>VXBL01008636.1:1003319-1061605 GCA_013400195.1 Aramus guarauna
TTTTTTTTTATTTCCTAATTGATCATTCTTTGTAAAATCCTTCTATATGTGTTAATTCTTAAGCTTATCTGAATGTTGCTACTTGGTTTTTTATCCATGTTAATTTCTTTTTTCTTCTTACAGTAAACTTGTAATCCTGAGACCAGTCGATGTCTTTGAAAAATCATCTCATCTGACCCTGTGGTATTTTATAATAATTTAGATGTTACACTTTGAATTCTTGAATTCCAAGATCCTTCCTGCTTTGTTAGCACAACAGACTAATTCAGTTTCTCACCTTTCTCTGGCAAAGACTGGAATACCACATTCAGCAAATCTGTCTGTGCTAGCTGATGAGCTGGATTTTAGTATTTCCCTGTCAGCAACTGGGAGAAAAAAAATTTGAGGCATATACTCTTCAAAATTCTGTTTTCTGAGAAACATCTGCCATAGACATTTTTTTATTTTGACCTTTGGTATGCAGAGAGGGTAAAATCGTATTGTTTTTACCCTTTTACACTATTTTACTCCTCTGTTACAGTTGCACATGAGATTTTTGGATAGTAATTTGATGGGTAAGTTAGATCTTTTAATATCACCTGGCATATATTTTTCTTTAAAAAGGAAAAGGGGGAAAAAAAGCAAACTAGTATTGTTATTTACAGGCCTCAAAACTTGAACAACATGGATGACCATTATTTCCCAGTTGCTAAAGAATGCCTTCTGCTTCTTAGGCTTAACGTTCTTTTATAAATGTAAAGGAAAAAAAGAAACACTAACTTCTCCAAAATGTTTTCCTAATGATCTGCAGCTAGACAGAAAATCTCAGCTCTAAGGCATACTAACTCTTCTCTCTATACAATAATTTGCTCTCTAGGGAAATGAGAAAAGTTTCTTAGGTTTTAAAGGTCATAATTTATTCTTCATCTTGCACGGAATTTTGTGCGACAAAGGTGTTTGAGCCAAAATGTTTCCTTCTTGTAGAGAAGACAAAGACTTCACAAAAACATATGTTGATCTATGCATGTAAAAATCTATATCCTTTTGCCAAAATTGTGTGCGTGTTGCTAATGCATATATGGTGTAGGTGAGATCTAGAGAGGCACAGAAGTACCTTTAGGGTACAAGAGCTCTTTTCACAGAGCTTCCCAGCTCTGCAGGACTCTGCTGCATAAAAGCTGAGAGAAGTGTCCTTTCCATTGAAGTACCTCGTTTTTAACATGATGAAATGCTCTTCCTCACATTTGCAAACTGTCTTTCCTCTGCTTAAAAAAAAAAAAAAAAAAAAGGGAGTTCTGTTTTTGTGTTTTTTTTTTTTTTTTTTTTTCCTTGAGATAAAACCCTGTATTTTCCCTTTCGACTGCTAGAGGGCACTATGGCTACACAAGTGAAACACAATAACTGGAAGTAATTTGCTCCCATTTCAACACTTCTGTGATATTTTTCTTCTTTTGGTTCTCATACTAATATTTGCATTTCTTGCAGAAATCTGTATACGTCTTTACCATGTCAGCAGAAATTCTATTTGTGAGAACTGAAACAAAGTATCTCTCTTTGGATTTAGGTACCAATGATAAACGTGACTCCAGGTGTTTAAATCTGAATAAAACAGAAGAACATTTCTGTGTTGCAAGAGGCATAAATCCATCTCTTTTTTCTGCTCTGGGAGTTGAATTAGTTTTTGATAATTTACAGTTGGAGTTGTAGAAAACTTTGGGTAGCTACATACTGTTTGTCAAAGCTTTTCCTAAAAATTAATCTTTTAAGCACATGTTTATGCTCTAGAACAGGGGATATGCAGGGAATGGAAAGTTAGAACTTATTTCTGGAAAGTGTGTATATGAGGGGGCAGAAGTGGCAGATGATACTACATTTTTATATAAACTACAAAAGAAATTGCCAGCCTGACATGATAGGAAGAAATTTCACCACTGTGGCCAGTTATCTTTGCTTTATGGTAGACTCATGTTAAATACATCAAAGAATTACTCCCATAGCTCCACCAGCTGGTGCAGTGTAACTACACAAAACAATTTTTCAACTATGACATGGAATACTTGTTCATCCTGGTACTTCTGATATATACTGTCTGTTACTGTCTTGCCCGAGTGCATTGGGAACCTACTGGTGACCCATGTGTCACTTCACTTGGAACTCTGCACAATGTCCATGCATACAAATCACGTTTAGGCCAACATGACTCATTCCGTGTTACTTTCTTTTCCCTTTCAGTCATTAGTGTGGTATCACAAAGTGCTGAAATATCGCAAATTTTGTTACGCTCCTCCTAACTCACAAATTCAGCCGTATGGGAATTATATATATGCTTTTTTTTTTTTCCCTTGCAAGATGGCAGCTGTATCATCACCTGCAGACAGACATCGTAAGATGCTGGAAAACTTCCAAGAAGTCAGTATCTTGGAGTTCAGTTAAAGATGGAAACCTTCCCTGCCCGAAGTGATTGTGAGAAGATAAATTCTTGTTGAAAAAATTATCATTTTTTTTAATCACAATTATCTGTTTGCATTCAGATCTATTAGATGATTAACATTTACCCACTGCTGCTGTCATAGAGGTATTAGATAAAGTTTAAAATGATATATCCCCCATGTGCTATTTCTACCAGTTTGGTAGCAAATAAGAGATATACTATCTTCATACGTATTTTGATACAATTTGTAATTATATTTTTCCATCTACATTCTCTGTGGTAATATTTTACCTGAGAAAACAGGGAAGAGTGCTGGGATACTATTTATTTATTTATTTATTTGCATTTTTATACAATCTTAACCTTTCTCATTGCTTCTGTTTTCAAAACTCCACCATAGGCTGTACCATCCTTCATGTATAAGACAAAAAAAGTGTAAGATTACGTAGAATTGCAAGTTTTACCAAGAACACAAAAATAGAAACACCCAGTAAGCAGCGAGTGAGCAGGTTTAGAAAACTTTGCTGCAGTATAGAATTGTGCAGTACAGATGTTCACAAAGATGGATTTTCTATACCTGAGCAATTGAAATCTTGACTGTCTTTCAAACAAGTTCTTACAGCAAAAGGAAATGTTACATGCTCGTACCTGAAAACTTTGCTTCCATGCATTGTTCCAGTGATTACGGTAAGGAACCGTAACTGCTTATCTACTGGAACAGCTTTTAAATGGGTTAGTCTTTCTACAGAGAGAATAGAAAACTTCTTTTGCAGCTATATCCAGGAGTACTTATTCAGTATCTTTCAGGGATGGGGGGGAAGAATCTGTCTACTTTTAAAATACTAAGTCAATAATGGGTGAATATTATTTTCCAGTATTCAAGGATCTGAACACTGGGGATCCTACAAGCTACTTCTGTTGGATTTTTTTTTTTTTTTCCTGTGGTAAAATTTGATCAGTTAGTTTGCAAAACTACCTTTTGGAATCCAAAAAAGGCATTTTCTGATTTTTAGTGTCTGGAATTCTTTGTTCTCAGAAGCAACATCCTGTACATAATGTATTTAGATGTATTATTGTGATGTGGCCAAATTTATGTGTGGGAGTATTCTGTTACTGAAAAATGTGAGATTAAAGAGCAAAGAGCAATAGCAGTAACCTTTATAGTTAACGCACACAGTGCTGGTCAGCAGACTTACTGCCTGATCTGAATTACAAAATAATTCTTCTATTAGAAATTATCTAAGGATATTGGCAGTATAGCAGAATGAAAGCGAGCACTTTTTTCTGTCAATATATAGTGAAAAATTAAGGAACAGACGTCACCATTAGACCTTGTTAACTTTTAAGAGGTTATTGCTGTCTGTATTTGCAATTTTGTATTGGTGAACTTCCCACAATATTAACTGTATGTCTTCACTAAATTTCTGTTTTGATAACTTTAATATTAAAACAATTTAAAATATATTACTTTCTTCTGTTTCTCTGTTGAACTGTCTCTAAACATCCTTTCAAGGCAGTTGCAAATAAGTGCTATTTCTCTTCCATCCTCATTTACTGTAGCACTTCCTGTACTGAAAATACTGATGTGTTTGCTCTTGTTCCAGCCCTTCTCTGCAAATTTACTATATATTAAATTTTTTGAAGACAGCTTGCCAGGAAAATACTGAAGAAATAGCTTTGTATTAGGGGAATAAGTTATAGAAACTGAAATCTGAAATAATAAAAAGATTAACCAGTAACAGTCGCTACACTGCCATTTTTAAGGTGGCAGTATATCATGCTACAATACTATCTGTAGATAAGCTTTTGTTAAACTTTTAAAGTAATTTGAGTAGGTAATTACTAGTGTTTTAGTAGTCTAAAGCAGGATTGATGGTAGCTTGATTGGCTGTAGCAGTTACTAAAGTTCACATTTTATGACCTCCTTAAAAATATTAATTTAGAAGCTTATGAATTACTCTCTGGAGTCACGCTGAATTAACAAATACTGAGCTGTCTTTTAGCTTTTGAATCCTTTTGTTAAATAATTTCTGCACACTACTGAACTTTATAGTGTTTTTCAAGAACTCATTTTCTAGATAGAGCAGGAGTAACTCTTTCATGACCAGTACTGAGTTGTGCAAAATGTTCTCATAAATAGTCTTGTTCCATGCCAGCGTTAAAGATGACCCTGGCTGGTGACTCCTTTGTGCTTGACAGAGCAGTTATTTGTTTGATAATGTAGTAGTTGAGGAGGTGGGCTATGCTTTTAAAAATGAGGTTGTCCAGGTGAATTACCTTTCTCACCTGCTTCAGGAGGTGGCTGAAAAGACACTAGTGTTGGGGGATGCTGGGGCAGGAGTGAGGAGCTGGGATCAGTAGAGCTCTTCATCCCACAGGTCTGGTTCATCTCGAGCTACTTCCATTAGAAGCACCGGCACTGGTGTGATGTTCTCAGCATCGTTCATGGTTTAACCCTGCAGGCAGCAAAAACAACCACACGCAGTGGGGTGGGGGAGAGAAAAGAAAATGGTGAAACTCATGGATTGAGATGAAGACAGTTTAATAGGACAGAAAAGAAAGAGACTAATAATAATAACAAGAATATACAAAGCAAGTGATGCACAGCACAATTTCTCAGCACCCTGAGCTGATGTTCAGCTAGTTCCTGAGCCATGCCACCTCCCAGCCAACCCCCCAGTTATATACTGAGCACAACGTTGTATGGTATGGAATATCCCTTTGGCCAGTTTGGATCAGCTGCTCTGGCTGTGCCCTCTCCCATGTTCTTGGGTGCCCCCCGCCTTCTTGTTGGCCGGGCAGTATGAGAAGCTGAAAAGTCCTTGACTGCTTGGCAACAACTCAAAAAATCAGTGTATCAACATTATTCTCATCCTAAATCCAAAACACAGCACTAACCAGCTGCTAGGAAGAAAATTAACTCTATCCCAGCCCAAACCAGGACACTCAGTTACATGTGTTTGGCTTCAATTCTTGGTTTTGTTCTTCTCTCCCTCCAATTTACAGGAGCCAGGACAGAACATTTAACAAAGCATTTAGTGAGCAAAATGTGGAAGCTGAAGCACTTCCACAGAAGATCAGGAGAGCAACTGAGGACAGAAGCATCCATTATGCTTGCACAAACTCCTCAGAAACACAAGGCATGCTGTGGTTCAACAGTGACCTGCTAAATTGATAGTTGCATGGCCCTGCGTTTGAGCTGACCATCCGTACCCCTTTGGAGGTCAGTAAGAAGGTAGTCTTAATAGTCTTACCACCAGGGACTTTGCTGTGGGAGCTCTGGCTCCTTTTGGTGTACCCCTCAGTGGTTCTGATGGGTTGTGGGGGAAGGCGTTCTCAGATGAATTAAGTATCGCCTCCAAAGGAGATGTGAGAAGCCTTGGAAGGATTTTGTCAGACCTTTTGGATCTTCGCTTAGCTTATTGTGAGTATAGCAGTTTTGTATCAAAGGCTGTGTGATTCATGTGTCAGTGCAGTGCTAATGCAGCAGCAGCAAGCTACCTAGGAGATGCTTACTCCTCTGCATCACCATTGTGCACTGGGGCCACAGCACCTGCATTTTTGCTTCCTAGGAGAACTCAGGTTTTCCAGCTGGGTAAAACAGCTCTTGAGGCCAGGCTGCAGCAGAAAGAGGTCTTTGCCTCTAATGCATCTGTGTAGAAAAGCTAAACCATTGGAGGGGAACATAGACAATTCTGATGGCATTCGGATCCCACAGCCAGTCAGGGAACCAAGCAGGTGGGAAGAGAGTGGAAGAAGTACAGGGATGTACCATGTGCTATAGGACTTGTGGTTAGGTGAGAGAGCATTGAGGCTGGTTTTGTTGAAGTTTGTTGGGTGTTGGTGAAATAAACTACCAATATTAAATTGTTCAAAGGAGGTGCTAAGGCAGGTGGAAACTGAAGTTTCAAGTTTTTGGCCAAACAATTGGTTATGTGCATATTTCCTTTCCTGCAGTCAACCCACTGTCTGCCACACCTGTGGGCAGCCCAATTGGTTGCAGAAGAGGAAAGACCTCCTTTAAAAGATTTGGGAAATACTGCTAAATCCTCAGAAGTGGGCAAGGAAATGGTGGTTCCTTCTGAATGCCTTTAGGGATTGCGGAATTCAGTGTTCCTTATTATTAATCCCTATGCAGTATGTTGTGTCATCAGTCAGTTGCTGTTTTGAAAGACTAGTCCTTTTCCATCAGTGTTTGTGTGTTCAAGACTGTTTGTCCAAGTTAGGTTAGCTTAAACAAGTCAAATAATGGATCTTTGCTGTTACTTAAACTGTTTGACTCCATTGCCTGAGTGAGCAAGTTAGGAAGCAGTTACATGAGCAACTTAGCACGCAGATCATAATTTCCGCAGAGAAAATGATGATGAGCTATTGCATAGGAATATAGAATCCTCTGGTCATCAGGGCTACAGAATAAGCTGGAAGGTACAGGTCTAAACTCTTACAGTTTCATTAACAGGAGCTTGTGTTAATTGAACCTTTAGAAGTGGACGCTTTTGCAGTGCAAAGCATTTCAGTGCCTAACTCCTTTCAGATATCTCTCCAGCTGTCCAAAAAATCAATGGTCCTGTCATGCCTTTCTTTCTCTGAACAGATTGGGAACTCATCTGAATATTTGAAGTGTTCGGAGCCATACCAAGCACTGTCTTAGCTGAGAGAGGTTGTGTATGCTTTGATGACTGCTTTTTAAAATAGGTAATCAAAAACATTCAAAATGAAAATGTTAGTATGAAAGGAAAGGTGTATTGTAATCTTACGTCATTGTTGAAGTCCAAAAATCACAATAAAAAGTAATTTTCTACTTTTATCTCCATGGATCCACTTGTCAATTTAAAGAGTTCTCAAAGCTGACAGCAGCACATGCTCAAATCTCTAAAATGTACCCAAATACCATATATACTGTTATATATACTTGCAAAAATACATGTTGCCTTTTCAAGAACTCAGCAGTTTGTTTCCTTCTAAATGTCCAAACAAAAAATGAGTAGTCTTCTCTAACCACTCTGTTTAGTACTGTTTAGTGATTATGGGAATAATGTGTTAGGAACCCTCAGCATGAAATTTTGGTTACAAAGATACTGAATGAAATCTGAAATGATGTGGGTATCTCATCTCAAGTCCTTTTGAATTTTACACCAAAAGTTTATGGGACAAAGGACAAACAGTTGCATACAACTTGCACTTCTACTCCAACAATCAAATGGTGACAAAAGCCTATGGATGTTCTTGCAACACCAACTGCTCCTGCCTGTAGCACCTTGCCTGAAAATTTTGCAAGGTGGTAGACTGTGGTGGCTTCCAAATGCCTCGATGTCATGCAGTCATGCTGTGGTTTAGTCTGCTGCCTATCTGGCACTATCACATTTCAGCATGTCTTTGTAGCTTTTGCTTTTCGCAGAAGTCACTGGAGACATAGGTTATTTCAGTGTCTTGTTCCCTGTCTGAATGTTGGTACTCAGCCTCTTAGTCTACATCAATACTAGTAAATTAAACATGGCTGGGACTGTTCTCTGATGCTGAGGCCAACTGGTGTGGAACAACTCTCATGCACACTATTAGGCTTCAAAACAGGACAATCGCATCCACAATCTCTGCTGGGAACGGTCTCTGTCTTGGGATAGCTGATCCTGGTCTCTGCTGTGCTAAGGCCTAAGAATAAAGTTCCAGTGCCTATGATACGTGCTGGACCCGTTTGTTTTACCAATTCAGATGAGGCCCGAGTTCTGCAGTATCTTTAAAGGCCAAGCTTTGTCCAACAGCAGCAGGTAACGGAGTCTGCTTCCACTGGTGGATGGAGGGGCCTGGAGGAAGTTCTGTTCTTGGGAAAGGCAGTGACAACTGACAACACTGTTCCACAAGGAATCCGTCCTCGCTAGTGGTAAATGTCGCTAGCCAAAAGAGAGAAAGTGCACTTTTAAAAAAACCAAATCCTAGTACTTTTGCTAACGTGCAAATAAATGGCAATTAGCAATCAAAAATTTATAGACTATAGTAACTGCTGGATTTAATGAGAAGTGTAAAATACATGATGGTTTTGTGAGATGCAGAGTTTGAAGAAACCGTATTAACGAAAGTGAGTAAAAATCCTAAAGTTCAAATACACAGAGGCCATTATATTCGAACTTTCCTAACATTAGTAAGGTTTGGAGGTTTCTTGAACTATCCATTAAGTATTACCAGCCATTTTAAAAATGAACCTAGCAATAACGAAATGCTGTAATCACTGTAATCAAAGGGGCACACTGTGCTACTTTACGAAGAAGCTTACCTATAGAATTGCAGTTTCCTATAAACTGGCAAAGGGGGAGCTGTACACAGATAATTTGTCCTTTAGCCCTTTGTATGTAAGTATGCTTTCCAGCACAATACATCACCTTAATTATTATACCTGCTATAGCAGGATAGAATTCTCTGACCAGATATTTTTTATTGCCAAATTACTTGCACATACGTTGTGAAAATATTTTCTGTGTCCATACGTGTATTTCATCAGCTACGCTCCCATCTGTCAAAGTAGGGTGAATGCTTTAATTGCTTAATCAGCTTTCTGGGTCTCCTCTGCAGGCACAAAACCACCAGAGTGAGTTGTATAGTTAGGTGGTGGTGCATAAGCGATTATTAGAGGTAGTTTTCCCAACTTTTGTATTCTCGCAGGCGACAAGCAGGCTGGATTTAGTGAGATTATAAGCACGGTTATTTACTAGCAGAAGCTGATGTTTTTCTCCCCTCTATTTTTACATCTGAGGATAAAGTACAATTTATGTTCTGGGCATCATCTTGTGGAAGTTCTAAATCACTTCATGAGGCTTTCAGCCTGGCTTATGTCATTTATCCCTCAGCACTCAGTCCATTTAATCCGGGCCTCTCAGCTGTACAGACCTAGCTCCTGTTGTGAGTGATCGGCCTGCTTGAGTGCTCCCAGCTTCTCCTGTCACATCACATTTGCATAAAAGAGGACGGATAACCAAATTTGAGCACACAAATGAAAATGCTAAGCGCTGAACCTGTCACAGTTGTTGTTCAACTAATTGTGAAAAATTTGATTTGCTGGCTTTTCACTGTTTATCATGTGGACCCCCTTCTCAAATTTGCCTTGGCTTCTGCTTCTGTACATGTAGCTTTTAAACTCTCTACACAAGCAGCCCACCCTGGGGATTACTTACCTCTCCTACCAGCTTTTAATGTTGGCTCATCTACTTGACTAAATTAGGCCACCATGGCAAACAAACACATAATTAAAAACCTGGGAAAGACAACTGCAGTTGCACTTCTTAAATTGATTTTGCAGTCTATTACTGGTATATGCCTTTGCATTTTGCCGTTTTATCTTGTCCTCCTATAAAACCTGAAAATGTCTTTGCTTTTGACTATATATAGGGGGAACATATATTATTTCAAAAAGAAGACTAAGTTTTTCTTCTCAAAAGGGAACAGTAAATAAACACATTCTTATTTCTGGGTACTTTGTGGCAGCCTATTACGGAGGTTCTGTATTCATTAGAAATTAAGACCCGTTTTTGAACTGGCGTTGAAATCTCATGGATTGTATTGTTCAAAGTATTGTGATTTTTCAAAATTCTGGGTTTTGACTCAGTTTCCCAAATGTACTTATAACTGTATATACTTATATATGCACTTATAACTATAATATACTTCTATTTCAGATCACCTCCTATCTGTATAATTTACACATCACTTCTTCTAATACATACCAAACGGTCACCAATTAGAACAGTTGAGTGTCATGTTGCTTTTTTGTAAGGGGAGAAGAGGTTCAGCCAAATAATTATCTATACAAATATGCAAAATAATTCATCTACATACCCAAATCATCCATCCCTTTGGTATCAATGCTGGTTATACTCAGAATGCCGATAACTATCATCATTTGAGAAGGTGGATGAAAACATGGACATAGTGGATGCAAATCTACAAAGACCATTAAAAGCATCTAAAACCAACCTACTAAGAAAAGCTGGTATTTCGACATAAACAAATAATTGATATTTTTCTGGCAGTGCTAAAGTATCAAAATAATTACTTTCAAATCAAGAAGAAAACTTGTCAGCAAACATGACTGAAATATTGTTTAAAAGTAAAATTGAAAACATTTTGCTTCAAATGATTTTTAATTTCATTTCATTCTGTTGGTGAAAGGGGAAAAGTCCCTCAAGTGACCTTCACATCAAGTACAGTTCACTGATAACAGTGGTAGTAATGTGGCATAATCCCTTTCATAAACTGATCAAGACCTATCTTAAAACTGTAGGATATTTTCATCTGTTTCTCTGGTGAGGTTGTAAACAACAAAAAAAAAAAAGTGGTTTTTTTCCAGATTATTAAGAACTGTATAATTTTTAGCCTAAACTGATTTACGTTCAGGTTACCTATGGTTAGCTCTCCTTTGTTTTAAATAGCTTTTCTCCCTTCGTGATGTTTATTTCCTTTATACGTTCATGAACAGCTGTCATGTTGTCTCTGCTTTCAGTTTACTAGGCTAAACAGGCTGAACTGTTAAAGGGCTTTGACAGACAAAGTCTGATGTATTTAACTGCAGCAATGTAAGATACTAACATTCACAGCTCAGTGTGTTGGAGATCACTGTCCTTTTTTTTTTCTTCCATTAATTTTTATTCTTTTCCTCATTTTTACTATTGAATGCTACTGTTAAAAATGCAGCTGGAGAAATAACTCATGCTGGACTCTATACTCACTATATTTTGTTTGTTTGTGATCACTAGAATACTAGCAGTTTCCTTTTTGACATCCTACTTTATCATACATTAAAAATTTTCCAAAATTATTCTCCTTTCCTGTCCTCTTTAGCAAGTTTGCCAATGAATTATGTTAAGTACACAAATCATATTTACAAAATAAAGTATTTGGAGAAGAGGGATACAGACATGCTTGGAAGCAACTGTTCATTAGTATGTCAGGCCCACAGCATCAAAGGGAGGAGCAATGGAAATTTGAGAAATAAGTTAGCTAAAAAAAAAAATAAAAAAAATCTCTACTTGATAAACTACAGCTACATTGCCAACAGTTTTGATTCTGAAAATCTGAAGTAGCAGCTCTAGGTCCAGACCAAAAAGGTGGCTTGTGGATTTCCGGAATGTTACATCTTTTAGATACTCTGAGTAACCTCCAACAGGATGCTCCATAGTGAATCTAATATTCCCTCCCAGCTTTTCCCACTTGCAAAATACATCCTGATAGCTGAAATGTCCTGAGATATCTTTGTGATCAAAGAGGCAGAAGAAAATTTCTCTACTCATGAAAATAGGGACCATTTTCAAAACCCATTTTCTTCATGTAAAGAGAGCAATAAAATTTTCCTTGTTCTTCAGCAGTGGGGTTAATATCCATTGATAAACTGTTATCTCTTCTTACCATGCAATGATTTGATCTGGAAATCTCATAGATATGTTAAAGCTGGTAGAACAGAATTAAATATTTAGGCTCGTACACCATATCCATCTTAGGTAGATCTGTTTATGGATAAGATTCAGTCCTCTGCTTTTTCTCAGATTTTAACAAGAAAACAAGACATTAATTTCTTGCTTTGTTTCTAAGATAACCATATCAGAATGTGGAAATTTTATTGTTCGATCATGGAATTTTTTCATTCATTTAAAAAAAAGAAATCCCCATCCCTTGTTTTACTTCCTTTGCTTCTCTCTGAATTTAGTTATGTATTTTGTTAGATTTTTTTCTGAAGCAGCACGAGAAAAGGAGAATGGAAGAGAATGACTACAACGGCCACAAAAAAAATAATCAACTCTCAGAATAAGTTTTGCAGTCAAAAGATTTGTGACAGCAGAACTTAAATGGAAGTTTCTGAAAAGGGAAAGTAGATTTTAAACTTTCTTCCATAGGTTTATCTGTTTCCTAAGTAAATGTGAACATCTGATTTATAATTTCAGAAACTACATTGCAAAATTTCCTCAGGTTTTGTATCCTTCAAGATCCTTATCCATAAAATGTTTTGCTAGGCAAGTCAGACAAGCACAACAGAGCAAGGGCAAGAAATGTGTTTAAAATTTTGAACAAGTATTAATGGAAAATGTTTTGCCATATTCCCTCAGCTCTAATAAAATGTACACTTTCCATTTATCCCTCAACTAGATATCTATTGATGTTTGATTAAGAACAATCTCCCCTGCTTCTGTAAGTACCTTCGTGTAATTCATGGGGATTTTCTCATTTTCCCAGGTCCGCTTGGGTAAATAAAGGTTTCTCCTTAGCTCAGTCTCTTAGGTTGGATGTTAGAATAAACAAACTTCCATTAACTTGGTTTTTGTTTTGCTTTAGATTGCAAGTAACTTCATCAGCATGTAAGAGAGACAACTGCTCCATCTCTCCCTATATATTCTATCATACAAAGCTGACCCCCTTCCCATGAGCTTAGCTCTTGACTGTAGCTAAATGCAAAAGAATAAGCACAGACAGAAAGATTAGCAGGTTACACATACACATGTCCATGGTCTGTGGGTATACATGAAGAAAAAGATATGTTAAATTGCTTGCTCTTTTTATATAAAAAAAGAAAATGTATTTACCCGGTGGGTAAAATGTGTGTTGACCTACTGTATTACAGTATAAGCATGAACAAGGTTACTTTTTCCCCCTTTCTGCTAAATAATAAGGCAACTCATGCTGAGGGTGCACTTAAACTATACCTATAACTCTTGGAAATTCATAGATCGTAAGGCCAAATGGGACCATTATGATCATCTTGCCTGACCTCCTCTATAGCACAAGCCATAGGGTTTCGACAACATAACAGTATTTGTAATTTCATATGCATTAGAGTGCTATTTATAGGATATATATTGTATTGAAATGGCACAATATTCATTGCTCTGAAATTCTGCTAGATAATTTTACTACTGTTGTGGCACCTACAGCATTCTCAGTTGATACATATTAATAATAAAAAAAATTCAAACAGAATTTCAAGTAATTTGCTAAAAATGTGACTACTAATAAAACTGCTTGGGACAACAGCTGCAAAACCATATGTTTAATATATAAATACAGTTGATACAAAATAATCCAAGTGATTTATTACTTACTAAGTACTGTAGAACCTGAAGTCTAATTAGGAAAAGAAAAATTATGACCAACTGGTCCATTTCACTAACTGGAGTATTTGAGCAAGAATAGAGAAAAGTAAAACAAAATTTGTGTGCCTTTCACAAGGCTTACTCTTGTCCTGTGCTAATGCTCTTTTTCCTTTGGGCTGATATCAAGAGCTATGGTGCTCGATTTTCATTTTCATGGAACCATTGCTATAAATGACCGCTACAAATGGGAACTGATTTTAAATGGTGACTAGGGCAGAAGCAGACATCTGCACTGTTGCACACCTAGAGCAAACTGAACTGCATCCCCTGCCTTGCTTTGTAAAACTATCACCCTGTCCTTAGATGAGGAAGTATATTTAAAATTAATATTTCCCTTAAAAAAAAATAAATAAAAAAATTAGTCCTCAACTCTCCTACACCTCTGAAAACCAGAAAATGTCCTCTGCATTTTCTATAGAAGCTACTAATGAATTGTGCTACACTGAACAGTCCTAAAGGTCCCAATCAAACCAAACCAGCTTCACTGCTCAAATCTTGGAAACAGATAATATGCCTGATTTTTAAAGATAAGAATCCAGATATCGCCCATGTTTGTATTTGCTGCTGGGAAGGGAGCAATAAAAGGGCAATTAGCATTTCTACTGATCATTGGTTAAAATGATTTAATCTGCCTTTTAGCAAAGTAATAAAGATCCTTGAAGTAATTACATCATTTGGTTAAATGCTAAGAATGATGAGATGAAACAGCGTGGATATCATTGGTCAAAGATGTTTACCTGTGCATATTAAAAGCTTTTAAACATGATCTTGTCGAAAAGCCTATGCTATTCCCATCGGTCCCTTCTTCCAGTCTTCTCTAAAATTACACAAATTTAAAGACAGATACTTACATGATCAACTATACCGTAAAAAAGCAGACAGAAAACTAAATATATCACTTAACAGAAACTTTCTGGGATTAGCTATCCGTAAAATAACCTGATTTTGTAAAATCTGACATGCTTTGTTCAGAGACTCTCCCTGCTACGCAGAAGCTTTGACAAACTCTTGTGGCAAGTGCAGGAGGAGGGCTGGGTCTCGAGGTTTGCATTTTGATCCATTCACTAGTAAATTCTCTGAGAGCCTAGATAATTACAACATTTACCTAAAAAAGGTTAGTTTAAGAGCAATTTTTAAAGACATTTCAATGGAGGGAAAGAGAGCAGGGATGAAGAGACCAATTAACCAATTTTTCTTGGCCTTTCTCTCACACGCAGACACATTCTGTACAAACCTCTGTTTTGATGTATTATTTTAATTAATCCCGGTCTTTTGATTTCTGCAAAAAGAAGGTTAGCAAATGTAACAATGCTCGAGAGTTTCTTTATCGTAAAAGACACATAATTTCAAGCATTTAATAAGGTAGATTTATTCTGGGTAGTTTAGTTTGCACATTCACTCAAACAGCCCTCCCCAAAGACTACATTAAAAATGTGATTAGTTAGCTGCCATCAATAACACAAAATAGGAAAACACTCTCTGAAGGGACAGCTTTGTGGAGGGCACTGCACAGTGTGTAGTAAAAATATATGGCCTAATAAGTTTACATTTGCAGGCTCATTTGTTAAAACTCTTGAATTTCTAATTTGTGTCGGAAAGATAAATGGATGGGGCCTCAGTAAAGTGTGAGATTAATACTGATGGATGGGGATTCAGATTTTTGCTAGCCTCTTACTTCTGTACAACCCAGTAGGCAGTTTATGGGGAAAACCAAATGTAAATAAAAAAGAGGACATTATTTACCTTGGTCAAGGCCAATTACCAGTTATATTGTTCTTTTCAACTTTATTGTTTGGATGTAAATTATCCTTATCTAATTATTGTTTAATGCATTTTGGTAATCAAGCCCTTACAAAGTGTAATTAGATGCTAAAAAGGACAGGCACCCGATGGTTACTTTGAAACACTGCAAATAGTCAAATGGTAGAAATGGAGACCGCTGGGACCTTTAGGGGTGTAACGTGGAAGAATAATAACAATAAAACGTATTATATAATAAAAACTGCCTTATACCTGAATCAAAATACCCGCATAAAATGAAAATGAGCTGAGGTTAATATGAATAATAAAGTAAGCAGGGTCTGCATACGCCGTACACAGCTGATTTCGACAGCCCGCCAGAGCAGCGCTGCCGGGGTGCTGTAAGGAGGCAGAGGACGGAGGTGGCAGCGGTATTTCTGACCTCTCTGGCAGAAGGTACCTCTGAACTTGGATGAACTTCAGCAACTTAGAGAAAAAAGTTCTTATGTTCTAATGAAGTGAGTCACCAAATACCTTTTCAAACTAAAATACGAACACAGACGTGGCAGAAAGGCATTGGTAAAGGAATAAAAAAAGGGACACTTAACATGAACGAACAAAACAAAGGTCACTGCTGTTATGCTTCCAGGTGTATAGTACTTTTAGATCGAAGCTGATCCAGAAGTCTTCAATATTTGTAAAACCACACGTGTTCAAATGTCAGTGCAGGTTCGTAGGGGTTGCCGAATCTGGCAGCCCCATGGAGATGAGGCTGCCACAGCTCCAGGTGCCCAGCTCCGACCAGTGGCGAGGCTGGGGATGTGTTCCCAGTAGGCACACACACAAATGTATGTATACGGTACGTGTGTATAAATACACATATCTGTCCAGGCACGCACAGGCAGGCACACGGGAACACTCATGGCTTCATCTTGTTCTCCTCTCTGGCTGAACAGGATGAAGGCCCATTTGTGGGAAAAATATAGATATATAAGCAGTGTGGATGTCTCCAGCCTGTCTGGTAACTGCCCCTGGATCCTCTTGTCTCCAGGTGCTTCATGCACACCCGCACTCAGGTGTTTCAGCCATCCCCCAAACCCTGAGATCTCTCCAGCAGTTGGATGGGACTCTCCTGGTGCTTCCAGTAGCCAGCTCTTCCCATGCTTTTATCCTCAGACACCCTCTGGCTCCTGGACCACTTTGTCTACTCACCAGCTACTTCCTCCCCTGCACACCCTGCAGTAGGTCCCGTGCAATCCCAAAACACTCTTCCCTTGCACCCCGTCACATGTCCCATGTCCCTAGGCAGTGACACCCCTCAGTCTAAAAGGTGTTCTGGAGAGCTGCTCGCCTCGACTTGTGGTGATGGGTTTCACTTCAGGGGCTGACATCTCTCCTGTGATGGGCCTGGAAGTCTCTGGGCAGGGTTTTAGTTGGGGTACCCCTCTTGCCATTGCTCATCTGTGCACCTTTGTGTGTGTGGAGATGAGGTTTTTATCACATAACCCAACACAGACTAATACCTTGATGAGCTACATGCTTAATGAATTTGAACAGCCACCTTCAAAGAAGCAGGCAGAGATAGAGCCAGGATTTGTGGGGAAAACCATTGTCCTGGAAAAAAAGGGAGAGTATCAAAATTATCTGTTTAAGCAGCTGCAACTTAAAATGTGTTTGCAGTCAGAAAAGTGGCTTACATCTATTTTTCTTTTACAGATGTGTAATAGAATGGAGGTTGTCTTGACTTCATATCCTTCCTCCAATACCAGTGGCATTTCATTATTTTTCAATCTGTGTTGCAAAATAAATATAATTATAAAACTTGAAGCCAGGTGCTTCTTTAGCTTCAGCATCATCCATTGCAATTTAAATTGAATTATTACTGTAGGAACTTCAACCTGTAGCCTTAATCCACAGATGCATAGTTCAGTGCTCTGTGAATCAGAAGAGTCAAATCCCAGGTCTAACTTGCTTGCTTGCTTTCATTAAGGGAGGGAGTTCATTTTCTTCAGAGCAGCTTGTCTGGTGCTGTGGTTTAGATTTGTGACCAAAACAGTGTTGATAACTCACTGATATTTCAGCTGTTGCTGAACAGTGCTTCCACAGCTTCAAAGCCCTCTTTCTTTCTCACCGTGCCCCCCTCACCACAACCCCACCAGCAAGCAGGTTGGGGGTGGCCAAGAGGTTGGGAGGGGACGCAGCCAGGACCCCAGCTGACCAAAGGGGTATTTAACACACTGTATGGTGGTGTGCTCAGCAATCAAACTGGAGGAGTAGTCTTTACAAGGTTGCTCAGAGACTGGTTGGCCATCACTCTGCTGCTGGGAGGTGATGAATAATTGCCTTTGCATCACTTGTTTTGTTGTTCTTCACTTACTAAACTGTCTTTATCTTGACCCATGGGTTTTCTCTAGTTTTTGCTGTCCCAATTCTCTCCCCCATCCCACTGCAGGGTAAGAGACTGAGCAGGTGGTGGGTGCTTAATTGCACCATAATAGGTATGTCAATATGTTGCCAAAATAAAAAATAAAACTGGAAAATATGTCCTAAATGGACAGATGTAAGTAGTTCTTGGTTTAGTAGAAGGGAAAAAACAAACAAACAAACAAAAAAACCCCCCAAAAAACCCAGCAAAAAACTGGAGTAGTGACTTGACACACTCTACATAAAGAGAAAACTCTTCAAACTCTGTGGGGAAATTTTAACAAAGGTAAATCTTAACAAGGGTAATTTAGATGATGATTCACTGCTATTTGATATTCTTAAATTAAAATTTGATATCTTCTTAAGAACAATGCTCAGCCAGTTCTCTGTTGAGTGAACGTCCATATGCATGCTCCACTCTTGCACACAAGCATTTTTAGCTCCTGTGCCTGGAATTTTGGAACAACCTACCTCTCTGTGTGTTTTACACTGAAGACCTAAAAGGGCAGGATGCATCTTCTTCCTGCGACTCTTTTCTAAATACTGTGCTGTAATTCAACCATAAATTACTGTACATGATGCAGAAACTACTGACTGAATTTCTTGGCTTTTACTACCTTTGCAAAATCTGAATCTATTAAAATGGATATTTATGTCTCAGATACTCAGATTGTAACTGAAGAGAACTGGCAGCTATTGTTATTATACAAGTTTAGCTCTAGTTTCTGTACGACTCATGCACTAGTATGAGTACATGTTTAAATGCATGTTTATTTGAAAAGGTCACAGAAGAATCATGATGTTAATGTCAGAACAGCCCTTTTGTTGTGAATAAAGCTATTACCTTATTTTTAACTGACTGCAGCTCTACATTCTGGCTAGATAAAAGATCCATTTGTATTACAGAAGCTCACGGCTTGAAATTTGAATTTCATCACTGGAAGCAATTACAGCATCAGTGCAGTCTCTGCACGCAATCCCTCATTTAGTAATTTAATTAAAAACAAGTAGTACCATGAGCACCAGAACTAATGAAGCTTAGTTTCCAACAGAACCGTGTCACATGGTTGATTGACTTTATACTGAAGCTTCAGCGTGAGTTCTTCCTCTGCTTCCATCATTTCAGAAAATGTCTAACTTCTAGTTCAAATTCATCAAGCATTTTATATGTCTACTGCTGTTGACATGGTTGGGAATTGCAAGAAAGAAACAAGTTTGGTCGGGGCAGTCATGGCAAGAAAAGGCTTCTCAGAAAAAACTGGGCACCCGAAAACCCAACAACCACTGCTTCAGCATAACTGGTTGCTTATGATGGAGAAACAGTGTGTTTGTGGACTAACTGTGCAAGCTTTGGGATGTAGCTGACAAAGAATAAGGAAACAGTAGCAAGGAAATTCACAGACCATAGCACACTATTATACTTACGTTTCTATAAAAGCAAATGACAAATCTAGTGTATTTCTTCATTGATTTCTCCCCCCATTAAGTTTTGAGGTTTTTTCTTCCTATATTGGAAAGACCAGTTAGGAGAGGAAAGAGTTCAACAGGCTGAAAACAAGGGAAATTTAAGAAGTGTTCAAACAGGCTTATTACAAGTCTGTGTTGACATTGACTACGTGTTATGCCCAATTCCTAGCTTTTTAAAGTGAAAATTATGTACATTCTGTTATGAAGGAAATTAAATGCCTTCATTTCCTCTCTTGAGCAGTCAATACCTGTAACTTCTCAGAGTTTGGGAGATAATAACCAAACAGGTTGAGCTTGCATCACTGTAGGCCGTTCAGCTTGAGGTTCCTCCTGCGGAACGACTGAGGTGGAACATGAGTAATAAAGAATGGCAGTGTAATAGCACAGTTCATTTCAGATGCTCTTGTGATTTTATGGAAAAGAAATTTTATTGTATAATTCTGGTGTTGCTCTTCTGACTAGAGCAAAAGTTCAGCGAAGGTTGTTCTGAACTATGATGACAGTTGGGTTTCTGCGCAGCACTCGGTACACCGGGTGATGTTGCTACGAAAAAGCCTGTGCTTTGCAGGATCGATACAGAGCCAGCAGTGAATGGATTGGAAGTTGGACAGTTGCTCTTAATAAAAATTGTCAAAATTGAAGGTGTAACAAGTAAGACAAAAGAGACATAGACTTGACATGGGTCTGCATGTGTCAAGCTTGCAAGAGAGAATGCATCCATCAAATATGACAAAGGGGAAAGTTTCTGAGAGTTGTACAATGTACTGAATGCAAGTTTTCAGTGCAATGTTTCAGCCACATTTGAAACACACCTACCTGCCACATACACATTGCACACGTATTCAAACCAGAGACGCCATACCACAGCTTATAGGATGTGATGTGGCAGCTGGTATAGCGTGCTTGCTTTTGGTGTTTCCACCCCTGAAGGGCATTAGGAAAAAAGAGGTAGCTCGACATGCCTCTGCCTGTTTATATACCAGATCTTTCTGCAAACCAGCCGTTCGATCCATGATGGAGAAATTGCTGGTATCAAGGGCTGCTAGAACAAAAGAATGTGAATATTTTCTAGTGGGAAAAAAGTAAAAACACTGTAGATTAGAAACACAAGAAGCAACAACATCTCAAAATTAAGTGTAAGCCAGATATCAATTTAAACCTTACATTTAGAGAGAAAACTGTTAGTGGTTTTTTGTTTGATTTAAATCTAGTACTAATGAATCTTTTATTCTGGACACTTGACATAATGGTTACTAATTACAGAGTTTTATTTGGAGATGCCTCCAAAAATGTTTCACTTTGTAGTCTCTTGAGACAATTGCTTCTGGTAAACTTTTATTGATGATAGCACATTGAGACCAGAACTACACATCCACTAAGTCTATCGTTTTGCAATGTAATTATGACTCTTGAAAAAATAATTGAAATTATGTTCACATTGATACCCATGTTCAGAAAGACATACATTTGAGTCCATATATTTTCAGCAAAGGATGTAGGCACATCTTTAACATTATACATGGATTTTAACAGTTTTTGATTTCCCCAAGGTTTAAACAGATTCTTGAGTGCTTTTTTGGTAAGAGCCTTTATATAAGCTTTCTTTCTAGCACTAACAATGTCACAAGTGTTGCATTTTCTATCTATTAACCACATTTCATAACAAGTTTTAGTGATGGTGAATGCATGTTTTCAGATCTGACAAGGCAGAATTCTGTATCCCTCATTCCATATACATCATTCTAGTCTTGCTTGTGTGGGTTTTAGAAATTGTTTATTAAAATGAATTCTCTATCTTTTCTCTGTGTGACTGATCAAAAATGTAGTTCTTCAGAATAGCTTGAAAGAAAGAAATTGTATTTTGTATTACATTGTTTTAAAATTCCCTAAACCATCTATAACAGCAAGCTGTTTAAATGGGATAGCAGGGATAAAGAGGATCTGGTTTTCTGTGAAATAAAACAGTTAACATTGTTATGAATTATTTCTACACCACTTTATTCAATGAAACCCCAGTGCACCAAGAGATTCAACTGTGGAAAAAAAAATCCACCCTATCCTTACAATTTAGGTGAAGTCATATATATAAAATTCACCACACACCAGGCTATGTCAAGTGTGAGTTTATAATTAATTTTTTCCTGAGTCAACAGAAAACTACTTACGAAAATCAAATTATTCAGAAATAAAACCACTCTCTTCCCTGTTTTTGTTTTTGGTTGGGTTTTTTTTGAGAGGTTGGGGGGGTTGAGTTTTTTGGGGTTTTTTGTTGTTGTTGTTGTCATCCACTGTTTGCAGTGACAGAGTGAAATGTTTTCACACACTTCTCCAGGTGTCATCCATACTGAAAGTTTCAGCTCTGTTGAGACTTTTAAGTACTCTCCTCTTCCACTCTTACAGTCCAGTATAATTTTAGTTGTGTTTTCTCCCATGCACTCTTCAGCACTCACTTGGGGTTGAGTAGCTCAGCTGATTAGTACTGTACAGCGTGAGCTTCTGCAGTAAAACCAGCAACAACCACGGCCTTTCAAGAAATTGCAGTCAGTGGAAACTCTCATGTAACGCCACTGCAATTTGCAAGAAGTAACGGTTTCTACAAAGCCCTTAAGTTGGGCTGCATATTCCCAGAGTCCATTAGTTTCCTAGCTACCTCTGTACACAGAACTGGTGAGTATGTATGCCCTATCTATAGAGAACTCTGGCTGCAGAAGCTCAACTCTTTGGTGAAGCCTTAGTATGGCTTGAGGACACTTGCTTTAGGCTCTTGCTTTGAAAGTGCATCACCACTCATAGTTTCAGAGTTGCATCAGAAATGTGTGATGAGGGCCTGTAGGTTGATGAGCTTCAGACACAGAAGGGTCAGGAGGGGGCAGGTACCATTGGCTTTCCTGCATGCCTGGATGACATGTTAGATAAAAGGTGGTTTTCCTTCTCAAAAGAAAGTAATTCTACTACCGATTAAGTAGCAGAACGGAGGCTGGTTACATTGTTCTTCATGAATTTTATGCAGAGCAGGTGTAAGTTCTGTAATGAATCCATGTGCGATTGCTTTCAACTCTTCTCCAGGCAGATGACATTCCTGTGTATGTTCATCCACATTTGCAGCTCAGATGGATCACTGCGTTTGACATTTCAAAGACTAAAAATGATCTAAAAAATAAACACACTGCAATAATTTTGAAGGCTGATCAGCCTTTTAATGTGGTGTCAGTTGACTGTTATTTTGTAAATTAGGCAGTGATTTGATTCTTTATCAATTTTTAGTGGTGTTTAACATCACCTAACTCATGAAGAAGGCAGCATCAGTAGCCTGAAATGTAATGAAGCTTTTATCTACTTGAGAAACAATGACAAGTCTTTTAAAAAATTTGGGATGACTTAAGTACTCATGAAAGAGATGCTGATGGCATTACCTAACACAGATACCGTGCCAGCGTGCCTTGTGAGCTTCCAGGCACAGCTGTGACAAGTCCCCTCCATCTGCCAGCAGCAGTTTTAGTAAGGGGCAGCTTCTCGAGCAATAAGTCTTGTGGAAATTGGGGAATTCAAACCAAAAGGATGATACCGATAGAGAGTTCCCCTGTATTTGGGACGGACTTATTTCCTTTCCTTCATTAATGGAAAGTGCACTTCCAACACACTTAACAGGGTGGTTTCGGTAGAGAGGAACTCCTTAAGTCTCAGTTTTGAAAACTGAGTATAGTTTTATTAGCGTGACTCAGCTGTTGTTACCAGTAGTGAGAATTGAAGCCGATGTTGTTTTTTTTCTTTTGAAGCTTTACACAATGTAATAGAATTTTTAAAGGATTTTTTATTATTATTATTATTTTTATTTTGGAGGGGTTCGAGATCCTAATACAAAACCATGTGAGGCATCATGCAGTAGATTTGTTTACAGAAAAAAGTTTGTCCAGATGCCACTATGAAACCTGATAAGACATTGTAAAGACTTCTGCAGAAGACCCTCTCTCACAGAGATATCGAATGCTTCAGTCCAGGCTACCCTGGCACTTTTGTTGATTACTTCTAAGTGATTTTGTCAGTGGCAGAACCAACTTCATGCAGAGCTTTCAGCACAATACATTAGTAGAGAAATTGCTGTCAACATATTTTTCTTTCCAGTCTTCCTTTCTTGGATGTAAAGCCTGTGTGTTGAATTAATTTAATTTACCATTAAATTTATTGTTTAAATTACTTGACCATAGGAGAAGTGTTTTGCGGGAGGCAGCTGGGTCTGCGGTAGTGTGGAAACAATCTGGATTGCCTGAATTGATTATAATTTAAAACAGAAAAGGTGGTTTTGAGGTCACTGGAATGGACAAGCAAATAGAATATGGATTTGATTAGAAATATAGTGCGTAGTCTACTCTGCATGTAAGTTATAGGCAATGATGTGGTTGATTATTCTGCAGTAAAATGGTTAATGCCAGCCATCACCAAGTGAGTTAGCTTTTCTAAAAAGCAAGTTGATAATCCTCCTTATTTTTACAATTTTATCCTAGAAATGTTACGTTTAAACCCTTCATGCTTGTGCTGTCAAAATGGTTTAATGGCCTTTCTTTCAGTTTTTGAGTTCTACTTTAAGACAGTAAAGTCTTATATGAGTTCTTACCATACTGGGTATCAGTCATCTGAACGAGACAACTGAACCAAAAAAAGGTTTTCTGAACCAAAAACTTCCCATGTATTTGATAGAGATATTTAGGTGTATTTAGGACATGATACGAAAAAGGAAGGCACTGGCCTCTCTTACGTCTGTGTCAACCCAGAGCAATTCTGCTGAGATCTGTCAGGGAGGAGCAGGAGGAGGCAACTCTGTGCAGGTCAGTAACTCCTGGACGCTTGGTCTGGATTGACAGTGATTGCCAATTCTAGTCCAGCCTGTGTAATGATGTGGCTACTTTGAACGTGCAATGCTGGGGCAACGGTTTGCTCATTGTGTGTACAATTCTTAAAAGCGCTAGCAAATAGTCTCAAATGTACTTTGTTTTTAATATGGTGAAATAATTACCTGTGAGTAGTGAATATTAGGAAGTATATGAGCAGCAAATAATTTACTACTGGCATTATGTAATAATTATCTGTAGATGAAATTGCAAGACTGCAGTGTTTTTAGAGCCCATTTGTGACCCATAAAATATGGGTTAAAACCTCACATACCACTACTTGCTTTTGCAATTATTACTGCAAATGGTGGGAAAGTACAAAGCAATCATCAGGAGAAGGTATCTTTTAACTACTACCATTTCTAAAACTAATCAAAGAGATAGAAGGACTTGCCCAAAAACGTGATACCTATCTCATTTTATTCACCACAAGACAACATAAATGTAAGTTGTAGTAGTAGCAAGCTCTCTATCCGAATCAATCTCCTTCAGTCTAAAAGATAAGGAAAAGATCCTTCATCTTTACTTTTCTATATTAATATAAGAGACGAAAAGACAGAGTCTAAGCTCACATTTAGAATGGAAATCAGAAGATCAAAACAAGGTCCCAAAGAAGGACCAAAACAGGGTAACAGTGCCTTCTAGAAGTGTATCAGGGTAACTTCTGTAGGAAAAGAAAAGAAAAGAAAAGAAAAGAAAAGAAAAGAAAAGAAAAGAAAAGAAAAGAAAAGAAAAGAAAAGAAAAGAAAAGAAAAGAAAAGAAAAGAAAAGAAAAGAAAAGAAAAGAAAAGAAAAGAAAAGAAAAGAAAAGAAAAGAAAAGAAACAAATGACTAAGCATCAGCCTTGTCATAAAAGAATTTTAGCTCATAATAAATGTACACAAGAGATGACAATAATTTCTTCTATACATTACAGCAATAAAAAGAAAGCTTTCCCACATGAAAACTGGGGGCAACCTCCCCAAAGCAACAGTTTTAATGTGGAGCTTGTCAAATTCATGACAAAGTGTGCTACCCCATCACTCTTGGTAATATGGAACTGGATTGAAAAATCAAGACAATCCTATTAGTTCAACATTTTTGTAATGAAAATAGTTTTGGGTTTTTTTTTTTGTGACTAAACTGAGATGAGTATTTTTGTCTCATGCTCAGGACAATAATCACAAACAGGAAATCCTTCTTCAGTAGTGGTCCCTACAAGGGACTTTTATGGTCTTGGAAAACTCACACAGGGTAAAATCCAGAGAACATAGTTTGGGAGTCAAGATAGGATCAATACAAAATATAGGAGGTCAATTCTTCTGCCCTATTTGTGAGGCTAATTTTCACTGGATTCAGTAAGATTCAGACAACCTCTCTCTCTAGACATCAGGCCTACAATCAACTTTAAATACAAGATGGACCAAAAGCAAAGCATGAGAAAGATATGTCTGAAACGATGAGGAGAATGTGTAAATGTACAAGTAAAAGACTTTAATCTGAGGCACATTGACTTCAACTAGTAATAGCCTCACAACTTCTGATGACTGGAAACAAAATATTATCACCAAGCTATTTATGTAAAAAGCAAACCCAGGCAAAACCAAACCAATCTCCCTCCTCACCCCCAACACACCTAATAGAGTGAAAATAAACAATCTGGTCTATGACAGATGTCTACTCCTTCATGGAAGTGAAGTGCAGCTTCTCTTGCCGTACTGCATTCCTATCACTAAGTGGCAGTATGTTAAAGTATATATACAGACAGCACCACGAGTAAGAACTTGCAAAGCCCATTTGTCTTTCCCATAACCTAAAATGGCTACATGCCAACATCATGTCTTTCACCGACTGCACAGAAAACTACTGATCTGTTGATTTGAGGAAAAGTTTCCCATGTCACCACCTTTTGAGCTCAAAAGTAGTTAGAAGAAACTGGCTATGTAGCATAACAACTTTGCAAATGGTTTCACGCTTCTTTCTTTTCCCTCTAAGTCCTTCCCTGTAAGTTAGAATAAGTTTTAATACAAAAACCTGTATTTTGGGTATCCAGATCAACCCCTTGGTTTCAATGTTCGTGTGATAGCTTGACCTGTCACAAGAAATTCTAGAAGAGGATTAACAGAAAGAACCAAAGCACTAGAAGCATTGACATTACTTCTTGGAAGTAACTATACCATCTATTGAACTTAGTGGAAGTGTGTTTTGTGACAGGATCCCAAGTTACTCATGAGGATGAGCCAGGTAGACTCACTGGAGACCTACTTCATTTCTGTAGCAGTTGCTACAGAAGGGTCTTCTGCTAACCTTCACGAGAAAGGTTATCTCCTCCAGGCTCTCATGAAAACATATGCCTTCAGCACACAACAACTATTTTTATGGTAAAGTATATAGGGATAGGTACAAGCAGAGTGGCATAGTATAATTTATTTTTTTCATAAATGCAGCTAATCAAATTACCTAACAAAGGTGCCCAGTTGTCACTGAAATATCCTGGAGTTCTCTGTAGTTTCTCATTTGATCCTCTCTCTCACTCCTTTCTTTAAACCTCTTTGGTTTGAGAGATAGCTTAAAGGAAGAAAACACTTTTGTTTTATAGTTCAGTGTAACAAGCAAGTTTGGCAGATTAACACCCATTTGCAGCACTAGATACCAGAAACAGTGGATACGGTGCCTTCAAGGAGGAATTTTGCCAGGCAGTGAAGAAGAGGGAAGCAGAAAGGAGAAGGAAGTGGGTTGCCACAGCTGTGTTTGAGCCACTGAAGAAGCATGCGTTGGCATCTTAGGCATGTCACCTGCAGCACCACACGTGCTTTACGAAGATCCATGTTGGGGTAAACCTGCCCAAAACACTCATGTTACAATACACAGTATCTGTAGTGTCATTAATCACTCCGTTACTCTTCAAAACATGAAAGGAGTGATATTATCTGTTTAAACTACGTAGGAAAAAAAGGGAGATGTGATCAGGGATCCCTTGTCTCTGACACTGTTGTGATACAGGTGCAATGAAAACATGACTTCACTGTCCATTCACCGTGGTCCTTGACTGCTGGTCCTCTAAAGAGAATTTGTGATGCCTCATGTTTTAAAAATTACCTGCCAGCAGTAATTTGCTACTATTTTTTAACTTTTCCTATCCATATCTTCAGCAGGATAGGAAAAACTCCCAATTAAGCTTTCTGAATAAAATATAAACATTTAAAAGCAACTCTACTCAAGCACTGCTGAAACCTGAAACACTACACACAAGAGAAAACTGCTGCTCTCTGTTTGCAAGCTAAAGTGCCAGTTGGCTGATCATGGTTTGCATTGAGGAGAGAGGGAGGGTAGGAGGGAGGGAGCCTGGGATGGATAACAGGGGCTTAATAGTCACCCTCTTCCACCTGCAATGGCTTTTCAGCTTTCCCTGTCTGACCTGGCTCTCACAGGAAGAATAATTTCTAGGACCTCTCTAACAATTTCCATGAGCCCTGCCACTATCAGGCACAGATTCCCACAGACACTATGTTTTCCTCCACACTCACTTGGGGAAAGGTAAGAAAGGGAACTGGAGAAGATCTTTTTTGCAGAAATAATGCTTTTTTGTCCTTCTGTGTAAGGGGACACAGGGTCCCTGCATCATGCCCTTGTATGAAATCTCTGTGGCAGGAAGGCATCCTGATCCCCCAGAGACTCCAACTGCTCCAACATGGTATGGGAGAGAGGAAAAACTCTCTATAAATCTGCAACCATAGTTGAGGTACTTCTTTCTTAGGGAACATTTTAGGTTTTTTGTTCTTGGGTTGGTTGCAGGGGGTTTTTTTGTGGTTTTTGTTTGTGGTTTGTGTGGGTTTTTTTAGATTTAGATGTCATTTTTCCACTGAAGTTTTGGAATGGGCTGAGAACCACAAAGTCTGCAATACCAAGGTAGTCTTGCAAATACTTTGGGAGAAAAAAGCCTGAAATTGTTAGAATAGTTAATTTCCAAAGTTCTTGATTTATTACAATCTTATTAAGAGTCTTTAAACAATTCAAACTTTCAACCTTTCAGATCAACGAAAGACAAGCATAATTATTTTCTTCAGCCTGAAATGCTTTAATTTGTCTGAATTCCTGAGGATATGAGGCTTACATGATAGTGCTCTATGATCATCTATGTATGTATACATTGTCATACATGTATGCATACATTGTCATACATGTATGCATATGTATCTGTCATTCTCACCATAATAATTTCAAATGTGTTATCTAATTTTAACTCCATTTGATAAGGTGCTACATTTTTGTGAGTTTTGTAGAAGTCATTGGTTATAGAAACAGGTAGGAGTTACTATTCCTGCCCCAGAGGAGAGAAAGGTTGCAAGACAAGCCCTGACATGGCAAACATTTCACATGGGAGGTGAGCCTAAAGATGTGAATTTATAATGAATGAGGTATCATCTATTATGCTGATGGCAAAATCTACCTCTTTTTGGAACTGCCTGAAAGCCAATAGGTTAGTTCTTTGAGAAACCAGTCTTAGCTGTAAAGGTATCCTGAGACCTTTTTGTCTTTTATGGACATGGCTTTTTCCCAAGTAGAGCACCTTGAATGTTACTTGGGTTTGGCTTCCTTTTTGGCTCAGTAAGATGTCTTTTAACATAGAAAAAAAATCCCACTAGTCATCTTGAAGGACTGACTTCTTCCATATTCCCCTAAACCCCTGTCTTTCTGCCAGTTCAACTCCCAGATGAACTTCTCCCTCAACAGGCTTACTGATCTGCCAAATAATAATAGTTCCTGCCGGAAGTCTTCCAGTTTGGAGCTCTGCCTCCCATTTTAATTTTCTTTTTACCTATAACATTGGTTTAAACATGCTTCCTAGATATAAATGTTTCCGCATTCTGTGTCTGCATGAACACCATGACTAAAATGATGACTATATTTCCCCATGACCACACCTCAGCAGAGAGCAGCTGATGCTTCACACCAGGGTGTTCTTGAATGCAGAAAGAAGCCTCATGGTACTAAAATAAATAGTTTATTTGGGGGATGAGGGACAGTCTCTGACCACAGATCTCTGCCTAAAAGGTTGCAGTATGCTGTCTTGAGAGAGAAATTGTCTTCCCTTGTAATTCTGACATTTGTTCTAGTCCCTTTGCTCCACATGCTGTTCTTTCCTTCTAACAGTTGACCTTTTCTCTTCCCATTCACCTCTCTACTTAACAAGTCTCTCTCCCTCCCTCTCACCACCAAAGGATGTGCTGCCACTTGGCGAACCGCTTGCCATCAAAGCTGCGCGTGATTTAGGGAGGTCTGATTTCCAGCTCCAGGAGGTCAGCGCAGACCCATTCAGTATTCTTCAGATACCAAGCTGGCTCACTCTCCTGCATGGAGCTGGCAGAGAGATGTTCCCTCCCTCTCCTCTTCATTTTATGTGCACATTAAAAGTATCCATGACCAAATCAAAAATTGTGCAGCTGTTTCAATAGCTGCAAAACTGCTTAGAATGGGGAGCCCAGAGTATAGAGAAAGAGACCTTTGTGAATTGAACACTCTCTGAACTAACTTGTTTGTGAAAACCCATGTATAATTAAAGCCTCTCTTGTTAGTGAATGAAGCCATACTTAAATACACACAATGTATATCTTTATTTCTAGCTCAAATCTTTTTTGGGACGTTTTCCAGCAATGCGTATTATGTGGCTTCAGCAACTGCAGTGCATCATCATCATCATCATTCAAACAGTGGAACTCCCTGCTACATTATGAGCATCTTTCCCTTAAAATACTTTTTGATGTACTACAGTATAGCCAGTCTAGACCTGAACTGCATAATAAATGGATGCTATGATTCCTCTAATGGCAAGGTCCTTTCCCCCACTGCAAATGGAGATGTAATTCAGATGCACACTATCTCACCCTTTGCATGCTGAGAGACAAAATAAACAGCAACATTCATTTGTCTTTTTCCATTTCCCTTACCAAAAAGTCAACTTCCAAAGAAAATGTTTACCAAAACATTTCCCTGAACAATCTGAATAATATTTTAATGGACCACTTACTTAGTTAGTATCTAATTAAATTTTGCATCATGAAGAGCATATTCAAATCACTGTGGTATTGTGAATAAGGATTCAATAAAAAATACAGGATAAAAGAAATCTGCAAAATAACCACCATTAAACTAATGAGTAAAAATTCAGCAGCTATAATAAAATCCACCAGAGAACAAATAAACTGCAAACAACCATATTACCAAACAATATTAGTCAGTTTTCATCTTGTTCCCTCATGCACCCCTGCACAGAACAGGAAAAAAAGAAATACTCAGAGGAGAATATTTTGACGGAAGTAAGGGCCAAACACACATACACAGAGAGACGCAGTAAACACTAGCAGCTGCATGGCTTAAGGTACAAAATAGTATGAAATCTCTTAATTAAAAAATGAATTAATTCTTGTGAGTATATTTCTCTTGACAGAGCACATTATGCTTCTGCAGAATGCAGTCCTTAACGCATTTTAAAAATAAGCTCTCTGACAGTTATACGTGTAATATAAGGGCATAATATTAAGAACAAGGAAGCAAGCGATGTCTTCCTTTTTCCCTTGAACTTGGGCTTATCACATCCCACCTGGATCCTATAAATATTTTCCTAAAGGTTGCTTGGTTTCTGCACTGCTCCACGACCCAGGTCGGCAATACACATCCATAATACTAAGCTTGAGCTGCTTCACTGAAATCAATACTCGCGTGCCTAAGTGCTTGGCTATAAAAGGGACGGGATGGCTATAAGGCCGTTGCCCTGTCACTACGTATAGAGTGATTTCCCTGCTGTGCAGTATAACTCTGTAAATGTAAGCTGTTCAGTATACCAAATAAATATCTCTATTGGAACATTCCACCTAGGGCTTATTTGTGACCTGTGTGAATGTTATTTATTAGAAAATTTAAACATTATTGCAGCCAATTAGAAAAGCACTTTTTATTACTTGCAGCCTTTGCTGCAGCCAGTGCCCCACGTCCTCCTCCCTGACACCACCATTATATACTGGTTCACTTAAAAGCTGCGGTGAGCAAGTGTGCCCAGCTCTGCAAAGCCATTCTGTAGTCTGAACTCCAGGCCTGTCGGTAGCCTGACACCAAAAAAAAAAAAAAAAAAAAAAAAAAAAAAAAAAAAAAAAAAAAAAAAAAAACAAGCAGGCATGAAGACAGTTTTTTGCAGGATGCAAATTTCTACAGATTCATAAATTAAGAGTTCAACCAGAATAAGAGAGGGATTCATTCCTCTAAGCTTTTGTTCCAACTAAAGGACATATTTTGCCAGTTTCTGGGTCGCTTTCCAGACCACTTCCTCTTGGCCCATGTTTGGGCAAAATTCAGAATACAGATAGTGGAAACCTCTCCATGTATATTGGTTTGCTACAGGTAAAGCAGTATTTCCTGAAGAATTTCACTTACATTGCTGTTCATCTGAGCTTTCTTTAAATGCCTGCTCCTTGAAGAGATAGGGGAGGCTGCCAAGTTGTGAATATCTTGTTGTAAAGTACCTTAAAGAACAGATCAATCCTACAATTTAAATATACAGAAAATATATTTAGTTTTGCATATCCAACTTAATCTCTGAAGTATACGTAAAAAGTGAATTTACATGGTGGGTTTCTTAGAAAACTTTTCAAAATCGAGTCATTTGAATGAACGCTTGACCTAAAGAAGATTATTTTCACACCATCTTCACACATATTTATAGTCTCCTCTGAAGGTGTATTTTAATAGCAAAATGTAAACTGTTTGGACTGCAGCCATCAATCCACAAAATCAAGTTATTAAGGGGTGAATTTGTGTATGTTTGAATTCCAGGCTCTACCTACAGAACTTGTAGAAACAGAGTATTGAAAACAGCCTGCTTAACACAGACACTTAACTTTGCCTGAAACCTCAGTACGAGTGACTTATTCCTACAGCTGTAGACACTTTGTTTCCCAATAAAGTCAAAGGAATGGTGGAAATGCTTTCAAAGGATCCCAAAGGAAATAACCTTCAATTTGTCTAAATTTGGATATAATCTCCTGCTTTTTGAGACCTTGAAAGATGTCCACTGCTTTTCACTGAGGAAATAGTGGACCTAACTGTTTCAGTGGACTGGGAACAGCTACCTAACTTAAGAGGACTGCTTTGCTCTACACCTTAAAATTAAGTCAAGTCTAGGTTAATCCTGCCTCAGGATCTGAGTTAAGCACTGAGCAGTTTGCTCCTGCTCGTTGTTGAAACCTCTGTCCTCTGTGTTTGATGCTGGCCAAGGGATGAAATTTAGTCTGGGGAGGTAGAAAGTAGGAAAAGGTTTAATATGGATACACCCAGACTGATTTATCACATCTGCTTGTTTGCAAGGCTAAAAATATGTACATTAATTTGTTCAGCAACAATTCTTCTTGAGAATATAGAACAGAATATACTGCATATAAGAGAAAGACATTTTAACTAAAAGTGTTTTCTATTGGTAACAACCTTAACAGGAAAAGGAAAATAAACATAGCTGAAAACATATAAATATATGTCATAAAATAATATAAATAGACATATATATGCACACATGCTTATATAAAATAAAAGAACAAAGAATGAATGCTCATCATTCTCAAATTCTGGATTCATAATACCTTTATTTTGCATGTGTTTTCTTTAGGTTTATATATATATATATAAAGAAGCATTATTTAACTTAAATGTAGCTGAGAGTTTTGCAATTGAATTTCCTAATTTCATATTCTGTGAAACACACTATATTAATTTGAATCACAATTGGGCTATATTTGTTATAATATGTCTACATACCTCTGACACCACTCCCCAGCAGTGCTGAGCAAGGGCAGAAGCAATGTTATAAACTTTTGTATACTATTTTTCATTAATTCTTTTTCAGACATGTAGGTCTTATTCTTCAAACATTCTCCTGACTTGTTACCTTGCAGTAAACAAGGGTCAAGAGAGGAGAGCTGATGAACTTTGCTAGGCTATTGTGCTGGTTTTGGCTGGGACAGAGTTAATTTTCTTCATAGCAGCTTGTATGGGGCTGTGTTTTGGATTTGTACTGAAAACAGTGTTGGTAACACAGNCAAACCACGACAGGTATATTGGCAGACAAAACGTTCCTTCTTTACTTAGTAATCTGACATTTAGGACATGCCAGGATACAGGAGCCCTAGGTTCAACTCATTCTTCCATGTGACGATATTTGGCTATCAGTCTCCCATTGCCCCAGGGACTGGCTTGACAGCACAATGGTACAAGGTTCTTAGTTTCTCTTAAGATGCTGTTTCCTTTTGTATAACTATTAAATATTAATGTGAGAAGGGGCTGGTGTCCAGATCTCTCACACTCTGGATGCATGCCCTAATCAATAGGTTACCATAAAAAAGGACAAAGACTGTCTCTGCTAATCTCATGTCTTTGTTTTTCTCCTGGGCTCCTGAAATCGAGGTATTTTATTGTACTCACTATAAAATTGAGTTCTTACACTTCTTTAATGGAAAACTTAAGTTAAACTTCAAACTTAGTTTAATCTAAACTTTTATTCCTGTCACCACAAAGAGCCTCTCCTCACCTCGTACCTCAAATCAGGGCCAACTCAAGACTAGAGCGTAGATGCAAACAGAATGGGAAATGAGGGGTAGTGACATAAAAGAAGCGGCTGTGAAGAATTCTTGCCCAGACTTATTTCTGCATGCATGATATTTCCTAATTAAAAAGTAGAGTTCCTATCATCTCTGCCACTCATAGTAAGGGAAAGGTTATACTGCCATTGACTTAATGGGAACTGACACAAGAAGGGATTACTATCACCATCAGAAGAGCGAAGCATCCTTTGATGAGCTCTGCAAACAACCTTGGTTGAATACTCCTCTCAACTAAACTCCATTCCCAGGTGAAGCAGGCTAGAATATATTCCTATGTCAACATGGCTGTTCCACTTTTGCTCTAACTTTCAATAAAACCCATTTACTCTTCAGGCCAAAGTCAAGCACAAATAGTGTCTGCCTACAAATTGGTGGAAAGAGTTCTGGACAACAGTAAAAGAAAGGACTAGAACTGCAACCAGGTTTTAAAATCACTGTAATAAACACCTATGTCTACACCAAAACACTAAGAAATGAATATGCTTAAAAGGCAGGTGTATATGATATTTTCATGTGAAAACAACTTAAAAATTAGGACCTTGAATTCTTTCTCTCTCAAGAACTTTCTCCCTGTTAGGCCTTATGGTACACTAGTACAAGATGGCACACTATGCCAAACAATGGGAGTTATTTATAATTAAATAAGTAAGTAACTGTCCTTAAACAATTTTGCAGTGCTTGCGCTTGGCTACCTTTGCCATTATCATGTTAGATTTTGTATATATGTGTATAGAACAAGACTGTTATGTTAGTATTCCTGGTTCATTAATTATTTTTTGCTCCACCCCCCTCATGTTTTATGTGTTCAACTGCAGAAATTTTCCATGAGGTATGTCCTTGAGCATATCACCCATCTTCACTGGATATTAATTTCTGCAAATTCCGCACACCCCCCCCCCCAAAAAAAAAAAAAAAAAAAAAAAAAAAAACACAAGTAAAAAAACAAAAAGGCATAGTGATAAGTGCAATATTGACTATGGAGTCCTATTCTCATATGAAATCTGAAATTGTCAAAAGCAGACACAGGGCAACAAGATTTCTTTAATCGAAATGGTCCTTACTGTATAGCCACTAATAGAGACATTGAACTGCCTCTTATTAGCTTTTTAAGATAAAAGTTGTTGAGAGGAGGGTGTCAGATATTCTAACAGGGTCTCAAAGTTCTTATTACAACCTCACAAACTCATAAAGAGTGTATATCACTTTGTGGACTGAATGGACATGTTTCATTTACGAGAAAAGAACACACAGAAAGAGAAAACAAAATAACGTGCAGGAAGAAACCGCTATGGTGGAGAGTGTCCTGAGCCCACAGCACTATACCTGGGATGCCGAGGGTAACTGACCATTAACAGAAAGTAAAGGTGAAAATAAAGATGTGGGAGGTATTCCTGGGGAAGAAGAAATCATGTGAGATGGTACAATCAGCAGTGAAATGGGGTTGGCAAATATATGCAATTTCATGAAAGCAAAAAGCAAAAGCAAGAATGAGTAGAAGAGGTGAAGAAGAAATATCAGAGTAACATAAAAAAGGAAACAGAAGAAGAAGAGTGGTACAATTTGAGTATTACAAGAGATGAAGCATTGGGCATGTAACAACAGAAGTTTTGCAGGGGTAGGGGAGAGGAGGAACTGGAAGGGATGTGAAATGGGGAAGGTGATTTAAGAACACTGGTGCTTCTGCATCGCACCTGCAGAAGTGCAAGGCTCTCGGAAAAAGTCTTGCAGTGATTTCTCTGGGACCATTTTTCCATACAAGTATGACACAGTCACCTCCAGTGTCATTCCTCTTCTTCTCTTCAGGCAGAGAGGAGAAATCAGGATCATTAGGAGAAGCAAGGTTGCATAGGACAACGTTTGAAGGTCCCACTGGAAGTGTAGGACTAGATATCTGTGCCATTGGAGCCATTTGACATCCTCTTAAATGGGTGAGAATATCGTAGAACTGGCACAACTACTTCTGTTTATTTTATGCCTTTGGGAGGGAAACGGGATTTTCAGGCTCTTTCAGAATTAAATATATCAACTCCATGTGAAATCTTTTCCCCATTCTGGGTAAAGCTCTGGCCAATATCTTTAATCCCTGAGTGACTCCTTCTTCATCCAGTCTGTCCACAATAGCCACACAGTCCAATACAGCAGCCGAAATCCTGTATCACTCCAACATAGAAATCAACAAGAAAGGTGTCTGGGTTTTTTTCTGCCCTTGCCCAGGTTTTGAAGGCTTAAGAGGTTTTCGTCCTTGACTGAAGACATTTTGGCTATTGGTGGACTTCTCCAAGTTATATAAAATTTAATTTGCGATGTAAATTGTCATAATATATGAACAGTGGCCAAACTGAAAAGTCAAAATCATTTTTGCTCAATACAATTTTTTTAGGTCACTTATATGGGCTGCTTGCTCAGACAGGTATTTCATTGGGAGGACAGAAAATGTACTGGGTGTGTACGAGCTCCTACATACTCTCTTATTACAGGAAAGAGGAAGAAACTTAATTTTAATGTGCACCAACACAAAAATATGCTTTTTACTTCCACTTACAATTACAACATATTGTAATTACTATGATGCAAAATCCTAGTGAAGACAACAAAGAGAGCTTGCCATTTTCACTGACTAGCAGTATGGCAGACTTGGGAATATGGCTGGTTTATCTCAATCTTCTAGAAGACCTGAGAAGCTCTTATCCCCAAAAGTCATATTTTATGTAACACAAAATAAAAATATACATTTTCCTAGAGATGAAAATAATTTAACTTGTGATAACCCATTGTGGATTTGCACAGCTTCACACAGAAGGAAAGAGCACTAATAATTTGTTTCTCCACTTGGAATATTTTCTGTCCGAGTCACAGAAGAGAGCTAGTACCACTTAGTAAGCAAATTTGTATTAAGAGCAATTGCTGGGAATGTTTACCCTGCATTTTTGAAAATGTACTGATTTCCATCCACAGTAAACCCCATTTTATGCTATATATGCCCACCTAATGTATTTTTGTAGCCCAGATGATGTGTACCTGCTTTGCAGTATGTAATTTAAAATATTCTGCTCTGATGGTGGGAAAAAGACCTTAAATACAGAAGGCTCCCTTCAGTGCTAGAGTTCTGATGGTGTTTCACTGTTTGTTTAAAGAAGGGATTCATCTAGCAACTGCTGTAGAAGGGACACCAAAATACTGAGCTGCTTGGAAAAAAATTTGAATCACCTCAAAGTGGTATTTCCTTGTGTGAAAAAAGTTTCTGGCAATTACAAAGAAGCATACTAATGAGTCAGAACAAAGTTTTATTTTAAAATGGCTCTCTAAAAGATCGAACATTCTGCATCAGAATATTTTCACTCTAAAATTATTATAATATGAAATCTCACAAAACAAACAAATAAACAAAAAGATCATCCATCACAGTAAGTCACTGAATTATTGTCTACTGGGTAAAAGCTAATAATTCTTCCTTCCCAGCCACCCCAGTGGTTAAAGATAACTTTTCTACTCTTCTTTGTAAGTGATGGCAGTGCTGGACACTGATTTTCCAGTGCAGCATTTTCAAGAACAACCATTATATTTACATGGCTTTGGACCGATCCTCACCCTTTTATGTCATTTTATAACAAGACAACGTGCACAGAGCCTTGTTTCCTCTTTTTGGTATGTCCACAGTGAAAAAGAGAGGTTTGGTGGTTTGATAAGCCCAAGTTATCACTGATTTAGTTAGCATTCGCCGTGGTGTTATAGTGCTCTACTAGTGTCTTTAAGAGCAGTAACGACATGGTGACAGCAGAGATGTCAGGGCAGAAGGAGAAACCCAGAATCTCAAGTGTTCTTGTATAGGTCATGCTAAGTGGAGTCAGTCATGGCTTCTCTACTCCTGCTACTCCTGCTGACAAGATTAAAGCTAGCACGAGTAGCTACTGCTTATTCCTGCTGCAATCACACCTTCGTTTACTGTACAAGGAGAAACCTAAAGACTCTAGCTTAAAAAATAATTACTTCTGCAATTCATAGTAACCAAAGTGATTAGCTCATGTGTCAAGGTGAATTATCTGCAAAGCCAAAAAAAAAAAGGAAAAAAAAAAAGCCAACATCATATAATTAGTAATAATAGTATAAAATTGGAAATAATAATGTGAAGGACATTTAAAACAAGGCTAGAACAGGCAGTAAAAATTGCTTAAACAAACTACCACCATCTGTTCTACTTCATGAATTTGCTAGGTTGGGACCCACTGTGTCTATTACAATCCTAAAACTTATAAAGTAATAATAATGTACTCCAAATCAAATGAATATTTATAGGGAATCAAAGCTATTGAATCATAAATAACAAATTAGAAGCTGAGAATATGTTTGATTTTGCACAGAAATTGATCCCTTTTGGAACAGATTAGAAGCTTATAGGTGAGATGATCTTTGCAATACTTACAGTGTGCGTACTTTCAGAAAAGAAAGAATTTTTAAGAATTTTTGTGATTTATTAGTTACTTTGTAAACACTGTAATGAAAATGTATCTAGTGAGATGTTTTGTGAGTTGTATCAATCTTTGTTACAAACGATTAGCTTTTTTTAGAGTAACACAAATGCTTCACGTGTTCTGTAATTAAATGAATTCCATTAGTTAAATGAAATTTTGTACATAAATTGAATTCGAGAAATTATGAGTCAATTGTAATGAAACAGTTATTAATAACTACTGTATTAAGTGGTTACAATCACCACATTCAGGTAACTGAAAAGTGAATCTTTTGATTCAGTAAAATATTGTCTTCCCTTGGGATTGTTTTGCTAGAGTGAGTCAGTAGTATGGGACAGACTCAACTTGTTTGCCCAGCAGTTTTCGTTTGCCCACCTGGCTCTGCTCTTGAAACGACCTGCTTACACGACTATTGGCACGTTAAAGACTCCCCTTTGCGGTCCCAGGTTGTTCTTCTTCAGAAAGAAACACAGCTGGGTGAAAGTAGAAAGAACTGAAAGAGGTCAATGTGGAAAAAATAGAGGTTTTTCAGCCTCGCTCTTTCTAACAATACTAGTTTTGTAACATTGTCTCCCGGAACAAAGAGCGTAGTGAAAAATGAAGCTTAGAGGGAGCTGATTTGGCTGATCTGCACTGAGGCAGTGTCACAACTATTTTTTAACTGGCCGATTTAGTCCGGATACTCTGTTGAGGAGATTTGGAGATCCAAAATTATCCTTTAAGGCGCTGCTTGTTTCCAAGACCACTGGTTCCCAAGCTAAAGTGTGAGGTGTAATTTTTGTTATGATCTCAGAGAAAAATTCAATTGCAGGAGAGGCGCTTGCAACCAGAAACTGGAAGATGCAGCTGGACCTGCAAGAAGAATTGAAACTACCGGGCAATGATTTCAGAAGCAGCTTCCTTATACCGCAGGGCATCTCTCACTCACACTGTCAGTATCTCACTGTGCTCCTTGGGTTTTCATCCTCATCGAACCTGTTTAACTGTATACTTGTTCTCTGTATTTGGGAAAGGCACTCTAGAAGTTTTCCTTCCATTTATTTTTCACTGCGTTCCCCACAGTTTCCACAATCTTGCATTCACCTTTATAACCACAGCTTACTTTAATGTCAAGATTAAAAATGGTCTGTAGAGGGCTATCTGGTGAAAGGTTGGCATCTTTCCCTCTTCCTGCATCCCCAAATGCACAGACATCAGTGTGGTGACAGAAAGGTTCCTCCCTACAGCCAAAAGCCCGTACAGACCCTCAGCAGAGGCTCTGGCTCAGAAGCATCAACAGTGTGTTCAGATGGGAAAGGAGGAACGTATTTAGCCTTTTGCTTGCTAATCTTGATCAAGTCAGTAACAATCTCTTCTTCCCTCAGAAAGGGAGTGACTTTGGGGCTACCCTGAAGAGCCTTTGATTGCTGCGGAAACTCCCCGAGCAACTTTCGACCCCTGGTTGTAACCCACTGACTGCGGCAGGCAGGTGTGCAAGGCAAAGGAAACTCATTAGCTAGTTAGTTATTTCCAAACTTAAAGGGCAGGTTTTCTTTTAGATTTTACTTTCTAGAAGAAGAGGGTCCTTGTTGCAGTAGTGAGCTTTGCACCTCGGAAAACCCGTGTGCGCGTCGAAAGCCCTCACAGGGATAGCAGCGGTACCCGAGCAGAGGGAACCTGCGCGTCTGTCTCTCCCTCCTGTTGCTGCCGCAGCCAGGCATGCACTGATTTATTCAAATTGCAGCAGACTATCAGCAGTGAGCCACTAATGGGATAATTTACGTCTCCCTTCATTCACCTGATGTTTATAGCAGGAGCGGGCAATGAGACAACACAGCGAAAATGAAAAGACAAAAAGAAAAGAAAAGCAGAGGAGAAGCAGGAAAGAAAACGGAAAGTGAAATCGTGACTGAGGAACAGACTGACTCCTCTAGTACGTGTACCAAAACTTCTGGTATATTTGCTGGGCTTTTGAGAGTAACAGAATGAATGGTATGTTGTTACTAATGCAAACATCGTTCCGAGGCTGTTCGTTTTCATATTTAGTCATATCACAGCAAAGCTAAGGGAGTGTCAATCACGCTCGGTACATCTGACTGGGAGAGCGCTCCCTTCACAGCTGCATCTGGCAGAATACACTCCTTATTTATTATATTTTTAGTAAGGCATGCTATCTTGTTCATGTGTGAGAAACTGTAATGCATCTTTCACATTTAAAGTGTCCTCTGAAGCTTTCTGCCTTGCAACCTCCTGCCTACTTTCACTGTTACCACTAAATTTTTTATATTGTCTTGAGCATCTCTGAAAGAATTGCAAATTCCAGATAGAACATGATTAATTTAGCACTGTCGTCTCCTACAATATAGTGTACAGCCGTCCATCCTTCTTCAGCATGGCTACATCTTATCTCGGCTCTTAGTGAAAAACTAAATTAAGGCAAAGGCTGAAGTCACTCATGTGTGCTACTTTTAAAATTAATTTTTGCTGACAGCACCACAGAGTCGAAAGCATGTAGTTGCATTATGAAAGCCAGAACAGAGATTAAAATATATGTGTATTTTTGTTATTCCAGGAAAGAGAGTCTTTTGCTCCTTCTACATTAGTCATTTTCCCAAAGGACTCTACATTCTTCCTTATTGGGGGAATAAAAGTTGAAACATCAGTCTCCTTTCCATTTGCTAAGGATTTCTGCTTCTTATTGCATTTAACTCCTTATACTGGCTATCTTCCTCATAAGACGCGAGCGAAGTTTTATGATGGGCAATTTGGGTGAGGGAGATGAAGGACAATTTGGAGACACTAACATTTTTTGCAGTGTGTCTCATTTTCAACAAATGATTTAATTTGAGAGGAATCCTCCTTGGTTTCTGAAAGCTTAAAATGGTTCAGTTCCATGCACTTGAAACAAATTTTCACCCTAAAATTTACTTTTATTTTAACCTTAAAACCTGTAAAATGTTCAGAATTAAAATAATCTAATTTTTTTTAACCAAACTTTATATTTTTTTCAATTTTTTTACTATCTGGGAATACAATACTTCTCTCTTAGCTTGACCTATACCACGTTTTCCTTGTAGTTTTTAAAACTATGGCAAACCCCTCATCAAGCTTGTTTTCTTTTTCTCTCCCTGGTTATTATCAGGAGCCACTTTTCACCTCTGTGATGCAGAGGTGAAACTGAAGGAAGAATAGCAGGGAAATTAATACGTTTTCTATGCTGGAGCTGCTTCCCCAAACCTACATATCACTGTTCAAGCTGGTATGAAGTGCAACAGAGGGAGGCTCTGCCATTCCTTGTTTACTGCTCTCTGAAGCGGGGTGAACTACGTTCACTATTTTCCAGATTACCAGCGAGGTTTAGTTGATGCTTCCGAATCAGATCAAAGATGAGGAGAACAAGGACAAGCTCAGCAGCAGCCTTGCTCATCCAGCATTCCCTTTTAACGCCACTAACTTTAGGCAACGGTCTGGCTTTTCTCGCAGTGACCATACTTACAACAAGCCTTTGCAACAACTCTGAAGCGTGTCTCTTCCAGGATGCCACAGTGAAAACAGGCCCTTTGAAAACATGTTTAAAAGCAGGGAGTGATGTGCCATCAAGCTGAGCTCCTCACAATACGTGTATCAAAGGGAGCAGTTAGAACAGCGAGAAGAGAGTGTTGTGATGGCTTAACATAACTGCATGGAGTCCACACGCTGCAATTGCACTTGTCAAGGGACATTAAAAACTGTATCCAGAGGTAGCCCGCTATATGAGAGTCTATGTGTGACTCTGTTTCAGAAAAGGACAATAATACTTTTGTAGGAAAAAATAAGGAGTCAGAATTATTTTGATGAATAGTAACAATGTTCTATATATGTATAAGATCTAGAAAACTATCCAGATTTTTTTAGCAGAAAAAAAATCTAAGGTTTATAATGGATCACAAATTAAACATGACTGAAAATATCACACTTTTAGAAAGGCAAATTTCACAATGTGATACATCGATAGGAGCAGAGCTTTCAAGACACATGACTACATCCTTCTGGTCTCAACAGACTTGACAAGGTGTCCACTGTAAACTTTGTCCTGTTCTGAGTACAGTATTTCAAAACAGATGTGGGCTAAAGCAAGAAGTCCAGTGAGTTACAAAATTGATGAGAGATTTAGAAAGCTTTTTGACTTTTATAGTTGGGATTGTTTAGTCTAAAGAACAGTAGTTTAAGTGGGAATATGATACAAATTTCCAAGCACATAAATTTTATTCTCAATAATTTATTTCAAAGAGTGGAAGACCCCCACATTCATGTGACCAGGAAAAGAAGGAATGCACTGAAATTAGAAAAAATAGATTCATGTTGGATAACAGAAGAAACTTTTAACAGTCAGGGATTTTGAAGCACTGCAGTAGTCTGTGTGCATCAGTTAAGGGCTATTTCTCATTGCAGAGCATGGTAGAGAAAAAGTGGTCAGGAGTGATGTGAACAGAGCTGACCCTGTACTGCAACAGTATAATGGACAGGATAAACTCTCTAGGACCTTTTCCTACCTACTTTTTATTATGTTAACACCAGTCCATGAGACAGACTGTGAAAATTAGGCGTTAGATTTTAATATTATTTGGTGCCTCTTCAATAGGTTCATGAACAGGTCAAAGGTGATTGGAAAAAGTCTACTGATAGAAAGCTTATAGTGGTATTTTGGATGAGATTCTTTCGCACTTTGTTCTAAAATGTACAACAGATTATGTCCCTGCCTCTAATGGATAAAAACATTTTCCATGGATAATGGATAGATGAAAAAACTTCCCCAATAAAGGAAGTTTTTGCCATGTATTCGAACCATAAGACATTAGGTAGCACATGCAGAGGAGAATAGATCAGTAGCAAAGACCTCCATTTTTCAGGAAGCTTTCAACAAAGAATGCAGCTTGAAGCAACCAAGAGACTAAAAGCCCTGATCTGGTAAAATGCTCTTCTGGCAGATGCCCATTTCCTGCACAGCCACTTGGCTTCTGCTGAAGTCCATGCGTGAATGTCTACCAGACCTAGACATAAAGGAAAGGAACAACTCAGGCCAGAATTACTAGGGATAAAACCTCGCATTGTTGTAAGTATGCCGAAGAGGTGCAGAGCTCACCTGTTGATCTCTGTGACAAGTGAATACACAGAAATCAAAACATAAGACAGAATACCTTAAAAGAAACCTGAAATTTTTACTAAATAACCTTTGGGAATTCCCTGAATGACACTTCCTTTTTGAGAGCTAAGATCTCAGTGGAAGACTGAAAACACTTATTATAGAGAAAGCTCACTGAAATGAACAGTACATCAGAGCTCTCACTGAATTCCATTAAAAGTATGATTGGAAACTATAGCATTTCCTTGTGGATTTTTTTTCTTCTGTTAACAATTATCCACAAAAATATATTGGATTGTTTTGTAATAATTTTACCATCTTATCAAGATACCAACATGATTTAGGAGCGTAACTCATCTTCAAATGTAGTGAAGCAACCATTAAAAAAAAATAGTCTCAGCTGCTTTTTAGCTCATCAGGCCATACTTCATATCTACTTGATTAAGACTCAGAGGAGTGACCAAGGGATTTGCCCATGGAAAGCAATTTGGTACTGCAGTTAGGATTTAGGAGATCTGTTTCAGTTCTTAATTTTACCTCTAAATTGACAATAAGACTTTAAGAAGTGAATAATCAAACTTAAGGACCCACACTTAACTTTCACATGCCTGCGGGTTTTTTTGTTTTGTTTTTTTGTTTGTTTTTTGGGGTTTTTTGGTTTTTTGGGTTTTTTTTTAGGAAACAGATGTGCAAAATTATTTGGAATAACTGTGTTACTGCAGTGACTATAGTTTCCATGTAAGACGTGTAACTATTGGGAAAAGAGAAGAGATTTAAAAAATGAAATCATAGCAAAATTAAGGGGCTAATTATGAATGATAGATTTTTTTAGTCTGCCAAATAAGTGGGGAAAAAGAGATTCAAAGAAATAAATACCCTTTTATTTTTCTTCATGCTAAAAAACAAACCCAAGACATTTCCTTTCAGGTAGACTTGAAAAGATTTTTGACTGAAAAGATTCAAATTAAAAAACCAAAATATTTCATCCTAAAACCACTGGAACTACAACTTCTCACTTAATAATTTATTTACTGACTGCCTCATTTTTCTGTTTATTTGCATCACAGTTATTTGCCAAATTCACAAGGAGCTATGCTGTGTATTGATCTACATTTCTTGCTGGTGTTTTGCAAAGCCACAGATTAAGATAAGTTATTCCTAAAAAACTGGCCATATATACTTGTTAACACTAACATGCACACATCACAAAAAAACTTTGTCCATCAATTTCTTTGCAAAGACTAGCTTTAAATATAGCTCCCCTGAAAGTCAATAAGACTCAAATAATCTATGTCACTTCATCATTTTAGTAAATTGCACTCCTACCTCCTACTCCTACACATACATACGTGTACAGATTTTTCTATACTGTTTGTATTATAAATAAATTTATATTAAAGCAGCATTATGAAAAAGCAAAAATAAAAGGAAATACTGAAATTTAACTATCATATATTTGAGCTTTAAAAGGAATGAAATACACAAATCAGAGGAAACTGCTACCACAAGCACGTCGGTGTTAACTTCTAGGGGGCCAGATCATTTTTAAATAGCTTTCTGCAACCCCCTGCCCATGTTCCCATTCTTCTCCCTGGGTAAACAACTACACAAGAGAAATAGCAGCACTTTACCCACTGAGTTTGTGATTTCATGAACTTTAAAAAAAATATTATAAATGATAAATTGCCTAGAATGAATTAAGAGTAGTATTTGCACATTTTTCTTGTTGGCTGAGCTCATATTGTTTCTTTGGGAATAAGCTATCAGTTTTTAACATTTCCTTTGCCTTATTCCCCTAGCACAGCATCACTCGTCTTTTACATTTGCTGCTGTTTTATCTCCATGAGAAAGAGGTGTAAGTTAATTTTGCTCTTGGGATAGAGACGTGTAAGAAGCAAAATTTCCAAACTTCCCATTAATGGCTGGAGGCAACTAAAGGATCCTCTTTGTCCCAAGATTAAAGGACTGTTGCACGCTGAGTGATGCTTTCAGGCTGTTGGAGTTTTCACCTGGAGCCTATCATTTAAAATATTGGCACCAAATAGGCTGGTTGAAAGAGAAAGGCCTGCACAACTTCCCCACCTTTCACTTGAATCCATGAAGAGATTCCCCACTGTCTGCAGAAAAGCAAGGTGTCACTTCTTTCACGGTGCTCATCTTCTTCTCTGTAGTGCTGTTACAACATATTGTCCTGTAGCTCAGGGAAAACTGTTTGCTGGTCCTAAATTTCCAGAATCCTTTCACTTACATCTTCTTTTCCGCTAATAATGTTTTCTTGGATAACACAGGCACAGAGGAAAAGGTGACAGAAACACACGGTTTGGAGGAGGGGGCACCTTGCCACTGAGGGGTGTGGGGGTGGATTATTCTTGCTTAAGTATAATGCACTGCAAGGAGCAGGGGATCACATCACTTGGCAAAGCCATGACGCCTTTTTGCTCTTCTGCTTATCCCCTCACACACTTTCCTAAGGTTTTTCCTTTTTGGCCGATTCACATGACTACTGCAGCAAGGCGTTATTTCCCAAGTTCCTTCTGTCCGTACATCGCTTATTTGCAACGGGGGATTCAGGGGTCCATGGTCTGTTGGCCTCTTCCCCCGTTCAGCGAGTCCATTCATACACCAGCAAAACTACCCAGCATTTTCAGGCCCAGGGTAAGCAGCAGAGATATTAAGGCAGAGCCACATCAGGTCTCAGTATATTTCTAGCATAGCAAAGTGTCAGAGGAGGACTTTTTTAGTTGAATTTCAATCACAGGAACTGTGACTCTCACGCAAGGCACCATCCTTCAGTTTGAGCAACTGGAAAATAGTACATGGAGATGATTTTGCTCAGCTCATATTTTAAAAATGAGCCTGTATGTAATAGCTTTCAACTTGCTGCTGGAGGAAACGCAGGGGCCCTGAGTGGATAGAGAGGAGAAACTAAAACCACAGACTGTAGGCTCTGTGCCAGGAGAGGGTGCCCTTTTTTGACATGGGTCCATTATCACTGCAGCAGGCTCTGAAAGCCCTCATTTCACTCCGAAACATCAAGCATAGATTGACTTTAAGGACATCTTCACTTTGTCCTGTGCTGCAGGAATAATCTGTGCCTTTTCACCATCCAGCAGAGGCTGTGGGTGCAAGTGTCAGGATTTTGGCTTACGGTCTCTGTGAGAAGCATGTGCTAGAATAGCAACCACCTCATTCCCGAGTGACGTCTCCTTGTAGGTATGGAGCTACTCCACATTTGACGGCTCAGCAGTCTTCAACTCTGTAGCAGGACATCTTATGATGACAATATCTAACACATCCCCTGCACAATCTAATAAAAAAAAATGTGTGCTTACCATTCAGGGTAATGACAATGCAACAGATGTGTGACAGAGGGCTACGCATAAAAATTATTATAGTTTTATATTATTTGTATGCAAAATGGAGCTTGCCACATACCCATCACAACAAACAGGCATTTCTCTGCAGGTAACCCAGAAAGAAACTCCAGAAGCATGAGGTGGTGTAACTGAAAATGCTGATGGAAATTTTTCCATGCCTGTCAATGGGATATGCAAGGAAAGTATGGAAAAGTTTATGTGATATTTAGGTTAGTGGGGAGTATAGGATAGTCACTCAGTGGTGCTCCCTGTGAAGTTGTGGTGATGGTCAATAAAACCACACTGTGTTAAAAACGACAATTTTTATATTAACATATCCTGAAAAAACTTTTAAAGAAAGAAATCAAGAGAAAAATAATCATATCCCCATCACTTAAAACTGACACTACAAGGTACTTTCTGTAAGAATGAGTGTTTGCTGAAGCACAGTGATTAATTTTGCATAATTATGTGTCTTTTTAAGAGAAGAAGAAACCCATCTCTCTCTGATGAGCAAAGAAAGCCATTTCTGTAACTGTAGACATGGAATGGTACTCTCCGTACAGATACTACCGGATGTAAAACTGGTTGTGGAACATAGGGGGAGGTTACTGCAGTTTGAGTGAATATGCAGTATTTAATTTGTCTAATAAAAAGTTTGTGCAATTGGAAGTGCTATATAGTGAATGATGTGATAGTACAAAGGATTTTTATTATTTGTTTTAAATGGTCTGTGGTGAGGTGATGGATTTATCACATCCAGAGAACAAAGTAAAGGTCTCTGTGAGCAGCCAGCTTTGTACAGTTGTTATCCTCTGAAAAGGTCTGGCAACCCAGAGTCGTCTTTGCCATTTCTTAATGGCTATGCAGCAAAAAGAACCTTACACCACCATGTAATCTCTCATCACCAACAGGGTCAATAGATTAAATGCTACTGGTTTTGTTAATGATCCCCAAAATAAGTTTGGCCTCTTTGATCTAAAGGAATTGTTCAGAAATGTGTTTCTCTCCCAAACTTTGAACATAATGAAAACATGAAAACATTTTTACATTAAAAACGCAATCACAAAAGGAAATAATTTATGAAATGTTATATAGTAGTCTTTTTCTTTCAGCCTGCAAAGTTCAAGTCATCTCGTTTCAGCTGGAAGTAGGTTCTCAGAAGGGATAAGTTTAGAGGTTTAACCATACTGGGATGTTCTGCATTTGATAGGATTGTTCCTCTCCACAGGAGGAACTACAGAGTACTGCCTGTTAGACTGAGGGGACTGCTACTACATGTAGAAAGATTTACCTCGTTACTACAGGAAAGTCACCACCTTCAATTCAGCCCCCTAAACTGCATCTATACACTAGGTGCTCAATGTTGCTGTCTTCCAAAAGACAATGGCTAATCTGGTACAGTCAGTAGAGAAAAATGGCTGATTTGGGGCCTTCTAGATAAATATGCATTTAGCTTGGACACCAAAGGTAAGTTCTTCTTATGGAGCTTTCATCTGCATTTTCACGTGGACTAGACAGGACACCTCTGAAGTCCTGCCTCCTTGACCATGGACAACTGAGACACAAATCAGACATCCCAGTTCAGCCAGAGCAACCACGTCTCATCCTTTGCCTCCTGCAGCACACATGGAACAGTTCTGGAGCTGTCACCGACAGGTGTAGTAAAAAGCAGGGGAGCTTAACATCTACTGGCTGTCCCACCTCAGTCAACCCAAATGTCACCTATGCTGGCAACCTGCTGGTTCTGCTTCTGATTTGATGACAGTCTTCTAAGGCCTATTTCTATGATTAAGCAGAAAACCCAGTCTAGCATTCTAGCTAAATTAAATTTCTTTCCCTTTCTTGCCTTTACAAGCCAATTAAAACACTACTCAAACACCACTTAAGTATCATGTTATACTTCTGAGGCAGCTAATCATCATTACTTCTGCCAGGGGGTTCAAGAAAGAAAAGAGGGATCAGTTGTCTAACATGTCTCACTAAGACAGCAACATAACCTTGATGAGACCCAACAGCTTCCAATCCCACTGCTGTCAATATTTAGCATCTTTATTCCCACTCTCCCATCACTTGTACTACTTAGCTGTATCGTGTGCCTTAAGTAACTATTAGCTTTATAATCTTACTCTGCAAGAAGGACAAACAGTTTTTCTTTGTGCATAGCAAGTTTCCCAAACCGAAGTAATGCTGAGAGGGACAGTCAATCCTGACCTTTTGACTTACTGAACACCCATGAAGTCCCACACAGAAGAGAAGTCCTGAACACCCAACAGTGAGAAAACCTTCAAATGGAGGTTACATTTAACAAAACACCTGAATTCATACTATCCCATTCTGTAATAAACCTGGATCTTTCTTTTTAAGAAGTCCTAATAGCTCAGATCATTAATTTTCCTTAAAAATAAATTTAAAAAATTAATTAACGGATCATGCTTGCAAAGAAAATCTTGAAGAACTAAGACTGAACATTTAAAAGCCAGGAAGGAAACAAAAAGCTCCCCCTTCCCCCCCCATTTTTTCTTTTTTTTTAAATAAGAAACCCCCTCATGATCTGTACGCCAGTGTTACAGTTTTATTTTCTTGCTTGAAATACTCAGACTGCCAGGATAATTTCACTGATCATTTCCCATAGTACTTAATTAAATTAAATGGAGGACAAAGTAGTTTGCTTTGTTGCTGTTGCAGTACTGGAGAGAAGGACTTTGGTGTGACTTCATTCAGAGGAAGTACTGATCATCTTATATTTCTTCCTCGAAAGCTAAAGTTCAAACTCTTGCTACCACAATTCTAGATCAGGTCCTAACTTCTGGGGAAATTTGAAAAACTCTGGAAGTTACAGGAAATGTCTTGCAATTTTTTGCATTTTCATGCAATTTCAGGTAGCACAGGTATGACCAATATTAAGATACGGCTTTCTGTATATGGCAATAATTTTAGAGGGATCAGAAAAAAGTCCATCCTCAAATTACAATACTCATGGATGGAAACAAAAGGGAGCTAAGCAAATTATGATTTTAAAAGCAAAAGGCTGCCAAACTACTTTATAATAATATTATGTAATAACAGACATGGCAACTTAGCAAACAGATTGAGTCCACGGTGAATTTTACTTCAGAATGATCCTCCACAGACTTTTTGCCTATTTCTCTTTGAATTCTTAAAGGGATTCTTCACAGTTTTACATCCTTCCCCTCCGCCCCTTGTTTGCTATCTGTGAAGTGTGCTGCCAGTGGTCATAATTTTACCCTAGCATACCAGGTCTCACTGCAAGAACCCAGGAAGAATTATTTCAGAACCTGATATTACTATCTTAGAAACATTTTGATGATCAAGCATCTTTCAGAACACTGTTTTGCAGGGGAAGAGAATTACAGCACCTCATACTATTTTCAGAAAGGAAATACCACCACTGACCAGGTGGCTTTAGAAGATAATCTTTGGAGGGTCAGAAGACAAATTAACAAATAAAAAATATGTGAGTCTTATACATATTGTTCTGGGGAATCCTAGCATTGCAGCCATTGTTAGTTCTGGCTCAGCAGAATTGATTTCAAGCTAAATGTTTAGTTTGCTTTTATCAGTATTGCTCTTGCACTGCCAATAGGTATTTGATTTCAGTTGTTTTTTCCCTTGTTTTTGTTCATGAATACTTGTCACAAGTAACTCCCTAGGTCCTTTGTCTATCTGTCTTCTCCTGATTAAAAGTAACATTTTTGTAGGTTTTAAAAGATCACTTTCCCGGCAGAGATCAGCAGCAAAACAGAGAATTTTCCTGTAATATCTCTCTTCCTTTTTTAAAAAGCAATACTTGATGTCTTTATAAGGGATGTATTATCCTCCACAGGGGTCATGGACTTTACATAGAGTTTAGTGAGGAAAGCACTTAAACCTGTATTATCCAGGATATAACACCAAGTTGGGTGGAAGTCTTGATCTGCTTGAGGGTAGGAAGGCTCCACAGAGGGATCTGGACAGGCTGGATCAATGGGCTGAGGCCAATTGTATGAGGCTCAACAAGGCTCAGTGCCGGGGCCTGCACTTGGGTCACAACAACCCCATGTAACACTGCTACAGGCTTGGGGAACAGTGGCTGGAAAGCTGACTGGCAGAAAAGGACCTGGGGGTGTTGGCTGACAGCCAGCTGAACATGAGCCAGCAGTNATTTTGATTTGATATTAGGAAAAATTTCTTCACCAAAAGGGTTGTCAAGCACTGGAACAGGCTGCCCAGGGAAGTGGTGGAGTCGCCATCCCTGGAGGTATTTAAAACATGCATAGATGTGATGCTTAAGGATATGGTTTAGTGGCGGCCGTGGCAGTGCTAGGTTAACGGTTGGACTTGATCTTAAAGGCCTTTTCAAACCAAAATTATTCTATACTTCTGTGATTCTATCATTATAATAGACTCTTTCAGTTTTAAAGATATACTGTTTTATTGTCTTTGACAAAGAAAGATCTTTCAATCTTCACTCTCAGACTGGTTTTGTCCCAGTTTCACCAAAAGAATCCCAAGAGTGCCCTCTGCATCAGCAGGTGGGTCCAGTTTGCTGCAAAACTGACCATTTTAAATCAAGACAGTACCTTTCACTCCTTAGCTGTCTGTCCATCAGTCAATCAGAAATGAAAGTGACCACAGAAATGTATTGCCAAACATTTAACATATGGATATTTCCTCTATTTAAAGCAAAATCGTAAGACAATGGTTCTTAAAAAGTCCAAATTTTTACATCTGGTTTGAGTCACAACAGAGAGCAATGAAGAGTTCAGTAGATAAAAGAGCATTTACCTGGGTGGTTATTTAACTTTGCAGGCTCATTAATCAAGTAGGACAAACCTCATTCAACAAACAGGTGTTTAATTGAATAGGCTTTTTCATCCATCCAATTTATGTTAAAATACCCTGTGCTAATTAGTTCACAGTTACTCCCAAGTTGATTTACAATCAATTCATGTTCTTCGCAAACATTGCTGATGTTTTAGGTGAGATGCACATAACAAATAAATAAAGGTACTATAGTATTTTGAACTGACTTAAGTTATTGTCAGGATGTTGTGTAAGTGTTGAGGTAAAATACTAATCCCACAATGACCAAAGAGAGAGAGAACAAGCAGAACAAACACGACCATTTGCAGAGGGGAAGACGTCCTGCTGTATTGATCCCTCTTTGATACCATGCAGAGTTTGTAGCAGGGGGCAAGGGAATGAATTTGAATGGTCTATGAGAAGAAAGGGAATCAAAAGGGATTTTGATACCAAGAATGAACGTGAATATATTCTTCAGTACATAATTTTTGAATCAGCTTTGAAAGGACAGGCAGCATTGTGGAAGGCCCTGGAAAGACTGAACATTAGCAATCAAAGGACAAGCAAAAAAACTTGGCACGTATACAGAGGGCATATAAAGTGACTAGCTTGTAGGCATTTACACTGGAGGTGAGGGTCCTCGCAGACAGATTTTCCAACACCTCCAAACTCACATCTTGCAAACTCTATTCTTCCTTTTTGTTTCTGGGAAGGTTGCTAGGTGCTCCACTGTGAAAATATTCCCTGTGATGGCATATTTCTCATATCTCAGAGTTTTTAAAGGAAAATCAATCAGCTACTGAAAGAAAATGCAGCTGCTACTGTGTTCTGGTTTCGAGGGCTGCACGGGTAGGAATTATTAGCTCACTGAATTGGTTTTAAGCACAAACATGTGGGAAGCAACTATTAAGTTGCATGGTGATAACCTGATTGTAGAGTTTTTACCAATACTATATTTTTGGACTTTGATTCCTTTTGGTTTCTAAGATGTCAGCCTGTGTTTTAAACACAGTAGAAAAACCTGTAGGTGGAGAATTAATCAATTTCCTAATTGTGGGAATGACACCAGAATCCCAGATACTTAACAACTACCTTTAGAGGTGAACTAACAACTACCTACTGAAGAGCAATTTGCAAAAATGAAGAATTTGAAAGCTTTGTGTGGTGGGTGGGGAGGAGTTAGAATACCAGAATAAGATTGGGTTTAGCTCTTAGCTTGATTTTAATTCAACTACTATGCTTAAATATAGCACAAGCAATCACTTTGAGATGTCACCTGCCTTAGACAGAATATAAGGTGAGCAGAGAAGGGAGACCAGGAGGGAATGTTTTCAATGTCAGCTTCACCTTAAGGTGAAGGGATTGGGACCCTGATCTTCAAGAATGGACATCCATGATGAGGACTTCTGAACTGTAAAATGGAATATAAAACCGAGAGACATTGTTTTATGATACCAAAGTCCTCAGCTTAACACATGCTTCTGGAGCTGCTTTTTCAGCTCTGTAAATAAGAAATTATCTATGCCAAGAGACAAGGAGATGAGTCTTCTTTTCAAAGGAGCAGATGGCAGACGCATCAGAGGCATCCTACTTCTTTCTTCTTCTGTGCAAATAAATATATTTTAAAATGCTGAACCTGATATGAAGTTTATTTCAATAATTAATGTAAGTGGTATGCACTTGGAGTCTAGGAATTCCCATCACTTCTGGGCAGTGTCCACAGAGAGATCTTGGAACAGAAGAATCCCGTGCCCTTCAAACTGTCACAGATTTTTTTCATACAGAATGCATTCATTTGTTCTATCAGCATATTTGTGGAGATGCTAGAAAAATGTATAATGTAAAAACAACAAAAAAAGTATAAAAGCAACCTTTTCTATTTTGAAACCTAAGAATCCCCTCAAGTCTTTGCTGTTGCTTTTTCCCCCTTCTAACCCAGCTGCTCTTTGATCTGTCTCTTCCTAAATGGATAAATATATTTTAAATTATTGCTAGCCCCAGGGGAACTGAACTGGTGTTAGCTAGCAAGGAGATGCTTTTAGGAAATGTCACTAATGTAGGTGGCGAAAATGGCAAGAAACTGTTGAGGACTGCAACAGCTCAGCTAGATCTGAGCCAAACTTAGGGCTGAAATAAATGAGTGCAATATTCAGTGTCTTCTCTGGAATATTCAGCCACTGAAGCTCTCTGAAATTTCCTGACTACCTTCTTCTCATTAGGAACTGAAGAACAATAACTTCCAGGAGGACAGTCTACTCCCATATGCAGCTTTTGGCTTAAAATACATAGGCTTACCAAAGTTAATGTCTACAGAAATGTACAGGTTTGGAGCTGCATTCTGCACTGTCTTTTCATATCTGTAAAAGAGCAACAAACTATAATCACTCCAATTTATTGACTTGTTTTGTCAATTCAGCTGGTTATGCCTAATTAGTGCCAAAGTTTGAATATAAGAGAAGTTGAACAAGTCCTTGAGTTGGAAGCAGAGGACATGTTCAGTGGCCTATGCAGGGACCTACATACCATATTAAAAACATTGAGTGGTCTCTGTAGAATGATTAAGACCTCCAGAGTTGAAAGCCTAGATAGATTATAGAGTTAAAAGAGGGAGATAATGTTTCTGAAAACCAGTTAAGGGACTGCAAGTCAGGAGCTACTCCCCTGCATTGACTCAGAGGGATCTAAAGCACCTCTGTAGAGGAATCAGGAGAGTGCCTGGAATAGTGTGGAGGTAACTTTTAGGTATGGGTAGATCCCAGGATGGTCCGAATGCATCACATGGAGGCACCTTCACGTGCTGGGGTGGAGAGAGGAGGTTCCTTCCCACAGACAAAATTTATTAGTTAGTGAGGCTTCCCAGAAAATACCCTTGTGTCTCCTGCATCAATTGCTGATTATGGAAATGACCAATTCATCACTCCTTAGAGAAGTTACTTGCTTACCAAGCTATAGTCTCTCTTTTTGTTCACCTTATCTACCTTTATAAATCCTATATGCCTTTCTACACACCAGTCAGATTCAGGGGGAACAATAAAGATGCATCCATATAGGATGATATCATTCTTGCCCTGCAGTTGTATGTAACCTGATGAGTGAGGTATATTCCTGGTATGCAGAAACAAGGTTTAAAAATCAGTCTGAGAAAAATCCTCTGGATAGGAATAAAAAGTGGACACTACCATTGATTACACTTTCTGAGCTTAACACAGTGCTATTTCAGTAATTTAGACATAATTTGTTTACACTGAATGAATCAAACCCTGTAGGGTGAAGTTCACCTGTCCCCAAATACGGGCATTACTGAGCACGCACAACAAACTTTGATCAAGTGCTGAGGAAATATCATGGTCCATGACCTGAGCTCTGCCTAATTTTCAGATGTATTCAGAGGGCTGGATGTGTGTGGGACAAGCCAGTCAACTCTTTTCTGAGACTTACAGGACATGATTCACCTAACCTAATTTTAGATATCTAAATTGTAGATGATGACATCTGAGCCAGACACCGTAGGATCCCTTTATAGATAATGGAAAGAGAAATAGACACTTGTAGGGTTGAGTTATTCTGGTGTAGTTTAGATATCCACCCTATGATAAGTTGACTCACACAGTCACACAGACTGCTGCTCTCCACCACGGAGACTGACCCAACTGCACTGAGCAGCTGAAGGTACTTTGAATTTTCCTTCATGCACTGTAACTGACACAACTGAGAAAAAGCTTAGGCTGAGTTTAAACTTGCTTATTCTTTCTACTCTCCTGAAGTTTGCTATGTTTTTTAAAGCTTGACAGTCAAGGCAACTGCAAGATAGGGCATAAAGCAAAGCCTTAGTCAGCCTTGGTCTTTATGGTGCCATTAGCAGGACAGGACCACGTTCTTGCCTCCCATAGATGTCCATATTTTCGTGAGTTTTACCAAATGCTGTCCTCCACTGTCTACTTATTTCTGACTTGTCCAGATGCCAAGATAAAACATTTTCTCTTCTCTTGGTTATGTTGGATGGTTATGCTAAATATGCATTAAAACTTATGTGTTTTTTAGGGAAACAGTTCGATTAAATGCAAGGCATTTGAGTTTAGAAACAAGATGGCTTGAATATCTTGTTGAGCTTAGGTGGCCAGCAAAGTTAAATCATCTCACTTTCTGTAACCAAAACCATTCAGTGACTAAAATCATATCCAGACAGCTGGAAACCACCTGAAACAGACATCCGTTTATGGTTGGATCAGTTAGGTGTGGCTTTCAGCATAAGTGTGAATTAAGTTTATGCCTTTGGATCAGTTGCAAATTGACTTACAGATGCCATATCCATGCCTCAGAAATGCAGCTGAATTTCTGAAAGGGATATAAAACACCTTTACTTGAAGGGCACTGCTTCCCATAAGGTCTCCAGAAAGACAAATAATGCCCTATGCACTTATGGCAATGTTTACAGTGGGAAAATAATACAAGAGAGAGAAAATGGGTTTGTTGGGGGGGTATTTTTTTATTTTCTTCACAGAAATTCAAATTTTTTCAAAGAGGTTCATTGCATCTTAGCATAAGGAAAGAAGGAAATAGGTGCCAGATTTGAAAGCCATCAAAACTGAAAGTTTGCTTTTACATTTAACTCAATGGATGGTTTTGGTCAATCATAAATTACATCTGGTGTCCCAAAAGTTTGTCTCACAGCAGTTTGCAGTGTAGCTTCCTCTTTTTGATTCTTTCTAACATTTCTAATAGACTTACAGTTTTAATTTTTCATGGGAAACAAAAGTCTCTGGTTAAAATACCCTGGTGATTCCTGTAAATTCATACAAAACCAGGCATTGATTATGAATTACAGCATTTACTCCACTCTGCAAATTGATACCATCTTAAAAATGTGTGGTTTTGATCAAATTAATACCATGACCTGAACAATCCTGCCACTTCAGCAAAAAAGTGATATATTTTTTTAAAAAATGAAATTACTAATTATTTTGTAATTTCCCCTTGCCATTTATTGTTTGGATTTGTCTGGCAGGTTTAGCAAACTTTTCTGATACACTTTCTAATAATTTGTGGTTTGATAAAGAACTTCATGTGGATGAATAATCTGTGATGATATGGCAATACATTTTTCTTCATTCTGCAGTACACTAGCAGCACAAATTCTACTAAAACTAGACAGGAATGTATTACCAATTTCTTTTGTAGGTATTTAGTTACTCAGTGAGTAAATAAATGCATATTGTAAAATAAGCATTTAGGCTTCACTGCACAGAAGTGGCTTTTAGTTACAATATATGCTTGTACTATGAATTACAGCGGTTATCTCTAACATGCTTTATTAGCAGTTTGAAGTTGAAAGAGGAAATTACAATATTGCAGTGTTCTCAGAAATGTATTTGCACAGGATTAAAAGATAAAAATTGAAGTTCTCAAAGTTCTGACATGGGTAACTGTTTTTATAGATACGATACCAAAATGTGCTTTTTATAGTTAATAAAATATAACAATCTGTAGGTATGTAGGATTTATTATAGACAATCGCATGCTTTTTTTTTTTCCTTTTCTCACAAGAATTGAGACACCAAGCTTTTATTTCCTTGTTTCTTTAATAACACTTCACATTTTTTTTTCAACAATGTGTAAAAATTCTTAAAACTATTTTAAATATAAGGTGACAAACAGTGTTCATTTTTCATTCTGTTCTGCCATTAGAACTAGTAAAAGTGGCAACAGTTTTAAACCCCTTTATTTTCCCTGTAGGAAGAGATCACACAGATTGAGGCTGGCAGTGTACAGGACTGTTCATTTGATATATAAAATGTTTTATGATATAGACAGCTATGTCACCATTCTGGAGAACTGCTATATCTTTTTGTTAATATCTTGTTCCTGCATAAAAATGAATGTTATTTGCTCTCTTGTAAAGTTTATTTTGGTTATCTGAAGGATCTTCTAATGCTCCATCAAGTACTTCATCAGTTTTCTCAAAAATGGATGTGGCTGGTGGTGATTCATCTTGCGCAGAATAATTAATTGGCATTTTCAAGTGATGATCAATCTAGAATGATGTGATTTGGATTATTTGCTTAAAACAGTATTTCACTTATTGACAGTGTGTTGTTTCTGTCATTATTTTGATGTGTAGTGGCAGAATGCTCCAAATAAAGACAGCTGGAGCTGCCTGTTACAGAAAACAGGGAAAAGAGCTATATTCTGTTTGAAACCATGGGATGGTTTTCATTGAGTTCATGCAGTGGACTCTTGGACATAATTAAAGAGGATGTGGAATTCATAAGCTCACAAAGCTCCCTTCACAAAGCCATTGCCCTAAAATACGTAGTCTTAAATATCTTTAATGAAATCCTCAGAGCAACAAGTAACTCCCATTCCCTACAAGTGGATTATTACAAGTCTTCACAGCCTTGTGTAAGTTTTAATTGAAGGGCACTACTTAAAGGGATGGTGTGGGATGACTCTAAGGTAAGATTGATCAGTACAGGCAGAATTTTATTACAAGTGTCAATTAGATTGAAAAGTGTTATAAAAAAGATCATTTGCATAGCTTTAGGGGACAAGGAGACACATTATTCTGAAATCTCCTTTGCTGATTGTTTAGTGATTCTCTAAGGGTAACAGGGAGGAAATATTCCCTCCTGCAAAAGGAGACAGTAGCCACTTTCTGACTGGCTTTGATTTAAAGCTCGTTAATGAGATATGTGCAGCTAATTAAGAGCAGGGAGAATTTAGCTATATACCACAGTGGAGAACAGCATTTATCAGAGAGGATCAGACTATTGCCCTATGGAAGTTCAGTGCTGTGCTACCAGGAATGATTCAGTTCTAATGCTGCAGAGGAGGGCAATACAGCAAATAGCTAAAGCTGGTTGAAGACACTTTCCCCCCCC
>VXBL01008636.1:1061643-1080025 GCA_013400195.1 Aramus guarauna
ATAAGGTTGCACTGACAACGTATTCTTTTAATGAAAAACCTCATTTTTGTTAATTCAACACAGTAAGGGCAAGCTCTTTCTGTTCATTTTCACTATTTTATCCTCTGGAGGGAAGGGATAAATTAGCAGACAGAAAAGCTTTGGTTATTGCAACCAAACCATTTTTGGTACTTGATCTAAACCTTGGGAGTGTCTACAATAACATTTTAGGTGGCAGCAGGAGCATCCTCCCAAAAAAAGTCTTCTTGTACCCCCTCCACTTCCCATACTTTTGTTTCCATCACAGAAATGGAAACGTGATCACAGAAATGAGTGGTCACAGAAATGAGCATGTGTGAATTAGTTTTCTTTTCAGACTGAAACATGTCTGACAGATGTGGTCCAGGCATGCACCTAAGCCTGCTCCAGTTGCTAATGAGCATCCAAGCCCTGAACCAGTGTAGATCTAATCCAAAATGAAAATCTTTAATAATAACTTTGGGATCTCAACACCAACTGTTTCACTCTAGTGATCTGTTTCATAGTCACTCCTGGTGTGATTCATAACCACGCAGCCAGTTGTGCAGTTTGACTTGCCCGGTGGTGTTGGAAACACACCTGCACTGACCTCACAGACTGGACCTAGGTCTTACAGAAAATCCACTCTATAGTACGGTGAAGGCCAAGTGAGATACCCCACAGTGCCTGAAGGACAGTAGGTGTCTGTGTTTAGACAATGCGATCCTGCTTGCTGTCTGGGAAGTTGCCTCCAGATTGTAAGCACCCAACCTCAGGTATATAAACATAGGCATCTGCATATAAGCTAGTTGTTTATATGCCATTAAAGTAAGTGGGAATAGATTGCCTAAATATAATGCTATTTTTAGATGTCCTGGGGACCTGCCTGGCTTCCAGGTCATCAATCATATCGGCTAGTATAATGTAGATATCAAATATCGCATAAAATAACTCAGGAAGCTGAATCTCACCTTGAGACAATACAGTCAGTGGAACCTAGAGTGCCATTCAGTCACTCAAAAGCAGATGTAGGACACAGTTCAATTGCTTAGACATAGGCATGGAAGACTCACAGCCTTCTGCAGTGGTAGCTGCATACCAAGGTGGGATAGCCTACAGTGCCTAAAATGAGCCAAGATGCCTGTGTTTAGCAATGGCCTTGGACAGAGTAGCACACTGTGGGAACAAGGATAACGTATTTTGTCCTTTGCTCTGCTGCTTTCATCCTCCAAATTTTTTTTTTTTTTTTTTTTTTTTTTTTTTTGAGGGGTAGTGAATATGCATTGCCAGGTGGAAATACTGTGAAAATGAAATATTGAGGGAAAAATATTCCAAGAAAAAAAAAAAATCAGACTTCTGCCTTCAAGTCCTTCTTTTTCTGTTCCTTTTCCAACAGATGAGTTCCCAGCAAGACCCAAATGTATGAGAAGAAAAAAATGTTGCTCAGTATTGTGTGACTTTTTGGAACTTTTCTGTGTCAAGGAAAGCTAGGAACATCTCATATTCCCTAGTCTGGAATAGGAATATAATCTCCTGGTTATATTTTGTCTGCAGATCAGTTATAGTGTTCTTCAGGGAGATGAAGAAACCTTAAGAGACCTTCTTGAGGGAAATTACAAATAGGGTTCTATCTTAGAACTTTTCCAATACCACGTATATTCAACTATTTATTTAATTTCAAATTTTATTTTATTCAGTTTTCAGGGACAGATTGCAGTTTATGTTGAGTACATTTTTTGTCAGAAGAAACTGTTTTATTATGAATATCTGCAGTTTCTAAATTGTATTTTTGGCTACTTACCTAATCTCATACAGTCATTTCTTTATCATGTGAACTGAAACTCTAAAACTACATTAAAAAATAAGCTAGAGAAATTAGAAATGCTTCATTTGATACACTATATGTAGCAGAGGGACATAGTCATAATGTGCTATTGCTACATACAGGTTTCTCTCTTCTGCCATTTCTAGCTAGCAAACTTATTGGTGTTAAAGCAGTTCTTGTTATTCATCCCTTAGTGCATCACTTCGCACTTTGTGCAATTAATTTTTAAAACATTTTCTTTACTGCAGTCTTCAGAGTCATTTGCCTGTTTCTATAAAATATTGCAACATTCTTCTTTATTGATGGAGTAATGCACCTTCATCTTACCAGCAAATGTCTTTTGAACACAGCTATATTGCTTGCCTAACTCAGATATTGTTAAACAAGTTTGGTCTCAGATTTTTAGGAAAGTCTAGTAAAAACCTCCTTCCAGTCTGGTAAAACCCTTTGTAACACAATCCCTTGAGTTGGCTGCATTTTATTAAATATATAATTTTTGTTGTCTCTGTGGAAACTTACTCTTTCATCAAATTTTCCTCTAGTAATGGACGTAGTACAAAAAACTTTAACTACTCAACAACATTTCCCCCTCTTAAGACATGGAATTTATTTTGCTCTTCTCTCAAGTGCAGTAACTCCTTCAACTTGACAGATTCATGAAAAATATTGTTTTGATGGCATGGCTTATTTAGATAGCTTTTCAGCTCAGTGTGACTTGCTAGTGGTCAAACTGAACACGCAGTTCTGAGAAAATATTTAGTTAATGCACATTTATTTGCTATTGGTTTTGATCGTTGACTAGAATGTAACACAGAGATCAGTGTTCGGTTTTGTGGATGTGTGTGCTGCATGTGTAGGAATTATCTTCAGAATCACAGAACCATGAAATCATAACAATGTTGGTTGGCCAGCCTCCTGCTTGAAGTGGGACTATGGTCAATGTTGGATTAGGTCAGACATGGCTCTGCCTAGTTTTCAATGGATACAATATCTCATGTATTTGCTTGAGTGCTTTAACGTTCAAGGAAAGCAAAAACAAATGGCTCCTCAGTAAGGGTGATGTGAAATTCATATTTGCATTTGAATGAATATTCGCAGATTTCTTTCATATTATTCCCTCGGGCCATGAAAAGTACAGGCACAGATTACTGAGAACTCTGTAGACTGACTGATTGATATGGTTTGTATTTGCCATGGAAATGCATAGTGTTTAATACTGTATCTATACAAATATAATGCTGATTGACAAACTTGCCCAGAAACAGTCATATCCTAGGAGAAGGAAGTCATTAACATTTTAAAAAGCAAAATCCTAAAGGAGGGCTGTTCAGACACCGCAAAGGAAGGTGGTGCTTTGAAATGTGAGAAGGTATGAGCAGTCAATATTAAGGATTCCTTTGTTTTTATTGGAACAAAATTCAAGGATATATTTTTTTTTTCAATAAGAGAAACACTTGATATGCAAACTAGAAGAATTCAAAAAGGATTGAGGAATAATTAATTTTATGATATATATTGGAACATAGAAACAGAATTGTAAATTGCACATTTAAATTTTTAAAGAATGAGAAAATGTACAACATGTTAAAGAAGCCTTTAGCATTTGAGCTCCACAGAGGACTATAAAGGGGAAGGACACTAACTCTCAATATAACCAACTTGCTCACAAGTTTCCAGAGAGCAATCCTCTAAGTCAAACAATATGCTGCTGTTCAGGGGGAAAAAAGGCACCATTTATTAGGTAAGTTTTTTTACCTAGGTAACTTACAGCACATGAGTAAGATATCAGTTGAGATAGTTACCATTTATCATAGTGCCCTGCCTTGAAGAATAAGAAAGTAGTTTCCATTTTAATGAGCAGTTGTAAAGGAGGATGTTAGTTCACACAGCGTCAGGGAGAGAATTGCTGATGGCATGAGCAAGAAGTATAATGAGTTTTGTTTTTATCAACAGCTTGCCACATCTTCCAGTTTCCTTTTGAGTCCCTGTGCACACTCTTGTGAGAAAGGGTCCCTGCACCTTTCTTGATGTCCTCAATCCACTTTACCTCTGTTGATCCTATATACCATTCTTTTCCTTTGGCTTTTTGATTCTCTTCAACCTTCGTCTTTCCCCTGCTTCTCTTTCTGCTCATTGCTTCCTCTCCTGCCTGGTAAAATGGGAGACATCTTCTCAAAGGACAGCCCAGATACCATAAGTTTTAAAACAATGGGTTTTGTGATCATGTTTCCTATATTCTACTTCTTAAAAAAAAAAAAAAAAAAAAAGGCACTCAACTGTTTTGATCAGCTTTATAGTGTGTTTTCATTTTCCTCAAAATACTAAGGAAGGATGACCAAGAGCATCCATAAAGCTATATTTGATTCTATCTGCTGGATGATCGCAGAAACCTATAACTCACCTATCATTTATTGCAAGACTTTTAGTTAGCCTATAAAATGACAACTTTATGAGGCTGCAGAAGATGGCTCCTCACTTTGCTGCAGTACATCCAAAACAGAACATGAACACTGTGGGGCAGGCCTGCAATGTATCTTACTGGCTTACTTCCTATTAACATTGCAAATGTAGAGAGCTCTGCGTGATTCCTGAGCCATGGGATGACTCACTGCAACGTGCTCTCTGCTGGAAGGGGACTTGATGATGCCTGCAAGTTTCAATGCCTTTCCAAAAGCAGGAGGCGTTCCTGGGAGCCTCCCACACTAGCCCTCTCAGGCTGGCCAGTGTCAAGTAGAACAGCTCATGAAAGGTAATGTAGGCTATATTTAAACACAAGCTGCCATCCTTGCAGTTCAGCTGTGCCTAACCAAAAGTTGTGTCGAAATGCACCGACCTGGGGAACTAGAAATGCAATTTCTAGAAGGCAACTTCAGGTCCTTTTATCTCTAGATGTGTAGCACTAGGATTTCTCCCTCGTTTCCAGTGTAATTAATGTTATGACTTACAGGTAAGGTTGATAATTCTGCTTCTCAGTCTTGTCTGAAAGTCAATATGTTTCCTGAAATCACAGCCTTCTTATTGGGAGTCACTGAAGGTGCAATGCTGCTCCATGATTTCTCTAGTAGCAAGGGAAATTCCAGGGCCAGTCTATTTCTCTTCTCCCTTGCTTGCCACACGTTATTACCCATGCAGCAGTGCTTGTTCAACTGCTTGTGCAGTCGTGACCTAAAATTGGTCATTGTAGTGTTCCCATGTTTTACAAGCCTTCCAAAAACAAGGGGGAAGATGCCAAAAATGATCGCCTACCAATATTGACTAGCATGTACATTCACTATTATTTAATACATACAATATTTTAGGCCCAACACACCAACAGGAGTGCTGGTGGTGAATGTATTTTACCAAACCTCTAGCAGGGACTTTACATGCGCTTCAGGGCATTTATCAGAATTAATGACAACACATAATGCATACCAAAGCACATTCCCAAAAATATTGCTGATAACAAGTAACTTATTTCCCCATTCCTCCTGCCAATATTTGGGAGTTTTAAATTTCTTACAGGTTATTTAACTTGTGTTTAGTACAGCTTTCCTGTCACCTATTCAGATGCTATATTATTTAAGCTGATTGTCTTTTAGCTTTGACTTGTCTGACTTTTGACATTTTACTGCATTCAGGAGATCTTGTCAGCTGCCTGCTGGTTCCAGGCTCTCCCGAATACTAATAATTACTTTTCTGCCCCACTCCTACTTATTCCTTCAGTTTCTCTCTCCCCCTCATCTGCCCTTCTTCCCCTTACACTTTCCTCTGCTTTTAACCCACATACTGCCTCTCCTTCTAGGATTTCAGTATAGGTCCTCCACTTTCTACGGGAAGCTGTAGTAACCTTTTGTGCCCTGATCTTGTCTTTGGCCAAATATACGATGCTGGCACAGGGGAAAGAGCAAACAAAGTGTTCTTCTGTAAACAAAGCTGAACTCACAAAAGAGAATAAAACTATTGCGACCAGGAGATCGGTCCTTGGCAGCTGGCAGTCCTTGTCATGTCTTCATATGGCACACTTTCTTATAGTGGCATTTATTGTTATATGTAGAATATGCAAATCAGTGAAATATCCCATTGGTTTAAGGACGACAGAGGTCCTCAGAGATCTGTGGGCATGAACACAAAGTTTCTTCCATGACCACTTTGAGCCTGTCTGGGAGTGCACTGGAGGTAGCTGGAATCATTCAATAGGTCTAGGATCAGTTGTGGCAGAGGACAAATGTTTGTTTCTCTTGGGGTGCTGGCATGGTCAGGAACAGAGTTAATTTTATTCAGAGTGGCTAATAGGAGGCTATGTTTTGGATTTGTGCTGAAAACAGTGTCAATAACACAGGGATGTTTTCATTGCTACTAAGCAGTGCTTACTCAGAGCCAAGGCCTTTGCTGCTTCTCACACCACCCCACCAGCGACTAGGCTGGGGGTGCACAATAAGTTGGGAGGGGACACAGCTGGGACAGCTGACCCCAAATGACCAAAGGGATATTCCATACCATATGATGTTGGGTTCAGTATATAAAGCTGGGGGAAAAAGAAGGAATAGGGCGACATTTGGAGTGATGGTGTTTGTCTTCCCAAGTCACCATTACATGTGATGGAGCCCTGCTTTCCTGGAGATGGCTGAACACCTGCCTGCCCATGGGAAGTGGTGAACGAATTCCTCGCTTTGCTTTGCTTGTGTGAGCAACTTTTGTTTTACTTATTAAACTGTTTTTATCTCAACCCACTCCATCCCACTAGGGAGAGAGTGAGCGACCAGCTGTGTGGTGCTTAGTTGCTGGGTGAGGTTAAACCACGACACTTGGTCTATCATCTGCTCTATTTATAAATACAATCACAGATGCAGTAGAGTAGTCTTGCAGTGTTTGATTACTCAACTGCAAACACAGGTATTTTAAATCTGTGGATGAAAAATATTAAACTGATAGCAGGTCATCTTCTTTATTGCAACACACAATTATGAAAAAGATAAAATAAATGAAAAAGTGAAGTTGATGTTTACTATGCAATAATGAATTGCTTTGAGACACAAGTTTTCTTAGGAGCTATTTGCTGCAGAAAGCTTAGTATAAAAGATCTAATCCTGCTTAAGGTGAATTACACACGCAACCATAGATATACCCAATATATTTTAAAACCAAAATGAGTACCATTTGAAATACGAAACCCGTTGCTTCTTCCTTGCAATTTCAGTCACTCATATAATCAAATTACTGTGTTTTTAATAGTAGTGTGTTTTTTCTCTCAGTCCCTCTCTCAGAGTACTGGTATTATAAATGTTTTTAACCAGAAAATCTTAATAGATGGTGTTGTGTTTTTCAGAAAAAGAAATTAATTTTTACCTAATTGAAGTGAGCTCTGGGTGAATTTTATTTGTTGTGAGCAGAAGACACATTGGCTTTTATTCTAGAATCATCACATCATACAAGACTGAAAAGTACATAACATAATTTATTTAGTTTTTAAAGGACAAGTTGATTTTGAAGTTCTGCTTGCTGCCTTAGAATATTGTGGTCATTTCTATGAGGCAGATATTCAAACAGCTCTTCCTTAATCAGGTAAAAGTTGTCAAAAACATGCATTTGCGATTTTGTAATTAAGTACTTGATTTGAGCACACTTACAAATGCCAGAGGTAATGATTCTTTGAAGTTTATCGTTCACAGTAATCTTTTCATACTACAAAAAAGACAAGTAATACTGTGACCAAACAAAATTAGAACCATAAATCAGATTAGCCCTTTGCTTAGTTTTTCACCAAACCACCAGTTCAATAAATCACTTTGCATAGCCTATACATTATACTTACTGCTTTTCCTGTATCTACATCAACACAGCAGTGTGCCATAAAATGTTATTTGACATATGCAAAGTGAGTCAATGGATATTTTAAAAACAAAACAAAACAAAACAAAAAAAAGAGATAATTTTTAGTATTTTTAAACACAATACTTTTTCCAGAGAATGTGTGATTGGAAAAATATGAGCTGGCTGTAGCAGTGTCGAGGAACATACAGTAAATTTCTGTAACATGCTCCTACAGATACAATCAGTTACCAGCTGCTGTCGTGACAGGGCTGACTTCAGGCTTTGAAGTGTGAAGGTTAAACTGTGAACACCCCAAATGACACACCTACATTTTCCTTTGACTTTTTGTCTATGTGGTATGGTTCCTATCTATCTCTGGTCTCACCAGTGGAGCTGGTCCATGACTGTACCCCTTCTCTTGCATTTTTCAGCCTTTCACAGATGACCGGCATGCTTGCGTTTCCCCCAGCCCTGCAACACAGCCCTGCACAAAGTCCCACATGTTTAATACCTTTTGCCAAAATGCAGGAAATCTATCCATGCATTTTCATGGTATGGTCTAGAGAGAGCAGGAGTGCGAGTCAGCCTGACTCACAGCGTTCAGAGAGAGACGTTAGGTGGTACTGGAAATGTTATTGCAGTCAAAAGAAAAGAAAATCTGTTTTTTATTCTCCACTCTTCTAACAGTGAACAAGCTGCAAAGACCTCAAATTTGACTGGCAATAAGGAGAGTTGATAAATGAGTGTCTTTTAGCCATCCCAAGGTAATAACAATGGACAAATGAATAAAGAAATAAGAATTGGTCCTTGATGCATTGTTGATTAGATCCCTCATCTCCTGACTCCATTTCTATACTTTTTACGTTATCTATTTGATATCTCTAAATAGTTGGAAACAATAGTAGACACAACCTAAGTAGAAACTGCAATGATGAGTACTTTGGTCTTTTCAATTAACATTCCTGCCTTTTGAAACTGAGGCAGTAAAAATGCTTAGCATAGAGTATTTTTTATTTATAAATACTGTTTTTTATGTGAAAATACTTTTTTTTGCTGAAATCAAAACTATTCTTACGATCAGTGATTCTGCCATAACTTTGGTTGGAAAGGTATCAAGGTGGAGCTTGAGACTAAGGTAGCTAAGTACTTTCAGGCTAGCTAATATTAGTGATATTAGCTATAACTTACTATCAGCTATCAATTACTATTCATGACAGTGATAAATTTTTTATCTCAATCACAAGAGATCATTAATCTGCGTTTCTCAAAGCAGGGACATACATGGTGATTTTTGCACCTCTTAGCTTAAGGTCTTTGGATTACAGAGGACTCTTTGTCCCATGTGCTTTTCATAAATATTTGTGAATGGATCTAGTTTTCATTCTGTATAAAACTTTTAAGCAATTAATCCTAGAAATAGCTGAAGAAATGCAGCCAGTATTTTCCTGTTAGCTTTATCTGTAAAGTGTACCAAGAAATAGACATAATATATATGATGAAAAATAGTGAATATTCTCCCTCTCTCTAATATGCCCCTTGACTTACTGAAGATATTTCAAACTGGAGATTAGAGTATCAAACAACCTGAACAACCTCCCTTTTACAAAATGGTTTAGTCAACTACACTACTTTCACAATGAAGCTGTATAGCTTCTCTATGAACCAGTCAGTAGTCTCTCCTTTCTTTTACAATTGAGGTACCTGGAAGCCATTCACTCCTGGCTTGGTCCTGGCTTGGAACAGAAGCCAAGACTGTGAAAGAGCTGACCTGTGTGTCACGCGGAGTCAAGTTGCCTTAAGTTGGGCATGCTAAATCTTGGTACTACTGATAACTATTTTTTTTAACCATTGCACTTCAGAGAGCCCAGAGTGAAGCCTGAACGTACTCTTCTTCTATCTCACAGTGGCTACCCATAAACTAACCACTTAAAGGCTACATGAGCACAGAGGACAGCTGTCCTCTGCTATTCTTTGCAAAAGTAGAAAAGCTGAACCTATCAACAAGCTATTATTTGCATTGCATTGTTTTAACCTTTGTAATATAGTACATAGTGTAAATGTGTATTTAAAATACTCCTTGTGGTGCTTATTTAGGGAACTTGGATTTGTTGACATGTGCTAATTCATCCAAAATAATTTTTATTGTCCTTCAGTTCCTTCACAATCAGAAGGCGATTCAGGCCATTTTAGATGAGAAAGTAATCCCTTCTAATGGGATCTCTTTGGTCACTATGACCTCTTCAGGAGACAAATTTTCTGGCTCCTGATTTTAGGTCTTGTGTCCTAAACTCACTGCTGTGATTGAGACATTTGTCATAGTGCTGCTCTTTACTCAAACAAACAAGTTCAGTTACCAGAGATGTCAGTCTCATTCCTTTCTCTAGTGTTAAATTCTTGCTTTAAAAATTGGGTATTTATATGCAGGTTGTTTGTTAATAAAGCATAGTATTTTTAACAACACGAGACACTGAGAACCTCAAAATATGTGAGCTATGAAAATGACCAAATCACAAAGGTAGAGTATAGCAGATTCTTAGTGACATCGTATGGTCCTGCTAGTATTATAATGTACTAGGTGGGTTGGGCATAAAACTGTCTGAATAAGGAAAGAATTCTTTATCCTTATTTTTATTTTTTCATGCATTTGTATAAGGCAAAAGACTACCAATTATACATTCCCAAGGAAAAAAAAAAAAGATATATGTGAATATTGTCAGTGAAATAATTTTTAAAACATGAGATCTTGTTGTCTAATATTACCTAGATTCTCAGGTACTTGACTTTTTATCTCTCAGTCAGCCAACACAAGCCAAAAAGTGGCCTAGAGGCTTAGATGTTCCAGTGGTTACTCCAGCACAATCTAATCTGTGACCTCTATCCCTTTGGTTTTTATAATGTCCTTATAAAAACATAGTACATTTAAGTATGCTTAAAATGCTACTGGCTATAATTAAAGTTCTGTCAGCCTTTCCATTATAAATCCCTCTTTTCAAGGTTTAATATCTCAGCGGTTTCAATTCCCACTGGGCTAAACTCGATACAGAAGCTGTCAGCATGAATGCAAATCCCTCCTACCTTCAAAAATATTTTCAATTCATAAAGTTGCCGGGTTTTATTGAGTCCTACAGTCTGCAAAAGTATTTCTGATTAGCTCCCCTCCCAAAATGTCTCATCTTATATAAATCAAGAAATAAATGTGTCCTAACTTTGAAACGCAGAAACGCACTGATGGAGTTTCCTTTTTCCTTGTTCTATGCTGTAGATTGAGTGCAGCTTCTACCCGTACTGAAAACTGCTGACTTCAGGTTAGATCTCCAGACTTTTCCAGACTGCAACTGCTAGGATGTGGAAAACAAGAGTTAATTACCATGGCCATAAACTAGTGTATCTCATATCTACCTTTTCCATATTTATTTCTTAATACTGGACTGCATTCGCTACACCTTTGATTAGAGGGAAGTAGATGACTCTTGGAGAAATTAGCAGACTCCCTGCTTAATGAATTTCTCAGTTTGAGGATAAGTCTGGAGCTGCTTAGTACCCCTCTGCCTGACCATCTTCTACTTCATTAGTTCAAGTTGTATTTCTAGACAGGAAGGAGAATGACCGTTCTTGGTCTCCAACATCAGGAGACAAATCTCTTGAAAGCTGAAGCGACACATGCAGAGTACCTTGGAACTGGCTTAAACCAGAAGGAAATAATTGTCAACAGTCTTATGGTCTTTTAATTTTATTGATGTCCACATTTCAACTTGTTATGTAATTTTACAGGAAAAAAAATGGCATTTCTCTATTTCTTAAAAATTAAATGTCTTCATTCTTTTTTTACATTAACTCTCCTACACAGACTCTCAAACAATTGGTGCCTTAATCAAAAAGTATTGCATCAGGACTTCTTGATCTCTTCCATTCTGGATCCATGAATGTTATATTCCTGAACAGCAACTCCTCTCTACTCTCTCTCCTCCTGCCCTCTAGGTTTGTGACTAGGGCATATGTCTGGAAGTGGAGGCTATTTATGGGACTAAAGACCTCAGAAGTAGAAGAACATCAGTCATCCCGTTCTAGGTGACTGCTTAAAATTTGGGCTGTCACAAGAAAGGACCATCTGGCTGTGAAACTGGAGGAGGTCATTTCAGGGTCTGCAGTTCAGTGATTCTGAACCATTATTTTCCTTTGGTGTTTCTAATTGACTGCCCTTGGCATGCCAGTGAGCATGAGTCCTGCTGTTCTGAACCCCATTCTAGGCAGTGTAACTAAAGATATACTGATGCACAAGGGTTCATGGCTATCTGTGTAAACTTAAGTTTTAACATTGTATAAGAACAACAACAAAAAAAAACCTCTTGGTGTATATACATATATATACACACACTTGTGCGTATACCTTGATACACATTATGTATACATACGTATTTATACACATAGACTTTGAAATATGTTGTGTCTTTGAGTTTGTTTATACTGCGGCAGACTGGGAAAGGGAGAACTGAGATATTGTCAAAATAACTCAGACACTGCTGTTTTATCAGCAATAGGAGGAAAAAAAGCTGTTCATCACAGAAGCTCTCTGTCAGGCCTAAAATAGACTTCAGCAATAAATACAACCTGTGAATAAAGTAGATGCCTACTTTGGTTCCTTATTGGAATTATAGAATCGTTTTGGTTTGAAAAGACCTTTAAGATCATCAAATCCAACTGTTAACCTAGCACTGCCAAGGCCACCACTAAACCATGTCCCTAAGCACCACATGTATGCATCTTTTAAATACCTCCAGGGATGCTGACTCAACTAATATTAAATCAAAATCTACCCTGGCACAACTTGAGGCCATTCCCCCTGGTCCTATCACTTGTTACTTTGGAGAAGAGACCAACACCCACCTGGCTACAACCTCCTTCCAGGTAGTTGTAGAGAGCAATAAGGTCTCCCCTCAGCCTCCTCTTCTCCAGGCTAAACAACCTCAGTTGTGTCAGCTGCTCCTCACACAACCTGTTCTCTAAACCCTTCACCAGCTTCATTGCCCTTCTTTGGACATGCTCCAACACCTCAATATCTTTCTTGTAGTGAGGGGCCCAAAACTGAACACAGGACTCCAGGTGTGGCCTCAGCAATGCCGAGTACAGGGGAACAATCACTTTCCTACTCCTGCTGGCCACACTATTGCTGTTACAAGCCAGGATCTCATTGGCCTTCTGGGCCATCTGGGCACACTGCTGGCTCATATTCAGCTGGCTGTGGATGACCAACTCCCCAGGTCCTTTTCCACCGGGCAGCTTTCCAGCCACTCTTCCCCAAGCCTGTAGCAGCGTTGCATGGGGTTTTTGTGACCCAACACTGAACCTTGTTGAACCTCATACAGCTGGCCTCAGTCTATCAATCCGGCCTGTCGAAATCCCCCTGTGGACCCTTCCTACCCTCAACCATATTATACATTTTCATGCATAAAACCAAAATGTGGTGGAAATGTTCAAAAACTCCACAAAATGAACTACATATAACTAAAATTACTCTTAAACCTTTAATACTGCAATATTGGTTGCCCTGTCAGTTTAGTCCTTTATTTGTTTTGGCCAGAAAACTTTGGCTGCTATAAGCATACAAGTGTAATATGTCAATGGTGATGTAAGGACTTAACAGTCTAAGTAATAGCTATATTTGCAAAAGAAATTTCATTCAACATTATCAGTGGGGGAGTGGTCTACAGCTCTACTCTGAACTGACTCATTCTTTGGGATTTCACTTTTCCCACTCTCACTTGCCATATTATTTTGTTATTTACTGTGATATTAAATAATACAACAAATAGCAAGAATCACGTGGAAAGTAATCTGATACACTTTTGTCAGGTTATCATGTTACTTTTTTGTGTTTGTCTTAGATCTGATAATTACCCACAACTTTGACTAAAACTATGGACTAAAATTAAAAGACTGTTTCTTTGCACAAAACCCTATAGATTTTGTTTCAGTGCAAATCAGGATATTTTATGGCCTTTTCACCAGTTGTAATTCATGGGCCAAAATCAAGTATGTAGTAATATAAATTATATCTTTTAAAAAATGATAGGATATTCTGTTAGAAGCCAAAGATACTAGACACTCCTGAATAAGAATTGGAACTAGCCTCATACGTGGAGCCCGAATTAGCTGGGGAGTAGCACTGGTAAGAGAAAAAGATGCAAGAGAGCAAAAGATGCACACGCCATAAAATAGTAAGGGGTAAAAAATGAGTCAGAGAGACGGTCAGGCCAGTTAGAACTAATTTCTTAAATCTCAAATAAAATATGCAATCAAGAAAAGTTCGGCGTCCTACTTTTGTGAAAGAAAAGTTGAATGCGAAGTGTTGCTTTTCGTCTCGTTCGAGTACAGCCCAGTGCCAGAATACACAGGCACTTTGTCTGCTCAGAAGCCTACAGCTGTTGTGCTTTTCAGTTTGGTTCACTTGAGTTCTTTTGTCATTCAGGTGCACCGCCTTATTGAACTAAATCCCCATGTATTTGGAAGTCACTGAAAAGAGGCTACATTTGTAGGCAGTCTAACTGTGCTTGTTATTGTTTGTGACTTGAAGTGGGTTCGTAAGATGGTGGAATAAAATATTAATGAAAATGCATTGGAAATGTGTTAAAGCAACCATTTCTGAAATATCTAAAAAGAGGGCTTTTTTTGAGGGGAAGGAAGCACTTTAGTTTTAGTTTTTAAATATATTTATATACATATAAATATAAATACACACACAAACAAATGCACATCCTTCTAAAGAGTGATACTTTTTAACGTATCCATAGAAATCAAGATGCAATCACAGAACTTTGTAATAAACTATCTTTTTTTATTTACTGGATAGATTAATTTTCTGATCTGCAAATAATTTAATAATGATCATAATATGTGGGAGGATTGTACTATACCGAACGTGCTGCATTTTTGTAAATCTCTTTAATATTGGCAAGATCTAACAAAGATGCATGCTTCTATTACGGGATTTACACAATGCTAAATATTTTTAGATTGATTTCAGGAGAAGTATTCAGAGACGACTCTTGCAAGAGTCTCAAGAGGGTCTAGTTTAACATTAATTTTATACAAATGAAAAAATACAACAAATGTAATATAATTTGAACATTTAATCTGGTTACCTTTTAACCTCTATGAAATGGTAGACCTTGCATTTTCAGTGTAATAAATGATTTGCAGAAATTCTTCCCTAATGCACTTCTAAGATTTTTTTCTTATAACAATTGATTCTGCTTTAGTAATTTTGAATCTCTCTCAAAGAAATGGTGGGAAGAGGAGTAACACGAAGGAAATGATCAAATGATTACACGCAGATTATTGTTGCAACTAGTTTTTTCTGTTGCTTGCAAATACAAGAGTATTAAACTAGAATAATGGAAATCAAAGTGACACAGAGCTCAGCTCTATCTAGTCTTTTTTATTCAGCTCAGATCTAAACATTTGTCTCCTGTGAGATAAAATATACAGTAAGACAAGGACATGCCTGCTCATACAAAATCTAGCAGGATAAGCTCTGTTTTGTTTTGTGAGGTTTTTGGATTTGAATGAACTTAGCTGGTATCCAGTCAATGTAACATTTCTCTCATGCTGTCTTTTCTCATATCTGTAGTTTCACACTGCAATCTTCATTTACTAGAAAATACAGCAGAAAGTTGTTTTTGGGGGGAAGCAGGCAAGGAGTACAAGAATTTATATTTTGAGGTGGGATCAGAACTCACACGTGTTCCCTAATTCCCTTCTTATCCACATTATTAAATGCCTTAACCAAGGCTATATAATGCACATCTGGGGTCTCGGCATCCTTAAGGGCAGAGAAAAGCTAGGGTAAAGCCGCAATTGTTAACTTTATTCTTTCTGTAGCATAACTAGATCAATGTGAAGTGATGGGCTCTGTTTTTTTAAGAAACGGAACAAAGAATGAAGTTTTCAGTTCTCCTCCAGGACAGCTTTTGAGCTGTTGGGGACAGATGAGTTAGCACTCCACAGCTGAGATAAAGTTACCAGCTGAAGCAAAGCCTGTTCGCTCAGAGCTCCTCACTGAGGTTTTAGCTGTGCCTTTTCCGCGGGCACACTGTGTGAAAGGGACAGTGCTATGTATCTCTGTGTACCTCATCCCCTTTGGCATTTAGGTATCTGTACTTTAGATTTGGATGAAGAGGCTCTGATGTTACAGCACTTCTGTAAGTAAACCAGACACATTAGAGCATGAGCTTATATTCTCTGTACAGAAAATTTATGGTGATTAGGATTTCTCTAGTGAATACAGTTTGCAGAACTGTGCTTCTAATATTTCATTTCTACCTGCTGATCCTGTGGGTGTTGGAAACTTGAATGCTGCTTGATTCCCATATAAGCTGACAGTATATCAGGCGCTCTGTGCATCTTGCAACTTTGCATGATTTCCATCTAATCATTTACATGGGGCTTATCATGACAGTGGCACAGTGTCTTACCAGTGTGTGTCCAGAAGAACGCGGTGCTCATCACTCTAGATCAGGTGTGTAGTAGTTACCGAGGTTTTTGAAATGTTCCAGATAAGACATGGTAAGAGACAGTAAACTGAAAAGATGGTTGCCTTCTGTCTTCATATATCCTCTGAAGGCAATTTTTCAAATTATGTTTGGGATAACACTGAACACATGAAGACACTGATGCATTTTAACACTATTGCTAGAAATCATAAACAATTGTTGTTGTTCAAACTCCACAATGGAAAAGAATCCACCAACTTGTTTTGTTTGCCCTCAGGTCATGCTAAAGTGTTGTAAGGCTCACAAAATTAAATATGGCAATGAATAAGCAACTGAGTTGTTTCTTATGTGTTCCCAGAAATTAAAAGTGGTTTCTTTTCACCAGCCTAATTTTTATTCTCCATTTCTTCACTTAAATGCCTCTCTGACAGATAGTGCTTTGTAGCTTCATAGATGTGGCTGCATTTTTCTGAGAGGCTCAAGGAACCTGCAGCTGCAATTTTTATTGTAAACCGCAGTGAAGCATAAGGTTTGGGTTACTGAAGAAACTGCACACAATTTGCTAAGACATAAAGAGGCAAGAGGCACAAGGCATAGCCATCTGGACACAAAGACTCTGTTCCTGGGTTAATTAAAAGAATAATAAAAGAGTAAGAACATCTTTTAAAGAGAAAGCAAAGGAAAAACATAAAAATTCAAAGGAAAAAGTAAGGTATAATTTATCAGCCATAAGAGATGAAAGGGTTCAGGAACCTTTTTGAACCAGGTAAACTCTTTATAGAGCAGAATCAGTTTCAATTGCACAAAAAATTTCACAAGACACAAGATTTTTTTCCTTAAATGAAAGATGGCGTGCTCCTTGTGATAGTTACCTCTCATAATACTATTGGATTCGAGGGCAACAGGAGCAAGGGTCTTATGGAAAGCTGCACACATATAATTAAATAAGACCTCAGCTGTAAATTTGCTTCTTAGTTAGGAAAATCACAGAAATGTTCTGTGAGACAACATGATTGTACAATTTTGCATTGCATTCCACAACAGAACAATTGAAAGAGCCGGAAGTATGAAGTCTCTGATTTTTTTTTTTATTATTTTTTTTTTTTTTTAAATATTTTGCAGCTCCTTTCAGGTTTATATTAAATGCTTATGGTCTGATACTATTAATTGTCCATGGTCTGTAAATGAGGAAAAGTTTTTTATTGCCATAAAATTCCTTATTGTCTGAAAATCAGAGCAGTAATGAGAAATATGGTGCCTTGAATACTGATCTCTCATGTCCTCCTGCATGCCCTTGGTGTCTTACCTGAGCTCTCCAATTCCTGTTGCTCTATACCAACAGCTCTTCCTCAGAGAAAGCAGCAACAGGCAGAAGAATTCAGGCACATTTTTTTTTACATTTAATGTTCTTACCTTGCCCTCACTACAATTTCGAGAGTATGAACACAAAAGCAAATTATCACAGTGTTAGTAAATGTGGTTATAACACCTCAGCTTTTCCATGGTGCCGGGGTTACGCACATTCTTTGACTTGTATAAATAAGCTGTGACATGCTATGCCTTTACCTCACCGAGCTGTGTGTACTGTTGAGTAAAGGTACAAACACAAAAAGTTACCATGAAGTAGCCAGTGCATTGACAAGCATTTGCATCCTGGCATTTCTCATTGGGTTGTTTTGCGTCTGCACACACACTAGAGGCATTTCTTCCACTGCTCTTTTCAAACTGACTAACCGGCCAAACATTCAGGATCTTTCAAGTTGTTTTTGCAAGGAGGTGATTGAAGAGTACAGGGATCTTGTCAGGTCATGCAGAGAAGAAATTAGAAAGGCAAAAGCCCAACTGGAACTCAACCTGGCCACCGCTGTAAGGGATAATAAAAAAAGTTCTTATAAATACATCAACAGCAAAAAGAGAGCCAGGGAGAACCTCCATCATCTGGTGGATGCAAGGGGGAACATTGCCACTAAAGATGAGGAAAAGGCTGAGATACTTAACGCCTTCTTTGCCTCAGTCTTTACTGGCCCGACGAGCTATCCTCAGGGTACCCAGCCCCCTGAGCTGGATGATGGGGATGGTGAGTGGAACAAACCCCACACAATCCAGGAGGAAGCAGTTTTTGACCTGCTATGCCAACTGGACATCCACAAGTCTATGGGGCCGGATGGGATCCACCCAAGAGTGCTGAAGGAGCTGGCAGAGGTGCTTGCCAAGCAACTCTCTATCATTTATCAGCAGTCCTGGATAACAGGGGAGGTCCCAGATGACTGGAGGTTGG
>VXBL01008636.1:1099410-1137437 GCA_013400195.1 Aramus guarauna
GGCACAGGTTGCCCAGAGAGATTGTGGATGCCTCCTCCCTGGAAGTGTTCAAGGCCAGGTTGGATGGGGCTTTGGGCAGCCTGGTCTAGTGGAGGGTGTCCCTGCCCATGGCAGGGGGGTTAGAACTAGATGATCTTTGAGGTCCTTTCCAACCCAAACCATTCTATGTTTCTATGATTCTATGAATCTCCATTCAGAAGAACAAAGCTTCACCCATCACTGTGGTGATCAAAATTTTCGTAAGTGTTCACTAAACAAGAGATTTCAAACAGAGTTCTAACTTTTTTTTTCATAGATATCCTACCTGAGCTACTATGCAACAGGTTGCAGAGAGGCTGGAAACTTCCAGTTATTTCTGTGGCAACAGGAGCTGTGTTTTGGGCCTATCCAACACTGAAATACCAAGCCCTCAGAAGAAAAAAAAAATCCAGTACTTGTGCATATCTGGCTGACCCCTTGAAATCAAGAGAAATTTGGACCTAGAGTTTTTTGTTTCATTAGTTTTCTGTCTCTGAAATGTGTGTGACTGGGGCCACCTTCTTATGAGGACATTGCGAGATGGCATTCATTAACATTTGATCACCACAGTGATGGAAAAGCTTATGACAATGACAGTTCTGTCTTTAGAAAAGTGTTTGAAACAGTAAGAGCAAGTTTTTAAACTCAGTTTCACCCTGTTAGTGCTTTCAGCAAAGTTCAGTATCCTTAACATGCATCCACTTACTGCACTGTGCTATTGCAGGGTGTTACGAGCAGTTGCTGTGCTCCACTCAAGAAGAGGTGGCAATTTGGCACCATAGAGTTACCTTAGAGAAGCGTTGTCGATTGTAATTACTTTAAGTTTGCTTTTGTGTTTTGACAACACCAGGTGAGAGGTGTTGGCGGCGTGCACGGCGTAGCTGTCATTAAATATAACCAAGCTGAAAGTTTGATGAAGTGTGGGGTGGTAGCTGAGGAAAAGATAAAGCAAACTAAGCATACAGAGTCAGACCTTTAAAAACAATCTTGGTGTAAATGAGGAGAGGTTTTGTTAATAGATCAGCAGATTGCAGAACTGTTCAATCCCCAAACAGTTTGCAATGAAAGCATTTCATGCTATGCTACTGTAGCATGATAATTTTTATCCTACGGTTTTATTGCTAAAGCTGTGATATTATGTGTGTATATACATACCCATGCAGGCAAACCTCATGTAATGAGATTGATGGAAACAACAATAAATATGTTTTCAACAGCATGCAGCTGACAAAAAATGAGGATTGTGTCTAGAAATGCATTAGGTCTACAAAAATAGATTAATTTTTTTAGCATTTATTGTTGTTATTATTATTGTTATTATTTTTATTTCTAAGCCTTACTAGACTTCATTCTTTCAGATAAAAACATGCATATCAGCTTTGCAGTTTGATTGCCTTATGGGCATAAAGCTTTGCATATTTACTGCCCATGAATCATACAAGTATGTGAAATCCAGTGAAGATTCAATTTTTCCTGCTAGATGCACCTCTAGCCGTTTAATTAAATTATGTATTATTAATAAAACTAGATTTAAGTCATATTTTTTACAGATATGACTGAAACATTAAGGGCAAATTGTTTCGTACTTTCATAGTAATTTGCTTTTAACGTTTTGTGCCTTAATCAAGGTAATCCTAGGATAAGGTTTGTAGTGCTTGTGACTTCATGATGTTTAAGTTACTGAAAACAGATTTAAGAGTGTTGCAAGACACAGTCACATTTACTTATGAAATTAGCTTAATTTTTGCTGCAGATAGAACCCTATATAACAGCAAAATGCAATAAAATGTACCTATTTAGAAAACTCTGCTTGGTGCACAGATTGCAGTCTGTTATATCCATCTCCACTAAATATGTGCCAGGTTATTGTTTTATTCCAACCATTGTGAAGCCTTTAGATGTCACAGTTGCCCTGTTCACCTAACTCATCTCCCATTTCGGGGTAAATTTCCCTGGCTCTCCTGTAATGTACTCTGCATAGTAATACTGATAGCCGCAGTGCAACTAATTTACACATACCTGTTGGTGAGGGATCAATAATACTCTCTGCTTCATCTTACCCTGCCTACCATTTAATTCTGCATACGTGTGGCTGTTTGCATCTAATGGAGCTTCTGGCTGCAACAAGTTTATTAATTACATTTAAGAAAGATTTTAATTTTTAATTTTAACTCCTGAGTTCTAATGGAAGTGTGAACAGTGGGAATTTGAGAGAATATCTTCCCTGAGAAGTGTGTAAAATGTAATTAAAGCATATCACTCAATTGTGATAAAAAATTTCAGGTATGAAAGTTAAGTACATTTGCCAGTCAGAGAGGAAGCAGTGATTAAGTGAATAAGGGGAAGAATTTCTATATTTTACATTCAATTAACTCTTTGTTGGCCTGTGAAGGATCACTGTATTTCTGTGCACAAGTCTGTCAGGATCTGTGGTTTATTATTTCATCGCATATTACTGAAATTAGTACATGCAAGTAAGTTTCCTTGACATTACAGGTGTACATAACACATTCACAGTTGAGAAAAAACACAGGGAAATCTGTGAGAGGTCTCTAGAGAGGAAATCACAGCTCTGTTATGAGACTAATCTCCAGAGAAAACTACAGCAGAGAAGATTCTGATTTTATCTCAATTTAGCACGAAATTTTAAAATTAATGGGAAAATAAAAGTAAATGTTTGAAGCAAAAATACAACTAATTTTTAGAAGGCAAGTACAGGAAAATAATTTGTAGTCTAAAGTATGCCTTTGCTACACAGTTATATCCTTATATAGCAAGTACACCTTATACTTTTTGTATACTAATTTGTTGCTCATTTTCATAATTATTCTCTTTAATCCAACCATTTAAAGGGTAATTTGACAATACGGATATACCAAGTAGAAAAATCATATATTAGTATAAGGAATAAAAATGGCCTAAAAAATCTTGAATCATATCTTTTTATTAAAAGAAAAAAGTTTGCTGAAATAGCCAGTTAGTACAAACCAGAACAAAATAATGCATATATTTTCTTTTTGTTTACCTATTTGGTTTTTGAACATTCAAGGGGTTCATATTCAAAGTTTCCTATACAAATGTATAATTAGGAGAACATTTACATTAGAAAAAGAAAATCAAGATTCCCATCTAATGACTTCTGAAACTGGGGCTTTAAGAAAAACTGACATGAGAATGACAATAACATTTTAAGAATAGCAGTGCTGGCCTGACTGCCAGATCTCTGGTCAAACACTTATTTCCATAAATGAAAAGAGAGTATGCACTCTCTATATGGATAAAATACTACAAAATTACAGGTATCACAAAGACAAAATGTATTCAGCAGTACCAATTTCATTTGTTACTGGCAAATTGTTCCTTGCTGTAGGGAGTCGCACAGTGAAAAAACAAGACATTGTCTTGGAAATTTAAAACTGTGGTGCAAATTAATCGCAATCAGAAGTGGTACTATAACAATACGTATCTGCTATATAACTGCATAACTGTACACATTGTTTTCTTACCATTACCAAAATACATGTAACATAATTTGTCAAAAAATTTACTGACATGTTTCCTCAACTGAATTGTTTAAAATAATATGTAGAGAACCTGTTACATTTGCATAATATACTACATAAATACCATACTCACTACATAAACATCATAAATAATATTCTGGAATATATATTCTGAAATATATATTCTAAATTCAGAAGACATTTAGTTTGTCATATGTGTACCTGTCTTTACTGTGTTTCTATGTTTGAATGATTAAGTTGATCTCTCATGAGTGCTAAAGGATGGTTAAAATTAAACTAACATGCCTAAGACCTTTTGGGAAATTTTAAAATAAATCTTTCATAAATATTCATTTTAGAAATTTGTTCTCATATAGTTTTGCAAAGTAAAACTCCTGTTTTATTTTTCCTTCTTATTGCAAAAACACAGTCTTTATAAAGGACTTATTTCTTTAGACTACAGAAATTATATATTCCACATTCACCAATCACTCCTAAAAAATCCACGTTACTGTGTTAGTAGTAGTACATAAATTCAAAATTGGATCAACTCACAAATATTTGTGATATGTTTGAGGATACTGGTTAAACAAACAAACAAACAAGTTAAATTTGTTATATACATTGTTTTGGAATGAATTATTCATCCAAGCCTACTTTCTTCCTGATTTGTCATTGATTGAATTACAGTAGGAACTTCAGACCTTTGGCACAAAGCAGTAAAATTGTTATTTTCCTACCAAATGCAACCTTGAAAATGCAAAGTAGTAAGAGAGGAGTCCCTGACATGAAAAAGAAATTATGATATTGCAATCACACCTATCAGACAGTGATTTTCCTTTTCTATTGATTTCTGCACTTATTTAGAAGGGTTAACATATTTCAGGCGTCCCTACACTTCACATTTTCCGTTGTCAAATACATCTAAGAATTTTCTCTCTTATATCAAGATTTGTCCATAGCAGTAGAACTGAAAATACAATACTATTTTACTGAATATGAATAAGGCACAATTGTTAAGTCAAATTACTGTTTATATCTTCATGCATTGACTTTGCCTACTGATTGTGTTTCAGATTTTGGAAATTCTTTCATCTCAGCACTGCTATTTTACAATAGATCTTATTGCTTTGGTTCTGTTTTCCAGCACAAGCACGATATGTGAAAGATCAGATCCCACTTATCTGTATAATTTGTCATTCTTAGAACAAATGAACTCTTAAAATGTCCAGTATTCTGATTAAAACTACACACACAATATACTTCACCTTTAATATCACTGTCAGATTAGCAATTCTATTTAATTCTTACTGTTTTCCTCATTAATATTATTCCAGCACTATAGTAAAGAAAAATTATGTTTGATGTTTAATTTCTGTTTCTATACTGTTTAACCTAACTCCATGGGAAAGTGTTAATTAGACGTAGCACAGCAAAGAATAACTGAAAAAAATTAAAATGCAACTGATAGATGTGGTGAGTAACGACTACTCCTTCTCCAAAAGTAATTTATTCTTTAATATCTGCTAATAGCTGAAATAGAAGGTGAGGGACAGCTGGACAGGCAGGCAGATAGACAGCAAGTACAATTTGGCAAAAGAACTTGGATGGGATTCATCTAACCAGCCACAGATGTCTACATCTGAATAGTCCTTCCTACAGCCAAAGGAAAGAAAGAAAAAAGTCACTTCCAAGATGAGATTCATTTCATCCTAAGGTAGACATCTAGCTCAGGTCCCATGGCAGGGGAAGTGGAACTAAATGATCTTTGAGGTCCCTTCCAACCTGAACTATTCTATGATTCTATGATTCTATGATTCTATGATTCTATGATTCTATGAGCAATGCCCTAGAATAACTTATTTAGACACTTCTTTGAAGACACCTACATAGTAGACATGTAGATAGAAACAATATCCTCCCTTCTGTTCATATGGGATGGTAACATCTTTATGTCATTCAATGTTTTTACACATCTTCTTTTACACTGAAAAAGGGGAAATCAGTCAGTTTCTCCCACCACAGCCATTCACCTCTGGAAAAGCAAGAAAGAGCAGCTGCCGAGAAAATCTTTGCTGGGCCTAAGAAAAGTCTATTGTCTTATGAAGGAGAAGTGGGTATCTCCTGTATTTTGTTTTTGCTGCAATAGCCTCCGTAGTTCATTTCTCTTTAAGCAGTGTACTGTTTAGAGGACAGGCTCCACCACTAAGTCGGCTGGCCAGAGGGATTATACTGTAGGTCACAGGAGTAAAGTGGTATTGGTTATTCATGTTTAGTAAGTGGAAGGCATTTGCCTGTTGCTAAAGTAGTGTCTGCTGTTTTTACTGATCACACAATGGTATTGGCAATGAGTGCACAAATCAATACACACACTATTTCTCCTTGTACAGCAAATTTTATTGCACTGCTGGTATTTTTGACCTTTGGGAATGAACTCAATGCTTTTGGTGGGCCCATGGGGCAAGCATATTTGTAAAGTGCTGCACTAATTCACTGCAGAAACAACTTTCTGCTCTAATAGAACATGCTTTTGGTAAAATCAGAGTCTCTGCTCCAAACATTCACACATAAAAGAAAACAAGTTGTTCCATCAATAGTGGAACTAATGAGTTTGTTTTCCTTTGGATCATTCTCTGTGTATCTCATACCTTTCTACTACAATAATCTTCCATCCAGGTGACACTCTCACCATAATGCCTTATCCATCCCTCATACCACGACAGTTCTGGAGTACTCTCAGTTGCTCAATGTGCCCAGCCCCCTTACTTAAGTACTGCAGAGCAGAAGATGGCATCCCTCATCTGTTTGTCTGGAGCATATATTCATGCTTGTTCACTGACCAAAAAAATAAGGTTCACCTGCTTTTGCCTGTTCCTCTGTGGGAGGATTTGTCCATTATGTTTACCTCTCCTTTCCCACTGTGTGAAAAAACAACATATTCTTTGCATGATTTAACATATATGGACTTTGATTTGAATGTCATTGGCCAATTGAAGACAAATTTTAGATTAATATGTAGCAGAGAGTCTTCTCAGAAAACGGACAGGGCAATGGCACAGAACTCTGTGGGATGTTCGTCTGGTTACCACTTTTTTGTGTTTTCTTGCCATTCTCTCCTGCAGAGCTTGTTTGGCACCTATTTCTTCCCCGTTGTTGACTCAAGAGAAACAGCTTTCCACGGGCTGACCGACCAAACAAGTTTTTAGTTTTAAAGTACTGAGTACAGCAATTTCAAGAACTAGTCTCTAGAGCTGTATTTATCTTTATTTAGGCAGTAGGGTCATGGAAGCAATATGAGGACAAGCATTCTCATTAGTGGGGTACATCTGACCAGAGGTAGACATCTACTGCAAAGACACATGCATGTGAGAGAGAGACTGTAAGCTTCCCATATGTGGAAATAAATAAGTATAAATAATTTTATTCTAATGGCAACATCAAAACTTATCTGATGTATAAAGACCTGAAAGAACCTTTCTTATATTACTGACTCTGAGGGGCCACTAAGGTCACTTATAAATTTAGGTGACATTAATTCAACCCTGAATGCCTCCAGTTCTTGGATAGGCAACCTAAACTGAGCCTGAGCTCAGGCCACATATGAGTGTCATTTATCTTTGTAGCAGGTGACACTAGGGAACTCTTAGAAAGAAATCCCAGCCAATTTTTCTGACTAGGGTTGGCCAGGGACCGTCTCTGACCTTGAAATCACTCCTGAGAAGCAGAATCACAGAATCACACAATCATTTAGGTTTGAAGGGAGCTCAGGAGAACAGCTAGTCTAACTCGCCTGCTCAAGCAGGATCATCTAGATCAGATTGCCCAGAACTGTGTCCAGTCAGGTTGTGCATATCTCCACAGATGAAGACTCTACATCTCTGGGCAACTTGTGCCAGTGTTTGACTATCCCCACAGTAAAAAGTGTTTCCTTATGTTCAGAAGCAGTATCCGTGCTACAGTTCTGTCTGAAAAATGAAACTTAGAAAACCAGTTCTACTTCATAAGCGTTAAAGGCTTTGTGAGTGAATTTAGATCTGTAATAATGATAATTGGTATACATATAAATAAATATATAAAATCAAACATAGTATATCTGAAATATATATGAATAAACATACATCTAACATCTACCTCTTTAGGATGTCATGTTTTATATATAGTATCTTAAAAAATTACATCCAACTATAAATCTCAAATATAAATGCTTAGCTTAGCTTAAGTTAAACCTAGGCCTTCCTGTATTTCTCTGAATGTAATTGGAATGCATGCAAAATATTTCCTATTGATAAACTGGATCCAACATGACTAAGTATTTAGGATTTAAGGTACCATGGAGAATGAGTAGTTGATAACTGAGCTGACACGGTGTCCAGAATATGTATGATATTGCAAATGAAGGTCACTAGCAGCTCTGTTTTGAATCAATACAAATCATCATTTATCGATGTACTATAATGAACCACTGTCACGTATTTCCTCATATTTAACTGAATTATGTCTCCCATTTCTATTCTGATCCTTTTTTGATCCCTTTCTTTGCAGCTTGTAAGTCTGTGTTTAGAGTACGGGTATTGCTTGACAGAGACAAGCAAAAGATGCATCAAAGGACGTTTCAGTTACTTACAAGGAAGAAATTCTGCACTGTGAGATTATGTAATCTCCATTCTTGGATATACTCAAAACTTGGAAAAGAGCCATGAGCAACCTGCTGTAGCTTTAAAGCTGTCCTCAGTCTGAGAGAGGGGCTGGACCAGATGACCTGCAGTGGTACCTTAAACATAAATTATTCTATGAGCTTATATAGGGGAAGGAAGGAATTAGGGACAACATATACCCCCATCCTCTCTTGTTTTCACCTGCTTCAAATCCTGTCTATCCCCTTCCTTTACAAAAGCAGCTGTTTCCAGTGCAAGTGGGCAGGTAGAGGGCTTCATGCAGCAGGAATGGTCCTGGCTAGGAGGCATTGCCAGGTAAGCAGAGCTTTTGCCCTCTAACAGGGCCATAGGAGCCCCAGCAAATCAGTCAGTAGCTTATGCCACTGCTGGCTTCCAGATCGAGCCTATACAGATACTGTTGATAGCAGTACCCAGCAGCTCCCTGGCCTTTTTTCTACCTAAGGGTTTACGATAACAAATTCAGCCATAATTTTTACAAGCTAGTCCCAAATAACTTAGATATAAGAAATCTCCAGCCACCTAAGAAAGACTGCATAAAGCAGTGGAGAATACAGACATAAATGTAATGGAGAGACCTGTATTTAATTGTGCCTCTGTACTAACTAAAGACAACTACCAACTAGAGCCCACACAGGTGAGCAGGCATCTTTCCAATGGCCTAGACTGATGCTAGATAAAACCCCTGTTTAGTAATTTGGAAGAAAAAAATGTACTGAGCTGAAGTTTCTATCTTGCAACAATTCTTTAAAATCAAAAAGAAAAAAAACACTCAATAAAGGAGGAATGACAACTAAAGCATGTGAACTGAAGACTGTGCTAGCAGATCTAATAGAAGATTGTAGGACTGTTCAGTAATCTCTGATTAGTTTTACAAGATAACTGATAAAAATGATCAGGGAGAAATAGGTACTCTATATGTCCTTGTGTCTCTGCTGCAGCATGCAGCATAGATCATAGCTGTAGAGCACGTGCTAACATACTACCTGGAGAGAAATTTTAATTCATTTGAGGGCTAAAAAGAAAGAAAGCAATTGTAATCTGAGAAATTACTTTTTTGGAAGGGAAAATACAAACAAGCAACAGCCATCTATTTCTTATTTTTTTGGTGGCTCAGAGTTTGCTGCTGAAGAGAATGAGAAAGCATTAACAGAATTCCCTGAGACAAAGAAACTTACATTTTCATTGAATCCATGTGATGGTGAATTAAAGCAGATATGCAATCATCTAAGCATGAGAGAAACAGTTCTGTAACTCCAAAAAGAAAGAAAAATGGTAGTTCCAAGACTTTAGTTTTCCATTCAGAGGCTGGTGACCCGTGGTTCATTAGCATGTGACTTTAACAGGTTGCTTCAATAGCGCGAAGAGCCTTCCTAAGGATTTCTCTTTGTTTGCTGGGTCCTGAGCATCCTTCTGCCACAGTTCTAGACCATCTGTTCTTCCTGTGGCCACAATTTACAGTTTCCAGGAGCGAATTCTTCCAAAGACATGCCCAGCCTACTTCTATACTCCATTCTTCTATACTAATCTGCTGACAGACACAGGTTTATATCTATTACTCACTGCAGCAGCCACATGTTAGTGTTACTGCACTCACCTCTGGACCAAACAGCTGCAGCCATAAAAGCCTTTATTTTTCATTGCATTTGGTCATGTCTAACATTTGTTGGTTTTTGCTTTCCCCATTGTAGCTAAATATTACTCAAAATTTAATTTACTTTGCAATTTTTTTTTTTCTTTTTTAGAATAACCACAGTAGAAGGTCTTATCCTGTTAGAAGTGTCGATATGCAGATTTGATTAGCAGAGGTCATCTGCTCTCTTGAAGTCACTGGAGCCTCCAACCCAAGAGAGTAGGGGTTCCATTCTGCACAATCTTGGAAATGGCTCATTCCCAGAGCATTTTTCATTCATCACAGGAATATTTAAAGCCTTCCCAGCTGAATAAGCACTTATATCCAGTTATGTCACTGGATATATCACTGCTCTGCAGTCCGGAGCAAAATTCCAACTTTTAAGGATATTAACTTAAGTTTACTCCCATAAGAGTTTAGGGACAATTGAACTTTGAACATATGGACATTCAAAAATTTTGGTCTTCTTTTGTTTTTCACAGTATCACAGCTTGGTAGGGGTTGGAAGGGACCTCTGGAGATCATCCAGTCCAACCCCCCTGCTAGAGCAGGATCACCTATACCAGGTTGCACAGGATTGCACGCAGGTGAAATACTTTTCCCCATTAGGATGGTTGAACACAAATAAGCATTAAAAAAAATTTTTTTTAAGTGTTTTTCAAAGAAAAATGCTGAAAACTGAAAGAGTACAGTGCTGCAGTGGAAATATATCAGGTTAATGTCATTTTTAGATTCCTCACAGCAACAGCTTGGCAGATTTTAAAAGAAATAAATAGAAAGTTGCTTTAAAAAGAGGATCTTAACTATAAATTCATCACTTTGTTATCAGAGAATGGCAAATCCCACTAGCAAATGCCATCTTTATATTTCTTTAATAGTTGGAAATACTGCAAAGCCTGAATTGGGTCAAACTGCTTTTGACCTGGCTGAAAAAATCTAAGGATGGGATTGTTCAATTCTATCAATTCTTCATTTCCTATTACCAGAAATCCTGTTTGGGGGTTTCAATATATGAAAGGTAAAAAGATCACAGAAAGGTAAAAAGATCACAAGGCAACACAGAAGCAGGTAAATATTGACAGATCCAAAGCACATACCAGTGTCCTACTGAGAGTTAAAACAACTGCCTGTGCTGCTCAGGGACTGAGTCAATTCTATGGATGGGAGCTGTCAGGGTAAAACTTTCGCCGTTTTCTCATTTTTGCTGTATAAATGTGTTCCTTCTATTAGATTTCTTTATCCCTTTTAGCCTTTCTAAATGACAATTAAGTCTGCCTACCCTATCAATAGCAGGTAATTTATTTGTTTCTACAGCTGAGCCTGACCTTCATTGATTTTATTGGAGTAATTTGCTGGAAATGATTTTTTAATGTTAGATTTATTACAGAGGCACTTCATTGTCCAATAAATGAAGTAAATTGTATTTTAAAAGTAGCAAAATGAAAGAACCACTGAAATTTGAATTAGTTTTTTACAAGCGTATTAGCTCAAAAGGTCCCTTATGCATCTCTTCTACGCACCCCAGTTTGCAAGCAAGAAATTTTATTCCGGGGTTGCGTGTGCTAGCTTCCCAAAAGCCTGAGCCTGAACCGCACAGAAACAGACCTCGGTGCTGTCAGCAGCGGTGCTGTAGGATCACTGGCCGTCCGCGCTCATCCTGACTCGTGCTGCGTGCACTCTCATTCAGTTCGCTGGGGCTCATACTTGGTATGAAGAAAGATGTTGAAAATGAGCCTTTTAATTTGTTGATGTATTTCTCCTTTTATTGCCTGTCTTCCTCAGTTCTCCTCTCACTTACTCTGTTTTAACCGGCTGCAGCTGGGACTAGGATTTGTGACTTGCTCACCTTTTAGATCTGCTTTCTGTAGTGGTTCGATTGCTCTGTGTAAAGACACTGCCAACTGTCCTGGAGAACAGTAAATTACAAATTACCACCTCTACCTTTCAGTGTAGTTAAAAGTCAGATTCTTAGCTGAGTATGACAGAAACATACGTCTCCATTGTATTTAGATTAGAACAAAAGGATTTGCTCCGCTGCGTGCACTTCATCTTTTAGGTGGTTTTGTGCACACAAAATGTTGCCACACTACGCTGCACCAAGCAAAGTTCATTTTCAAGAGCTTCCTCTGAGGCACCGCATCTCTGTGCTGTCTCAATGGAGCGGTCTGCCTTCAAGACATGACTGCAACCCTGCGGGACGGACGACGATGCTGAGCGGTACTGGAATATCCTGCACTCTTGTGCATCACCTCCCTCCCGCGGCCAGCACTGTGGAACTAAAGTACGACATTAGCTGCCATCGTGTTGTTCATGCCACTTGATTAAAACGGGTGTACGCACAGCCTTTTATCTGCCTTGTCTATTTAAATTGCAAGCTCTTCAGCACATGGATGATCTGCTACTCTGTATCTGTGCAGCACTTAAAACACTGGACGTAAAAGTGAAGGGACACCTTTCACTTTTTTGTGTGCGCGCTACCGTAATATATGATTAATAAGAGTAATTAAAATAACAACAATAAGAATAAGAATAACAATAATAATAATATAGTAAGAACAACTGCAATTATATTGGCTTGCATGAACAGGAAAGATGTCCCTTTGCTAAATTTACCAATTTTTGTTTGTAAGTTAAATTTACATTTTTCAGGGCAGATGGCAAAAGCTAGATTTGCAAAAGCTTTATTTAGACACCTAAATAAAAATACCATGACTGTCAAAGTCACCATTCATGTCAAGAAAACCCACTGTTCAGATGCCATTTAGTCAGACAGGGTCCTAAGTGCTCTAACCACTAATTTTTCTGCAATGGGCAAAGACGCCATTAACAGCTGAAATGGCTTTTGGGGCAGATTTCTCTGAGACCCTTATGTAGCACTTCAAAAGAGGGATTCCTCTGCATACCCTCCTACACCTTCTTTGTTCACCCACCTCCCAAGCTGTTATAAATCCCCTCAAACAGGAAATTGATGCCCAAGTGTTTTACAGAAAGAAATTGAATCTGAGTGGGTTGCACCTCAGGGAAATGCCAGTGCTAGTGAGAGCTGGTGTTCCTCTGTCCTTCTACAAAGGAGCGTATGAAAAATTAAATCTCAGGTTTCATTTCAGAATAAGGGATTCAACTCCCTGCTGTTCTGGATCCGAACAAGGACTGTGAAGCAGCATCCCAACTGAATGCATTAACCATTGGAGTCACAAATCCGTTCCTAATCTGGGAAAGGAAAAATAGTCAGGTTTTGGGGGTGTCTTGATGCTCTGGACACACACGCCTCTGATCTGTCAGTTTAAGTAACTGATCACATGTTCCTTTGCACTTCTCCTCAGATTAGGTTGGACATCTTTCAGCTTATTTCTCTCCTGAAGATCCTTGCTGTGAGTACCTGGCTGCCTGATCCATAAAACTCAACTTATTTCCAATAGCCTGGTCCGGCTGGTCTATTGATGTATCTGGAAGCAATGTGGTCAATACTTTTGAAAATAAGGTGACTACAATGTTGACACTGACTTAACCTAAGTTTTGGCATCCTTATAAATATTTTTAGGTTTTATGTGTATTCATAGTCAATTCATACAAAAGAAATCCCCATATGAGGACTAACTGTGCAATGGGCAGTCCCTTTTGCTGTTTAAACAGTATTTGAAGCAAATTCCACAAAATGTATGTCAGTGTCTCACTTTATTTCATACTGTGCATTTTCTGAAAATCACACCGAGTGAAGCAAAACTTAAAAATATAAAACCATGAAAAAAATTGAATACAAAACCTAGAGTGCTTTCCTTTTAAATTTCCTCGCTTGTTTCCTGTCTCTGTTTCTGCCACCATTATTGATATAAGGAATCCATCAACATATTTTTATGGATGATTAAGAAAGGCTGACCTTTCCTTTGCAGGTACAAATAGGTAGTTCTTCAGAGGCTGTAAATGAATGACAAGATAATTCTATCCATTTAATATTGAAGTGATGTTGATGGTATCATTCTTCTCATGTTTGAAACGGGAAAGTATAGAGACCTTTCTCCCTCACTCTGCTCTGCTTTATGTGATGGATTTTCTCTCTGACTAATCGCTGTCACATTAACCTGCACTATTTCATCCTTCAGAGCTGTCAAGATAATGACGATAATCGAAGTGGCTCATTGTAGGTAAAGGAAATTATATGAGCAAAGTAATATCATAAAACAGTGTTTAAATATTTTAATTTCATTTGTCAGGGCTGCCCCAACACTTCATTACACATATAACCATCTCTCATCAGTGGAATTAGTGCATTATTCATTACTGTTAATTATTTTCACATAATGGCTGCCCTGATATATTTAACCTCCACATTATATCTCAGATAATGGGCCTGTAAAATTGAATTGTGTGAAGAGCGGAGTTCTAAAGCTCATTTGCAGAACATCAAAGAACAAAGAAGAGGAAAAGAATTCTAAATGGGACATTTCGCCCAGCTGGGGCCAAACATTTGTTTCTGTCTGATTTGCATACAGAAAATAGGTGGTTCAGAAGTGGTTTAACATTGTACATGCTGTCTGCTCCTATTACACAGCCAATTAAAATTTGTTAATGTCCCGAGTGTTGGAAACAACTTACCAGCCAATCTGTTGTCTGAGTGGCAGTGAGCTGAAAAGTTAGCAAAAGAAAAAAGTAGACCTTTCTGAAGGACAGACCACAAAATCATATTGCATATTAAGATGTCACCTACAGTTAATACTTCTTTTGATGAACGTCTGCACTGTAGAAATAAATTAACAAAAACTGCTGCTCAGGACCCAGAAGATCCAAGTCTGTGAAATTCCAATAGTACTCTATCAATTACTTGGTTTTCCCTGGGTCACGTTTTCTGATGCTGTCTGTCATGTAGGATGTGGAAATGGGCGAGGAGGAGAACAAGCGTATATGCGCCGAGCGCTGCAAGCTCTGTTGGCAGACCAGGGACTCCATCCCACACAGCGTGTGAGCAACGCATGTCATCACCCGGCCACGTCCAGCGGTGTTTTGCCATGCGGGGGTTGATGTGTCTGCATTGCCATTTCAGAGGATAAGAAATGCAAGACTCCTTTTCTCTGCTTTGCCAGGTGTTTTTAATATGCACCCCAATGAAACAAAGTCAGTACAGGTGTAGGACTTTGGCATAATTTAGCTTTTGAGGAACCAGCTGAATTACTAGAAATAATTTCATCTCTAAGTAGCAGTTTAAAGTCCAGTGTATGCCCACTCTAACAGCATGGATTTAACTGAATAGCCTTATTTTTTCCCATTTAGAGGCTTATCCATTATTCACAGATTTCAATGGACCTGAAAAGTCATTGAAATCAAACACTTTATGGAAAGAACATTTATCAACAGTTAAACATGTTATAAGGACTAAGGTCAGTTCAGCAAAACCCAGACTTTTTAAACAGATTATGGGAATTCTCTTCAAACTTTAGTCTCAGAGTGTTTGTGAAGCTCACACACAGCTATATGAAGCATTTTTTGCTTTCATCAAAAATTTCAAGAGAATAGGCCTTCTGAAATTCACATGCAAGGTGTACTTTTGTTCTGTTTCATGCCTATAGTAAATGTTATAGATTAAAAAAAAAAATGCTTCAGACCTATTTGTTGGTTCTTACAGAATAACTTATGTCTGACAGTGGGACTGTGATCTCAGAGGTGACTCAGCCAATCCAAAGTCAGAAAATGTTTAATAACTAACAATACAATTCACTTGAGTTCATTAACATACTTTAGTCTTATTGGCTAAAAAGTCATATTTCACAGGAATGATAAATGTCTTTTTGCTAAGTGCCAGTAGGTTTTTGGCCATATCATTAAATATTCATACAACATATACATAAATCTTCTTCCACTTGGCATCATCTGGGATTCATTTGGAAGAGACCCATTTATTTTACTTTGTAATGTTTTAAGTTTGTTGCAGGCTTCAGCCTCAGCCTCCAAACTCTAGATATAGAGTAGTTAGAAAGGAAATGAAAACTGCATTTGCATGGGCCTGGCTTAGAAAGAAAAGTAATCTCCTTAATCTGTCCATTCTCAGAGTATATTTTTTACAGATTCACATACAATCTTCTTGCGCTATAAACAGTCATTTATACATTATAGAAGCTATGTGAATAAAACCTGCTGATGGTCTCTGCTTTCTAAACCATTTTTATTTCATTGGATATTTTCAAGGATCCATGAAATATGGATAGAAAGAGGGACTAGGGAGACCACTAAACAAGCAAAGTAATTTCTCCATACCTAAACACGTTATATGGACTTTGGTGAAAGGTATTAGAGGTATTCAGTCTTCTCACAGACATTCATTTGTGTACTTCCAAATAGCAATAGACTGATAGGACTGGTCAGTCTTTTTACTGCTGCCGATCAGATTTTTTTTCTCTTCTGAAGCAGCTACTACTAGGGGGTTAAATTTGTCTTGTGTCTGAATTTCACTCCAAGAAAAATCTCAAAATCAAAGCCCCCTACTCAGATGAACTTTTCTCCATGTCCAGCGTATGCTGCACTGATGAGACAAATACATGAGTCTTGACACAAATGCGAATTTGTGATAGCAGAACCCAGTCGTACTCTGCTATTTATCTTTGGCAAAATAACCCCAAGGGCTGGGTGAGGGAATCTGAGGAATTCCTCGAAAATGGGAAAATTCCTCAAGAATTACAGGTCAACACAAATAAAATAACTTGTGATTTTGCCTATAATATCTTTATATCCTGGATACCCATCATATACCAGGTGTGCTTCTCCTCAACGGTGTAGTAGAGAGCCAAGCAAGTAAGAAACTGAATTTTTCTTCTATAGCAAAATTAATGTAAAGCAATGCACAAAAAATGATGTCATCAAGAAATCTTTTTAGGCTTGCTGATAAGCTGTGAAAGATCAGTGTCAAAAAGGGTCATATCTGCTGATTGTTGGTGCGTTCCATAAAGCTCAGTGGTCTCAACAGTTTTAGAAGTGAGATAATATTTTTCTCCAGAGGTTGAAGAAGGATGAAGTATGACTGCTGTCCTTGCTGCTGAAGGATGACTATTTGTTTTGAAATCTGTGCATCCAGAGTCAAGGATTACAAGGTCCTATTAGCTACCTAGGATGGACACTCTCTACTGAGTCTCAACTCCATAACTATTAGAGTTTTTCCATGTTGGCAGTCTCTGGTATGATTCTTGTGCAATGTGAGCAAACATTATTTCAGAACTATACTTCACCTAAGACATGCTGTTTGCAGGAAAGATCCACAGTTTCACAATAGACTATCACTTTGAATATGCTTAATATTTTTGAAGTATGAATCAGCTCATTGTTTCAGAATATTAAGGCATCTATCTGAATATATCCTACACCAGAAAATAGGAACTATTGCATAGACTTCTATTGCTATTTCTATAAAGTTGTAGCAGAAAAGTTAGGTCTTTCGAAAATTTACAGAATGCTGCAAAACTTCTCAAGGTTTCTAGGAAGCAGATGTCAATGTAAGTTTAAAAGTAAAGACCAGAATTACATCTGAGTGGTGATGAGACCTGTCGCTTCATGTAGAAGCTTTTTTAATGAGTTTTGAGTAGAACACAATTTTTCCGAGATGGAGAATGCTCAGAATTTTTGCATAATATACTAGATCCTCTTTCCAGTCTCTGTCTATAAACATGTCTGTCTCATCTTATTGTCATACATTAAAGATATTTTTGCAAATCCTTCATTTTTTTGTGATGGATTAGTAGGTTATGAAAATACATGTGTGGAATTATTAGATGCATAGATTTTATAATTGGCTTCCCATATATTAAATAATATAGACAATGTTTAAAAGTGTGTATGTCAGAGCACTCTGATGTATCAGCCACAGCAAATCAGAAGAACAGCTTCCTTGGAAGACAAATTCATTCCCTGTTGGACAATTCAGTAACAGGAGAAGATGGGAGTTTACAAAGAACATAAACAGAGACACTCTTGTGATACAAAATTGCATGAGAAACGAGGATGACAGTGGAAAGTAGGAAATGGTAAGACTAAAAATGAAATATTAATTTGACTCTTGTAATCTAGGTAAGAGATGTTGATTTAGAACAGCTTGAAGTAGCAATGAACATGAAACCGAGCTTCTGTACAATGGGAAAAGAAGTTTCCACTTTAATTGACTACCCCCATCTTTTTATATACATACATCAGAAAATGGCCATGACAAGAAGAAAATCCACTCAATGTAAAAAAAAATTATAAAAATCCAGTTTTGCCCCAATATGTGCCACTTTTGTCGAAATTTTACCAAGCTTTCACACTTACCTAAATGAGTACTTAGATGTTGAATTTTGTGAATTAAACTCCTTGATGGTGTCCTTTTTAATATGTTGAATATTCTATTTCTGTCTGTGTTCTGGGTTTTGTTTTTTTGCTAGTTTCTTTATAAATACTGGAAAAAAGCTAAACAAAATTTAGCCTGATTTTTTGTTATACAGTGGCCATTTCACACTACTCCATCAATGAAAAAGAGAATTAATGTGCATGTAAATGTGTTAAATTCCCATTTCAAGATGCCTTTGTGCAGCCAGGGGAATATGAAGTGATTCTTGTACAGAAACATGCTGTGTGTGTTTGTGTGTACTACTTATGAAAGTACCCAGCAGAAGGTTATGAACATACAGGACATAGTTGTGTCCTACAGGTGGACATCTCAAGGCTCTGTGGCCCGATGGCAACAGCACTCTGCTGCTAGAGGCTAAATTCTCCTTTTTGCATTGCAGAGGCAGCAGGCAAAATCCATAAGCAGCACTGAGAGAAGGTGAAGATGATCCTCAAATACATCCGAGGAAGTGAACGACAGTCAGGCTCCCTCCAGTTGTTTCTTCTACACCTCTCTTTGCACAGGACCTCAGCTTCCTTGAGAAGAGTTTGCAGCAGGTCCCACAAGTGGCCTGCCCTGTCCTTGGGCTGCTGGTCTCACCCAGGCACCAAGGAGACATGGTCTGCAGATTGGAACCTTTTTGTGGTGGGTGAGGGCTGTCACCGTGTGTCAACTGCGCAAAAGAGAGGCAGCACACTAAGTGTGGTGCAGTTTACTCAGTATTGTGAGAAGAAAAGGTCCAGAATGAATCACTCTTTACAAAGGGAACAGGAGTCTGAATACAATCCAAACTGGATCCACAGTGCAGAACTGTATATACACATACATATATATATACACACACAAACAAAAGGGAGTGTGTCTTGAACACTTTCCACAAACCCTTCCACCAGTCTATTCAGTGTAACAGGAATGAAGCCACCTTGCCTAGGTGCTCTGAATTCCCAGGCTGTGTGTCATCCATGTTACACGTTTCTGGTAGGCAGTGTGCATCCTGTCACAAAACCAAGATTTGTGTAATTGTTACAGACTCATGTCTGCTAATTATTAATCACAAGGACAACTATTATGACCAGATTTACTCCTTACAAGAAGGGTACAAACTTCAAATATGACAGAGAAGTGAGATGGTTCTTCAACTAAGTTTCAGCAGAAGACCATTCTTACTACAGATCTTTCAAATTGAGTTGAAAGAAATTTATCACTCCATCTCTTTTAAACAAAGATGCTACTTTGACTTCAGAGAAGGAAAATCGTAGAGAATTTTGTATCAGATGCCTTGGAAATCATATAGAAAAAAAAAAAAAGAATCTTCAGGGGATGGCTGTGCTTGACAACCTGAAAAAACCTTAAGAGGTTTAGAGCCAGTAGTGAACTTGCAACCCCTAAATATCATGTGGAACTCAAAAAAATCTTTTAACTATCATTTAAAGGGCGTAGTAGAAGCACTTTAAAAATAATAATTTTCGTTTTATTTTTCTCCAAATAAAGCCTCAGCAATTCTATTATCTTCCACATTTCTATTGCAAATTTAGGTGAGGGACAATTTGCTTCACTGAGGGATGATAATTCAGATTGCACATAGTTCTCAGATCATCTTAAACAACAGGATTTATATAATCCAAGATGAGGAGTGTACAGTGCACTCCTTAGGTACATGCACATTCTTCCTGTTACATGCACATCCTACTAACTGCCCAGACAAAAGATGTCCTAAGGCTACCTCTTCAGACAGTGAGGCACTTGCTGACAGCTCTGGGCTTCAAGACAAATTAAAATAAGCCAATTTTTCAGTCTGTAGGTCTAATAAAGCTTCTGGCTTTCAGTTCTGTCAATGACTATGAATAAAATTCCCTGACAAGAGAGGACAAGATGTTTAGTTTTCTGATGAGGGAGATTTTAAGGTGAAGACCAATTCTGCAATTCCTATTTTAGTTCTCATCAGTGAAAATCTCCTGTCATTAAAAGGCAGGAACAAAAAGTTTTCAAGTCCTACTTCTCCATTCTGACTGCTCAACTCCCTTTTCAGTCTGCAGACTGAGTGCTATTTGAGGGTGTGATGGGCACCTAAATATATATAGGGCAGTGCTTCAGTTTAATTTGGTGATGTCAATGTGTAGTTGTATTGATCACGTACAAATTCCATACATATTCTTTTACAAAGACTGTAAAAGTGTTCTCCCAATGATGTACATCCGTCGTGCTCTCAGCCACTCATATATTCACTTCTGAATATTTCCTAGTTTTGTAAGCTGCTAAGTCACCAAACCAGAGAATCCTGTAAGCAGCAGGGACAAAGATACATATGAAGTCTGGAAAATTAGTTGAGAAAAAAGGTTATATCTTTCTTTTGGTGCCAGAAACGTTTACTTTATTATTTTAGATTACTGAAAACTTGCACATAACTTGCAACAGAACTTAAGATGGATTTTGCTCGTCATTTTTTCATGCCCTGAAAAGCATAGAAAATAAATTTAGACTTTGCACAAAAGAATGGAAAGCAGGCTTTCAGGATGAAGAACAAAATTTCCAATAAGAACATTATGCAACATTTTAATGAAATACACAGTACAGTAGAGCAAAGATCAAGTATTAATTTAGAAGTCTAAGTTGGTGAATTCCTTGTTGTTATGATATTTGAAATTATTAATAAAAGAGCAAAGAAATGAGAAGGTAGTCATGAGAAATGAAGTATGATCAGCTGCAGAAGGTTGTTGTTGTCTATGAGGAAGAAAGGAAGAAAGTGTCTAAAAACATACATCTAATTTTTATGGAAAATATTACACTTCCGTTTGCTAATAATTTTCATATAATTACCTGCCAAATTGTAAAAGTAATTTATTTCTTTAGACAGATGTTTAAACTACAGATAGTGATCAAGTATGTGTGTCACGGCTGGTGTGAACAAATTACCAAAAGTAGTCAATAAATTCCCTCAGTTATCTTTAAGATACAATGGAGTAACAAGGTTTGCAAGTATTTGTTCAGGCTGTTTCCCTAAAAGTACTTTTCCAGAATTTCACTTTTCATTTCATGTATGGGATCCACATGAGAAATCATGCAGCTTTATATTCATTTTTGTAAAGGACTTCTCTTTACAAACAGTGCTGTCTAACACAGGGCTGAGGAGACGGCCACCCATCCTCCGACAGCTGAAAGATATGTCTGTATTATTATTTTAAGTTGGGTCATCAGAGCGCTTATGGAGCAAATTTTCCAGGCGTTCCCACATAGCAAGCTTTGGTTCACATTGAAGAAAAATCTCAGAGCACGTGAACTGGGTTCTACTTGGATGAAACAGGACCAGTTTTGAAAGGGGTCTGAGGTAACCCCTGAAACGTGCGCAGTATGGGTGTCAAGGTCTCAACAATGATTCACCCAACAAACCTGTTCCCGTAGTCCTTGCTAAGCGAGGGGAGCAGAAGCCAATCTGCACTGCAGGTCTGTACCATGAAGACCAAGGCTTGCGTGCAGACCAAGTGGGAGGCCTCGTGGAAAGCAAAGTTAGATAATTATGGTGGAAATACAGCAGAGTTATTTACAATGCAATGTAAAAGACAAGAAGTTTCACCTTTTCTTTGTAACTAACTGGGAAAAGGAATGCTTTTATAGTAACTTTAATCAGTGTTTTCCTACCTTTGCTCGTTATACCTCTATATTCTGTACAGCTATTTTATTTTAATTTCTGCAGACTCTTTCCTCACAGCATATTTTCTGACGCTCCACCAGCTTTTGCAGTGAAGGATAAATGTCTGACCATTAGATTTACCTCATGCTCACTCATCCAATAACAAACTGGTGTCTACTTCTAAATATCCATGAAAAAAAAACTGTTGGCTATTTATTTCTTGCTATATAGCTATTTTTCAGTCATTTAAAATTTTCATGGTTGTAATACAATGAATCTTTAAATTGGTTTTACAGACAGCAGATTGGATTTAAAATATTCTGTAAAAATTGCTGGGGAAAACTAAACCAAGAAGATCTTATTTTTTTTTTTTCTTTTTACAAGTTAATTTTCTTGTCAGAAAATCCATACATTTTAGTGTTCAGTCTTGTCCCTCGGTATAGATTTTTTTATGAGGAGAAAAATCATCCCATCAACATTACAGCTGATAGAGATCCTGGTTTAGGAAAATACCCATATTCAGAAAAGCATCAAGGTAACTCCATAGCTTTACGTGTCTGCAAACATTAAGGCCATATTTATACACTTGCTTTCATCATTAATGATCTCATTGAAGAGCATTAGGTCTTCAAGTCAGACAATCTGTATTACAATAAGTTCATAATAACTCCATACATTTATGGAGCTTCAAAATTTGTTTTTAAGCAAAATGGACCTGAATAATTCAAGCATTGCCATGAACGTTAGTGTTGGCAAAATTAGTAAAAGCATCTCTCCTAAATAAATGGTCAGTGGAAACCAAATTTGTTGCAATTTGTGTTGTTCTGAGAATAAAAGAAAAATGGATCGCAGCTGTTTAGCAAATGTGTCTCTAATACAAATATAAGGTGCAGTGACAGTAAATTTCTCTTTGGAGTATGGAAGCAGTCCAGCAATATCCCTTCACTTCAGCCTACAGATGTTTGAAAATCATCCTAGTGAACTTGATAAAAGGATATAATGTGTAATTTAAAAATTTATAAATAAAATGAATGCTTTAGTTTGAGTTATATAATCTCCCTTGTTTGATTGTCCCATAGGGCTTTTACAATAGTGATTTATTTTCATTACATTTTTTTGACCTAAGAAGAGCTTCTTCATAAATCATAGCCTCTATGGGTATACGGGGGCCAAGGAAGCTGACTTGCCCAAAGTCATACATCTGGTGACTCGCAGGAACAAAATTCTTACTTGTCCTTCCTATGCTTTAAATAGCATTAAATAATGCTTCTTTTAATATAGAGTTANATATGCTGTGGCTATCAGAAGGAATATCAGAGGAAATTGCATGCAAAACTTTTTATTTCCCTGAAATGTTCAGGTTTGGAACTGACTCCTCCTCTGGTATGGAAAGCCTATACTGCTGAATTGTCATATGCCTTCTAGCTGATGGAGCATACAGGGAGAAGGCATAACATTTGTAGGGCTTTGACTGTAGCACAAATTTTAATGTGAGGATATTAAATATAGGAGTTTGGGGGTTTTTTCCCCTCTCTTTTTTTTCATTTTGTGTATGACTCTGTAAGGCTTTGGTTGTTATTCTTTGACAAGAACCCCTATTTCACTGGGTAGCTATTATTTCAGTGCTTTTGGGTTTAAGTTCAAATATTTACACAGTTAATGTGACATAGAAGCAGATATTTTATAATAAGAAAAAAAACCTAACAAACAAACTCTAAGTAAATAAGTGGTATTTTCTGAAAGATTTGCTACCAAAATTTTAATAAAGAGGTTCCTTCTAGAAACGTCCTAATCAGCTTCTGTTACGTAGGACATTAAATAAGTAAAATGTTCCAATTTGTTCACNTTAAGGCCATATTTATACACTTGCTTTCATCATTAATGATCTCATTGAAGAGCATTAGGTCTTCAAGTCAGACAATCTGTATTACAATAAGTTCATAATAACTCCATACATTTATGGAGCTTCAAAATTTGTTTTTAAGCAAAATGGACCTGAATAATTCAAGCATTGCCATGAACGTTAGTGTTGGCAAAATTAGTAAAAGCATCTCTCCTAAATAAATGGTCAGTGGAAACCAAATTTGTTGCAATTTGTGTTGTTCTGAGAATAAAAGAAAAATGGATCGCAGCTGTTTAGCAAATGTGTCTCTAATACAAATATAAGGTGCAGTGACAGTAAATTTCTCTTTGGAGTATGGAAGCAGTCCAGCAATATCCCTTCACTTCAGCCTACAGATGTTTGAAAATCATCCTAGTGAACTTGATAAAAGGATATAATGTGTAATTTAAAAATTTATAAATAAAATGAATGCTTTAGTTTGAGTTATATAATCTCCCTTGTTTGATTGTCCCATAGGGCTTTTACAATAGTGATTTATTTTCATTACATTTTTTTGACCTAAGAAGAGCTTCTTCATAAATCATAGCCTCTATGGGTATACGGGGGCCAAGGAAGCTGACTTGCCCAAAGTCATACATCTGGTGACTCGCAGGAACAAAATTCTTACTTGTCCTTCCTATGCTTTAAATAGCATTAAATAATGCTTCTTTTAATATAGAGTTATATATCGTGGGGGTCAGTGATGTACCCAGATACGCTGTCTACGGTCTACGGTCAGAGCCGAGTCTATAAGCAAGCACCTAGAGAAGCAGGCATACTTAAAGAGACGCTTGAGTTACCTGCATGGTTAAAGAAGTCCATGCGTTCGAAGCCCTCCAGACGGAGACCCTGTCTGCACATGACACCTGTCTGAACTCACCAGTGCCACAGTCATCACCAGTACCACAAGCTGCCTAGCAGCAAACTCTTTTAATAGCTATTGTAGTCAGCCGGATTTTCTTGACAGCCTGAAAAAAAATTTCGGATTCATAGTATACAGAAAACTATCATTTCCTCNCATTTTGTGTATGACTCTGTAAGGCTTTGGTTGTTATTCTTTGACAAGAACCCCTATTTCACTGGGTAGCTATTATTTCAGTGCTTTTGGGTTTAAGTTCAAATATTTACACAGTTAATGTGACATAGAAGCAGATATTTTATAATAAGAAAAAAAACCTAACAAACAAACTCTAAGTAAATAAGTGGTATTTTCTGAAAGATTTGCTACCAAAATTTTAATAAAGAGGTTCCTTCTAGAAACGTCCTAATCAGCTTCTGTTACGTAGGACATTAAATAAGTAAAATGTTCCAATTTGTTCACACACAAACACATCCTTCAATTCCAAATGGATATCTCTCCTCAGAAGTCATCAAAGCTTTTGTCTCTGATCCTAGGAAATCCTGCCACTCACCCTGTTTCCTTCACCCTACGATACCATGTTTACTGCTAGGCTTTTCCCTACTTGGTAGTCATTGCTGACAGCAACATTGATGGCAGCAAGAGTCTCGACTTTGTTGCCACAGCATGCTTCACTCTACTGCTACTAGACCTCTACAACCCATACAGCCCAATTCTCCATGTCCGGACACCCTGGCGTTTGCAATATGCACTGTGATGTGCCATTCCCCAGTTGCAATGCTAAGTAGTCTGGCAGTCACCATGCCAGTAAAGATACCTATGACCACCTGGTGTGTCTTTCTACAAACCTTGTGGCATTACTCTCATCTCATCTCATCTCATCTCATCTCATCTCATCTCATCTCATCTCATCTCATCTCATCTCATCTCATCTCATCTCTCATCTCATGGATAAGTACAGCTGCACAACTCACACTGACTCTTACTCCTTCTTCTACCAGCTGTTGGCTTTCACAAATGATCCATAGCTGTGGCCCAGCCCTGAGACCCTGTTTCAACAACCACCCGCTGAAGCTGGGTCTATCAGGAGATCCTAGGCTATTATGCTGGTTTTGGCTGGGATAGAGTTAATTTGCTNTGCACAAAGGGTTAGAGATAATGACAAATTTGATTGGGATGTGCAAGACCAAATTTATAGCTGTATTTGCTGTTTAGCTATTAATTGGCAGGCTCCTGTGTTTGCCATGGGGCTTGCTTGCCTTACTGTGTATTACAGTGCTCATTAGTGGCTGCATTTTGCTTTTGCTGCTTCTGCAGTGCTGTACTGCTGATCATCTCACTGNCCTGACGCCAACTGACCAAAGAGAAATTCCATACCATATGATGTTATGCTCAGCATATAAAGCTGGGGGAAGAAGAAGGAAGAGGGCAGACGTTTGGAGTGACGGCGTTCATCTTCCCAAGTAACCGCTANTTGTGCTGCTGGACTAGACAGACTGGAACTCCTGCGTGAGCTCGGGTCAAAGGGACTGTGACCTGTGGGTGAGTCCATGCAGCAGCAGGACACTCCAAAGCGTCTGTGGCTGTGAATAAGTCCACACCAGAGCAGGTGCATCTCAGAGTGTCTGTGGCCATGGGTATGTCTGTGCTGCAGCAGGTGTATCTCTGAAGGGATTGTGGCCCAAGAAAAAGTCCACACTGGAGAAGGTACACCTCGAAGCATCTGTGGCTGTGCATGAGGTCATGTTGGAGCATCTCAAAGTATGTGGCAGTGGATAAGTCCACGACAGAGCAGGTATAGCCCTGGAGGGACTGCAGCCATGGCTAAGGCCATGTTAGAGCAGATTTACTTCTGAAGAGACTGTGGCTGTAGATAAGTCTATGGCACAGCAGGGGTACCCCTGGAGAGACTGTGGCTCGTAGACAAGGCTCCGCTCGGAGTAGGTACACCCCTAAGGGACTGCAGTGTGTGGATAAATCCAAGCCAGAGCAGGGGCGAGGGGAGGAGTTCATTGCAATGTTAAACCTGATGGTATGTTCCAAAGGGACCAGATTGTAATGGAAATACCTGTAAGTTGTTGTAACACAGGATTTGAGTTGCATGTTATAGGAATTACTATAGCAGGAACCACCTGAACCAATGGAGGACAAGCCTTACAAGAAGCAGTGTAGGTGCAGCAGTGACCCAGTGTGAACTTGTTTGGTGGCCCGTAACTCCACACAACACACCACCTCTCCTGTCCTGAGTGACCACCATAACAGATAGAGCCCAAAGTCATGGACTAAATGAACTCAAGAGATATTTTGTGGACATTTATGGACATTTTTCAGACATTTAACAGGAGTGGTCCATAGACTAAAGGAATATATCTGTGTATTGTATCAAAGGATGGGAAGGGGGGTGGTGGGTAACGAAAATATATTGGATAGTGTAGAACCTGAGCATGACGTGTGGAAGCATCACTTCCACCATCAAGAGCTATGGAACAAGGAGTGGAGAAAGTCCTAGTTTTGGCTGGGATTAAACTGTCTTTATCTCAACCCATGAGTTTTCTCACTTTTTCTCTTCTGATTCTATCTCCTGTCCTGCTGTGGGGAGAGTGAGTGAGCAACTGCGTGGTGCTTAGTTGACAGCTGGGATTAAACCACAACAACTATCTAACAGTTGGATGTACTAGAGCTTGAGCTCATACTGACCAAGCATGGTGTGCTCTGATTGCCAGCTGCCATTTATTCATAGTCTCATGATCTTATGTCAATTGTGTCCCTTGACAGTTACCACACACAGACATAGCTAATGCCTGAGCAGTGTACCCGAACTCCCACCTTGCTGCAAAAGCAGACCTACCCTGCTGTGCTGGTTTTGAAGAAACTCTAGCAGTAACAAAAGCCTTGTGCAAAACCATGCAGGTACACAGGCCAAGAAAGGCTGAATAGATTGGTTTTTATCTGAATGCAGAACTCCCCATAGGAACTTGTTGCCCCATTGCACCCTTTGCTCCACATCCACTTTCTCCTCCTCTCTGAGTTGCAATAATTAACTAACACAGTAATCTAATCCCTGTAGCATGCCCTGGTTAGTCTGGTCCATGAACATGAAAGAAACACTGTACAGAGACTTCTGGATTATTTTAGGATTGTCAGTTGCCCTGTGGGAACAGGGAGCGTGGCACATTCCTGGGTCTATGTCCCGTAAGACAAACATCATTTATTCATCTCCCAGCTCTGGCAGTTAGTGATTTCTGACATGTTTTGGTAGAAAACTGGCACGGGCTCCTGCAGCTCAACAGGCTAACTGGGAAGATCCAGTTCCTCAGCTGGGAGGTGACATTTCTTTGTGTGGAGCAAAGGTTTCTCTTTGCTTTCTTTTCACTCTTCTCTGTGGCATGACTGGATATCATGAAAAATTTCTTCACTGAAAGGGTTGTCAAGCACTGGAACAGGCTGCCCAGGGAACTGGTTGAGTCACCATCCCTGAAGATATTTAAAAGACATGTACCTGTGGCACTTAGGGACATGGTTTAGTGGTGGACGTGATGATCTTAAAGGTCTTTTCCAACCAAAACAATTCTATGATTCTATGAATAGGCAAGCTGATTGAATGTGAAAGGGGACAAAGTGTACAGGTTTGGCAGTAGTTTTAGACTGAGAACCTAACTGGGTGTGCTGTGTGACCATTTTGTGTGTGGTGGACACAAGGGGAGTCCAGCAGCATCATGCTTCCAGATCAGAAATCCGTCTGCCTGCTGCATGGTCATCATCTTCCTACGAAAAGATTTATCGCAAAGTTATCTCAGGCTTCAACTTCATCTTCACATCTGGGGAGGACTGAGTTTGGGCACAAGAAGTACACAGCAATTCCTGTGTAAGTTTATCCAGCTTAAATATTCCAGGTAAATGTCACCGTTTAAAAGGATACCACCATGCTGAGGTATGAATTTGGACTTCAGAATAATGCCAGAATTACTTCCCTAATGGTCAGTTGAAATCGGAGACCTCCAGAACAAAGAGATGATTTGGGGCTGTATTTAGCACTTTGGAAACAAAATGCAAAATACTGATATGTCCCTTGCCTCAAGATGCAGTTCTGGTACTGAGGAGAGGGTATGACTTCTCAAAGTCACCCTGCCATGCACACACAGAAAACAGATGCCCCCAACCCTCTTTCCGAGAGTGGTTTCTCTGGAAGAAAACATTGAAGGTACTGGGGCTCAAAAAAAGCAGATTAAATCTCCCCAGAAAATCAAATCTATGTGATTGAAAAGAAAGAACAAATCCCACTTCTCTATCACAACTTTTACCATTTATATGTGTATGTGGTATACATATGATATATGTATATATATAAAGTATATTTATATTTTTTGTATATATCTGTGTGTGCACATATGGTAAAAGTAATGATGGAGAAGTAGGATTTATTCTTTCTTCCCAAATAGACAGAAATATAGATATATGGTAAAATAAAATAAATCTAAAATGTTTGCTGACTGGAAAGAAGAGGGAGAGGGAGAAATAATAGATCTTCTATATATGCTTTATAATACTGGGAGGTACTCAGATTGGAGTGATAGGGGCTATATAAGAAGTGACACCAATAAATAAATTATAGTTTCACATAAAATGATGGGAATTTGGAATACATTGTTAAAGTAGTTTGGGAATCACTGAACAATTTCAGTGAGTTGCTTTATGTTCAGCCACTGGAGCCATCTGTCAGTTGAATGACAGCTCTTCTGGTAAATATAAACTGTATTGCTAGTGCAAATGTAGGTGCTAACAGTGAAAGTAAATGTCTTCAACAGAAATAGATTGTATTCCCTATCAATTCATATCACTCATGGTCCTATTATCATTGCAGAGCAAAAATACCTATCACATTTTAATACTTACATGGCAGTATTCCTTATTTATGCAATTGCTTAGCATCACTTGGGTCTTTCAGAAGAAAGTAAATGATGTCATGATTAAGATGAGAATATCTTCAAATTCACAACCTACTGAAACTTTTACACCTTGCCGAAAAAAATAGATACATGAGCTCATCCTGAAAAACAAAATATGAAGATAATTCATAATTTAAAATATCATATATGATATAAAATATCATATATTTTGCAGTCTTATTCTATTCATTAGTCTGTTTAAATTTTTCACTTGCCTTTAGTAGTATCAATAACAGTTCAATGTACTTAGTCACTCCTTGAGTTCCAGGTTCTTATGGATTTTTATAATTATTAATAAATTATTTGTAGTCAAATTAATTTGATAAATTATGTTTGATCATTGCCTTTCCACACAATTGGTTTCAAAATAGCTTGTAATTTTACAAAAATGTTTACCTCTAGTAATGAATCTTTAAAAGTTTCTTGAAAACAATTGTAATTTCATCAGTATTTCACAAACTATATTCATCTATGATTTTGTCATTACTTATTTATTCATACTGCTGTGTGATCAGTCATTTTGATAACACACTTGTTTTCTCAGGTGAAAGACTATTACTCTGATAATAAACAAGAGCAAAGAGTGATAAGTATAATTCTGCTAAGGGGAGGGAAGGAATTTGTATCATAGAAGAAGGTTGGCAAGCTAACAGATGGTTTCGGGTATTTAAAACAGTTATCTTAATTTGTCAGATCTTTCTTCACTACTAGCAAAATAATCCACTATGACCTGATATTTGACTTTTTTCTTTATTTTGCCATTTGGTAGGTTTCCAGGTTTAATTTATAATATTGTTAGAAACCCCCTCTATTTGAAACCAGGTGTCCATCATACGCTTTTTGAGGATTTTAAGGAAAAAGGGTAAAACAATCCTAGAGCCAGGTACTGCACAATTGTAACGAGGAGCTACCTGCAAGTCAGTGACTGAGCATGACTGGTGCTGAGTACCTGTTGAATTCCAGGTACGCAACATCGAATGGTGAGCTAGTATTTGTTACCTACCTGGCCTCAATCCCAATACTTTCCAAGCTGCTTTACAGTTTAATACGCTGTGCATTAAGGTTCAGATTCTCAAGGGAAAATGAGGTACTCACATGCCTTTTCAAGTGCCTGCGTCTGACATGGGAAAACACAGGCAACAATGACACTCAGGCCTTGTAATCCTAAAAACAAAGAAAAGCGAAATTTCTGTATCTGGATGTGTACGTTTGCCTAAGTCTTGGCACTGCTACGCTTTATTGGTCCCCTTCTTTCAGCCTCTGATTTAGACCATTCTGGGAGTCTTAAAACAAGAGTTTGCTTGCCTGAAGTGTAGGAATAGACAGCTAAGCCTCTGCTCCCTCCACACACACCTACAAGAGGAGGAATTTTTTCCACATTTTCCCCTCATAGCTTCACCATTAGGATAGTCATGTTGGATGTGGGCTGACCTGTTGCAGAGAATGCTGTTGTGTCAGAAAGTAGATGAAGACAGATGTACATACGAGTAGTTAGGAAACTCGGGTAGAAGGCAGTACCGGTTCCCCTCTTTGTGTGAAGGAGTGTTTGGTTTATACAAAGTGAAACAGCTTAATAAGAAGACCGAGAGCTTCCAGCCTCAGAATACATGTTGTTTGCTGATGAAGGCGTTCTTCATGCAGGTAGGAGACATGGATTACTGTCCCTCAGGCAGAGATGGAGGGAAATTAACACAATGCTATTAATGCTCCGATCACTCAGGAGTTGGTCCCAAAGGATATTGAGCCATTCAAGTATCGGAGCCAAAGATAATACCTATGAGAGGAGAAGAGACACCACCAAGGACTAAGACTTCCTGGTTTTCTGATAAATGAAATTGAAATCTTTACCTACAGAAGAAGCTGCTGGTTAGAGCTGGTGGATGATGGGAAATGTCAGTCTTCCTAAGTCCACAATTTTTCTGGAATATAATGCTAACCTCCTTTTTAAAGACATATTGGATTTGAGGATGTGGTTTGGACCCTTCTTCATGTCTATCTTCAACTCATTGACATTTTTAATAGCTCTTAAATATTCACTCTGAAGATAATTTCGTTCTCATAGAATATATCTCAGTTATCTGCTCTAGTTCACCTTCCCTTGCTTTATATTCCACAAAGCAGGACTGTAAACTTGGTTAGCTTTACACCTTGTTTTCTCCAGGACCATGTGGGTTTACAGCAGGTATGCCGAAACTGAAGAAGAGAACCATGGGAAACTCCAATTTGTTATTTATTTATAAACTTGACATTACACATCATGCAAAATTAAAATCTTCAGCTTGTTCTTGCCCCAGTTATTTTAAGAACAGTCTCTTCAGAGCTTTAACAGCCCTTTGCCATAGATGGCACAAATCTGTGCACTTTCCAGCTGCTGAAATATGTTCACTTCTGGCTGTGGCCTTCATTTCATTTATCAGCTTATTTTAACAGAGAGGAAGTCACCACCTCTAGTTGGCTGAGTTCAAGAGAAGGTACTGTGTGCAATATTGTTTTGTATCTTAATTATGTCTGTGGCAGACATTGAGAAGTCCAGGCCAGGCCAGGGGCAGAACTGAAGCACTCTAAGGCACAGTCTTGGGTCTATCTGCCCAGTCATTCTCCAATCTTACATGTATGATGGTTAAGTCTAGGGCAGCCCTAGTTCAGGCAATGGGACATGTCATCTCCAAAGGAAACAACAAGTAAAGTAAGGATGGCACTACTGGAAGAATACTTGACACTGGTAGGAGAGTGGTTTCTCATTTTATAATTACAGGTATAAAAAGTGCTAACTTAGCAAACTGCCATAATTTAGTTTTTACTAAATTGACCTTCCTTTTGGACTTTGCCAGAAGGCTTGATTCATTAAAGCTCATTGAGTTATTAGAGATATTTGGTTGGAAATTACTATAGGAGTACAAAGTATTCATGACAGGCTGAATCATAACTTCAAAACTGAACCCTAGTAACTCAGAAGAGATGAAGTTGACTCAGATTTCAGGCCAACTCTACTGATCCATAAGTGTATATGACAAATTTCTGTGTTGGAGGGACTAGAAATATCTTGTAAGAATTTTTCACGTTTAAATCTGAGGATATTTTTGATTTTGATTTTGATTGAGCCTAAATTATTTTCTCTTCCTACTTAATGTAAGTTTTGACTTCAGTAGTTTACCATAAACTGAGCAGAATGTCTTGTGTTTTCTTCGATCATTAGGCTCAAAGATCGCTCTACAAGAACTATTCCTTTTAAGCTTTCATAAACATTTGCTGTAGCGTCTCACTTAAAAATATCTAAGCATTCTATTATGTCACTGTGTGTGGCTCTGCGCTCTTATTAAATCAAGTCTGTCATCTTGTGCTGCTGCCACCTTAGAGACACAGGAGACAGTACTCTGGAATTGTCAAGGGACATGAGAGTGTGGCCATTATATTTTATACAGGATGTTAAATGATTAATATTTGTAAATTAATGCATTTAAATTATATGTGCATGAGACACTCCAAGCCTTGCAAATACATCCGAGAGACTCATTCGAAAAAAAATACACCTGACAACTTCTCTTTTCCTATTGGAGTCTATTTGGGCTGGTTGAGTGAAAAAGAAACAGTGGCATGTAAGAATTATAATACACAAGATACAGTGTATTTCTGGGCAATTATAACATGCCTAGGAAGGTGTTGCAAGGCATAAGTCTGAGAGGCCAAATTACTTTACCCACTTGAGAAATGCAATAATTCCCTAGAAATGCACCGCCTGGAGTATATTATTACTGTTATGAAATAGAATTCATGAATAGAAAGAAGGAAGATGGTGAGGAGGGGTATAGGCCTATCCATGCATGTACCGGCTAGTATTAAAGTGGGTATGACATCAATCACAGCCAATCAAACAGGCTCAGTAATGTCCAAAGTACTACAGACATTTCATAATTAAGTAATGAGACATGACAGGGTATGAATTGTATTAATTCTCACCGAGTGTGTTATTGTAAGGCAAGAGAATGAAGGCTGGGTGCCATCGGTCCAGCCAACTGTGAATTAATCCTTTCCCATTCTCAAAATGGGACCTCTTATTGTGGTTTTATAAAATGTTAATTTTTAAAATATTTATATTGTTAATTAAGTGATGAGTTTCTAAGCCATGATGGCAATCCACAAAATTCTTTCCATAATTCTGAGCAGAGAATTGTGCTATCCACTGCTCCCTACTCAGATCCTCCAGTCAGTCAAACCAGCTGTTTTCTATTGTCCGTTTGCTAATGTATTCTAATATCCTGCCTCCTAATGCCTACTCTCATATCTGCATTCATTTGCATATAAGAAGCATCTAGATACGCCAGCAATGGTTAGTGAAGTCCTTTGAGCATATAAAGTGCTATGGAAGTGCTAAATATGGCTTTTGTTTACTATTCAAAGAAAACACTAATGTAGTGGGAGGTATTGTGCATGTCCCTTGTCAGTCAGGACTTTGTTCCATTCACTGTGATTGGGAGCAGTGTTTTTTAATACTAAAAATAAAGCTTTTGGGTTTTGTGCCTTTGCAAAATTAGGGCATCCATTTTTCTTTGTTAGTGACTCCCAGTCAGAGCCTGCTTACTTAAAATAACAGTTTTCTGTAGTATTCTATACAGTACTCTACAGTGCTCCTTAATTTAGTGTAGACTATTTTCTTTGGTGATCTGAAACTGGCTCAGGGACCTAGTGCTGGTGCTTTACATCGCCAGCAAAGATTTTGGCTTTGATTTCAACAGGAGCAGGTTCAAGCTTAGTGAGCTCATGCAATCTACATTCTTGAACAGGCTGCAGAAGATTTATCACCATAGGCATCCTGAAAAGTACAGTATGGTCATTTGCTATATAAAATCATGAAGGGAGATGCCTAGGCGAGCAAGGAAATCAACCTGGGTGATTGTCCATGACGGCTGCTCTGCCATTATAGCCAGAAATGTTCATTAGCATATACAAGTCCCTGGAGTGCTACTGAAGGGGCAGAAATGTCTCCATGACACTCACGCATGGGGCAGGATGGGCTCTTCTTGTCACCGTGACCTACCAAATGTCCATGCCACGAGCTGTCAGGGACAGACATTACTGACAGGGACAAAAAAATGCAGCTTCACTTCTGCAAAGAAATTGCAGAGATAAGTGCCAAGGTGTTTGTTTTGTAGGTCCATATGAAGATAAAAATTCCTAGGCAATGTCACTAGAACATGCATGAAATTCCTGCACTGGCTAGCAGTCATAGATGACATGCTTTTCTCACCGTAATTCCAGTTATTTAATTTCATGAGCAAAAATATGAGAAAGATTCTTGGCTGAATATTAAGCAAGCATGTACTATTTCAAAATGTTAATAGCAATCACACTTCTACATGTCATTAATTCCCAAGCCCTTCATATACGTAACTTGTCTTTGATAGTAATTTTTGGAAAAAGCAATTATTTAGTAGCATGTAGTAATCCCAACACATAATCAAAGATGAAAACAACAAAAGGTATTGTCTATATTCAAAACTGCTAATATAATTACAGACAGAAAAACTATAGTTTCCTGGTCTGGAATTATTATTCATTATTGACATCATCATAGGATTTGAGCCATCAATATTCCTGCAAAGAGAAAAAGAAATATCATTCCATCATTTACCTTTCTGGGCAAATGAAGTCAAGCTGGTACCTTGGGATCTGCAACAGTGGACACAATTTATATTTTAACTGTGAATTATTTTATGTGTGGCATAAAGATACTTTTTAGTAATGGACATGGAGTAAATTCTTTAAACAAATAAATTTAAATAAATAGAATTAAGACATTTGTAAATATGTATGAACCCGTAAGTAGTTCCAGACTAATATATACTTTGTTTTTCTCCATGGGCTTCTCAAGCTGTCATACTTCCATTACCTTGGTTTTCAGCAGGTTTTCTGGCAAGGTGTAAAAGATTGCTAAGGAAAAGAACACTACTTGTGGGTTTTTAATCGTAGATTTCCACTAAGTTGCTTGGTTATCAAATTGCCAATATGAGTATCTGATTTGGTTTACTATCAAGTGCTTGATAAAATATTTTCTTTGGGGTTTTTTTCGGGTTTTTTTACCCCCAGAAACACAGCCTTAGAAATAGTTTTTGTATTCAAATCCTTGTTTATCAGAACAAAAAGTAAATATTTTCCTCTCCTTAGTGATTCTTGCCTTCCAAAGTTCACAGCTCGAGTCCATTGCCCATATGTCGGAATTCAGTGCCATTTAAAATACCCTTGGTTTCAGCTTCGACTCCTAGAGTGTTTCAAAAGCCTGAACGTAGGTGTTTAATACCATTTAGACGCCTCGGGACATCCTGCCTGGCATCCAGCTGCTGCTTCAGAAGGGCTCCGCTCCCCCACAGATCTTATGTTGTCTCTGCCAATCTCGTGCAGATGCTGCGAATACCCCAGGATGTTTAAAACTGTGCTAAACAACTATGCTTAGGCACCTGCTCTGCTCTCCCTCATCTTCCCTGCTCGCGGCAAGCACTGCTAGACCAAGCAGCATAGCTTTATGTTCATGTTTCCGTATTTCTAAATGCCCCATATAGGGGCAATCCATGACTATTCAGGAGCATTCGACAGCCCATTGTCTTGCCATGAATATTTACATCATTCTACCTATTGTACAATAATGTATGAAGCCTCATATTCTCATTTCTTAAACAATCAAAACATACTTGTAGATTAATTTTAATGCACATATTTTTTCCATTTGAATACATCGTGATTAAAAGTTCACGACCTTGATTATATTATCCAATTTGAGAAATCGCCTACAATGTCCGTGGTGATTAAATATTCCACTTTGTAATTATTTTGTAACTTTTGTTCTGCTCTTTGCTCACTCCAAAAATTATCATAAAATTTTGAAAGATGTCCTCAGTGCAGAATATGTCCATAAAATATTAAATATTCAATTTTCCTCTATCATGGCTTGAAAAATTCATAATTACATGATGATCCACATAATAACTCATTCTGAAAAGTCATATATGGCACTCCCCCTGTGACTGAGTTAATAATTTACTGCTGTGTGGGATTTTCACTCTGCACTGTTAGTCTTGGGAACATTTATTAAGCAAATGTTCATTTGCAAAGATCAGAATGTGAATGAAGAGGGTAAGAATTTAATGAGGAGTGACAGACAGGTGAACTGATTCCATATAGTTCTTTACTACAGGAGAAAGCAGATAGCTTTATCTTTCATAGCCTCGATAGACACATGAAATGAAATATAGAAGACGGGGCAAAAGGGAAAAAAAGGTACTTTCCTAAAAGGGCCAATGGAAGGATAAATCAGAAGAACTCATGAACATGATTCAGACCAGTTGAAAAGGCTGTTCATATTCTGTACCTTTGGACTAATATAGCAGCGATATTCAGGCTTTTTTATTTTTGAGATCTTTGACCATTTTTTCAATAGAGTACTTTCAGCATTAAAGAAATAAAATCAAGTCCAAGAGTACAGCATTAGCTTATCTGACAGCAGTATACTCCTAGAGAAGCAAGACAATTTTTAAATTTTTGTTTCAAAATGCATTGTGGTTTTTGGTTACCCTTTATGATTTTAAGATGTAAGAAACACTTGCAAGCAACATAATATGGGACTTAATATCACAACTTAATCAACATTTTTTCAGTAAATAATGAAAAGGTTTGCCACCCATTAACTGAGTAACTTCTTCATGATTTTTGGATGTTGTGTAATCCAACACAAGTTAAATAATATTGATCCTGTTTTTTCTTTGCAAAAGAAATTCAAGAAAAAAATGAAATGCTATGGGAAGATTTTATAATTGATTCAGAGTTTAGCAAAATATTGAGCATGTTGTTCCTGATACAGCAAAAAGCTAATACACTTATTCAAGACTTATGAAATACTCTCTTGTTTAAAGGTAGGTAACTACAAACTTCGGTATTTTACCAACTAAGGGACACTTCATTAAACACGCCATGATTTCAATAAGACCAAACAAGTCTTTCTCAATCTACTGTCAGTGGGATGTGTAAGGCTATAGCATGCAGCTATACTTTCCAATGATATCTCAATGTAAGGTCCCAAATGTTAGGATTTTTATACACAAGAAAAGAAGTTGTCTCATATGTCTTAACTGAAATTGAGCAAATCTGGAATTTCCAGTTGGTTTGCTTTATGAATTTACTTTCATATCAATATGGATGTTTTTAATTGGATTTTTCTTCTCCGTGAAAGTTTAATTTCCAAAAATATTTTGGCTTCCAGTGCCCTGAAATATAAATTCTGAAAACTGCAACATTTATTCCTGATTGCCAAGAATTCTTGGCAATTCTGAGATCCTTGTCAAGATGAAGACAGCTCTCACAAAGATGAGTATTATTCTTTGGGTGTGTTATGCTTCTTTTTTTTATTTCTTTTTGACTGTGGTGATTATGTAATCAATGATGTACAGTGCATTTCTTTTTTTAAAAAAAAGAAATAGTACATCAAGGGAGATGTGGGGACAAAACTATGTAAAGCATAATATTCTGAAAAAGGGGTTTTTTGTTGTTGTTGTTTTG
>VXBL01008636.1:1137462-1210152 GCA_013400195.1 Aramus guarauna
TGTTTTTTTTTTTTTTTTTAATGTAATGCATTTTGAAAGAGAAATTTCAAACGGTTGGTCTCAGCATCATTTTCCTGGATATATATTTCCCTGGATAGAAAGGTTTCAACAGAGGATTACTGAATTTGTTTTTGGTACATGATTTGATTACAGCTTTTAATTTTTAAAGGCCAATCCATGGCTATGTTGGAAATGAGACAGAGGCTTTAGCCTAAATTTCTGATGGGAAATGCCAACTTCCATCCTTTCCTAGTGGACAGTTACCTGACAAACTTAAAAATGAACAGTCACACGAAAGATTTAGTTTAGTCAGTACAATGACTCTCACCGACACCTATAAATGTTGGAACTTTTAAAATTAGGAAATTAGGAAATGTCTACTTCTCTCAACAGGCTAGGCAAGAAGCTGACAGTGATAAGCTCTGGTGTAGACTTCTGCACCATTTATATCAACATAGAGTCAAATGAGTCCAATGTCAGTGACCAGAGCATAGAAAATAGGAGACTTTGAATAGCAGGTCAAAGAGAGGGTTTTTGAAATGCACATCCTTCATTTCTCCTTCAAGAGTATGTAATATGAGAAAATAATGAAGATGACTGACTGAAGCAGCAGCAAATATGACTTGTAGAAGGAATATAAATGGTTTACATGTGATTTCTTAATTGCTTAATTAAGCAATTACTTAAGTTGTCTAGATATGGAACCCTTAGTTTTCAGGTTATTCCTAGTTTTTTCAAGGGTTAATTTCGAAGGATCTTATTTAAAAACTTCATTTTTTACTTGGCTCTGAAGAGACTGTGGACAAGATTTGTTAGTAACATAAATTTGTGGGATATATGCAAAGAGGATGAACTGGTATATCACAAAGGGAGAATGAGGTGACATTGAGACTTGAAGACAAAAATCAGATTAAATTTAATCACACAGACTCCAGATATGTAAGGAGAATTTTTCCTAGAGCTTATTGGTTAGGTATGACAGAGAAGGGAAAGACTATTCACTGATTGCAAGAAAAGAAACTCATTTGACCAAAGACAGATGTATGCCATTACAGTCAACTGGGAGAAATAGGCAGCACTTTTATGGCATAGTCCATTTCATCCTGAAATAGATATCTGGCAAGATTAGTGATTCCTTAGTGCCTGTTTCTCTAAATTGACCGTAAAGGAACCCTAGGTTGACTACTTAGATATATCTCTGTGAGATTAATTTCATCTGAGGGAACTATGAGCCGCAAAGGTGATGTGGCCATGAAAAAAAATGCAATCCTTAGGCATGTCCGTTGTGGTATTCCTCAATAAAGATAAAAGAGTGTTAATGCCTTTGTACAAAAGGTAAGTAAAAGTGTGTCTGCAATAGTCTGGACTGCTTTGATTGTTCATTTTCTGGAAAGACTAAGTTCAAATGGGAAGAGGTATAGCAAAGCGTTAGTAAGACAGATGAATGGTGAGTCTACTTCATGTTAACTTTGGGGTTCATCAGAGGTTAAAAAACACTTTTTAAATGAAAGCATAGCATTTCCAAAAAAAAAGTATCATTACTGTAATTTCAACAAAGAAAAAGTGGATGAGAAGGGAATTAAGAATGCCAGCCCTGACTGGGGGGGATAAAGTTTCTACCCCCATTCCTTTAAGTGAGGTCCCGGTGAGAGGCAATCGGTGGTAATGCCAATTCCTTCACCTTACCTCCAGGTCCAACTCTCATTGTAGTTGCCCCATATTTTAAGAGCAACAATATTCCTTGCTTCAAGATCCATATTACTTCCTAATCAGGGAATCCTAACCTCTCCTAAGCTGAAATTCCTCCATTACCAGCCAAAGCTCATCCACAGTTATCCCATTATCACCATTATGGTTGATAATAGCTTGTACCGAATTTGTACTCCTAAAACATTTCATAGAGACAGAAAAGCATAACACATTCATGAAGAGACAAACATATGGTTGCAAAAACATAGTGGGTAGAAGCAATCAAAAATGATTGTTTGATGTCATGGATACCTAGTAATGGGACTCAGTGATACAAGAGTCCTCATTGAGCCCCATTTCTTCAGTATTTGTTTTAAAAGTAATTCTTACATATACATATTTTTAAGCTTTGTTGAGCTAGACAAGGTCATTGTAAGAATCTGGGATTAAAGAAAACCACCAGTATTTCTGGTGGTGGTGTAATTTAAGTTCCTGATAGCCTTCATAGGTAAACATTTTTTAAAAATTGGTTGAATTTTATGTACCTTATTTCAAGACTTTAAACTTACTTGCTTGACAAGGCTTCTCCAGACATAAATTCTTCTTCAGCCGGTCCCGTTTCCTCAGTTGTTTGCGTCTATGAAGAAGGTTAAATCTAGCTGAGTTTCGTGGTTTATGTATCTTGAAATAATTTTGATTATTTGCTTTAGATCTATTTTCAGTGTAAATTTACTGAAAGGAGATTGCTTTTTGTGTGCATAAGATAGGAACGGGAAAAAAGAAAAAGTTGTGTTTGATCCTGAAACTTTGTCATAGGCACTTTGTGCGAAGCAAAGCAAGGACTCACTCTTCTTTCTTCTGCAAATTGGGAGCAATAATAACTACCAACCCCTGTGTGAGTTCTGAGTGCTAGCTTCTACTACAGGAACAATGTTATTTAGACTAGCTAGCCATCCTGCCTCCTGATTACACAAATTCTACCATCCAATGATTAGTTCAATTCAGTCTTCTGCCGCAAAGGCTGGGATTCAGCTCTAGTTTAAGATAACTCAGTTTAGGTGTCTATGTGAAGGTGTCTGCCTGCGAACTAAGTGGCTAACTCCTGTCATAGTCAAAGGACATCCAGATCCAGAGTTGATTCAGTTGCCTGAACACAGATGTTTGCAGACAGGGCAATTATGTGGCAGGTCTATGGCAGAAATATAACTTTCTGGAGCAGCAGCTGAGGGCCATGCGCTGGGGCATTTTCAGCCGACAGCATGTAGCTTTATGAGGCCAGCAGAATAGACCCCCAAGCCAATAAGTCAGAGGAGTCTGCAGAACTGTTCAGCCCGTCCTAAAGTAGGACAGATCTGTACGAGATCTGCAAACTCTCTCTCCAGACTTTACCAACTGCATAGACTAGATGTCCATACTTAGCTCACATATATTTACCTGCACACAGACTTAAGAAGGGCTTAATTTCAACCTGAATCTTGACCCTCAGACCTAATTCAGGTGATTCAATATAGGTGTCTAAATAAAGATGTTTCAAGCTGGACTCCTCTGGAGGTGCCCCAGGATATCCTATTTGGGTCCAGCTTCCACTCAGCAAGTGCTAGGGTCTCTCTTAAGTTCTATATTAGGTTTACTACCTCCATGCAAGTGACTCAAGGTTTGATACTTTAGGTTGTGTGAAGTGGCAATAGATTTCTATATTTAGGCAATGAAATCAAGCCCTAAGCATTTCTTGGTGTGTATTTCAGAGGAAAGGGAAATAAAAACATAAGAAGAGAGAATAACCTGAATGTCAGATGCCATAAATGATGAAAATAAGGACTTGTAACATGTTCAAACATTTTCAGAATTCTATTTTTTGTTTTGGTTTACTTCATTACCATTAAAATGAAATATTTCCAAGAGATGTCAATGTTGAATGTTTTCTTTTCTAGATCGTGGCTTAAATGGTACACAGTGTCAAAGAACACTGCAGGCTTTGTGTTTTGTCTGTAAAAAAACATTTGCTCTAAACAGCTTTAAATTGCTGCTTTCAAAAGGTTGTTTCATTATGCTACTCATGTAGTCATGTAGTACAAAAGAACAGCAACTGGTCAGATCTCCCTAGTAGGGACAAAATCAGTTCAGCCGCTTTTATTCCACTTTATAAATGGCTTAGCACAAAGAGTCCCTGCCAGAACTTAATGCTTTGGGCTTTCTGCGTGTAGTGGTGGATGGTGCCTTGCGGCCAGAGTTCAGAAGATCAGTACTGAGCTTTAAACTCCACTGGGGCCAAAAGAAAAAGGGAAATGTCACGATTAGCATTTGACAGCTCAAATAATTTTTTTAAATGTGGGGAAAAACTGGGAGAAGTAGGAAAGATAGGCTTGTTGATTATATTGGGGTATTTGTTATTTATACTGTGGCATTTTGCAATGACATATACAAACAGAAGTTTTGTAGAGGTCTATTGAAAGTTTTGATTGCATCTGTTGTAGATGTAAGAGTATCTGGAACTTGGGCATAAGAATGAAATAAATGTATCAAGATTCATTAGAATAATAATAAAAAAACCCCACCACTACTGTTAATAGGGGAGTAAGAGCAATAAACTATGTAGTATAGCTAGGCTTGAAATGTTCATAATTTAGCAAAAAAATTCTCGTATAAACTGCTCTTATGTTAGTGAAGCCACCCTGAATTTTCCAAGATATTTGTCAAGTTAGTCCTTGACTGTGTTATGATTCCCATGATACTATAATGATAGCTAACATATAGGTATACTAAGGATATGCTGAAGTACTTAATTGACAGATCTAGTTTACAAATGCATGTAAAAAATTACAGAGCTGACGGGAAAACATATTTGGTGAGAAGATCAGATTATTTCTTCAGAAATGTCCTCTGACCTCTGTTCTGTAGTTTGCTTCTATCATACCAGAAAAGGAATTTATTATCAGTATGGGATATGCCAAGCATTTAGAAAGTTTACTTGGTAATTAGTATTAAAGCGTGGAATAGCTTTTCCTTTCTTAGATTCAGTGTCACAATATTTCCAAGAACTTTAACAATCATCATGAGACTATTTAGACCAGCTAACTAAAGAACAAGTATCTAATTGGTCTATCTTTATCACTGATTTAATCTAACAAGCTACAGGCCATATGATTTAAAATTACAATCCACTTTCAAGCTCATAACTCACTTTATTTAAAAAATGAATAGAATAAAATAATCACTGAGGTCCCAAACTTCCTTGCAAAAAGTAGCTAAATAAAAAATGCTGCTAAATACAATAATAAAAGAAATAAGGAACTCAAAGGTCATTTAGACCACATGGACATGATTAATGAAGAAGCTGCACTCAAATGTGCACCTAATAAAAATATTCACAACGTGATGAAAAACTGTCAGTTAGTTCTGAAGTATAGTAAAGAAATTTTTCAAATTAGATGGCACTAAATGACTGTCTTTGACAAGATAAATCTTGTTTTCCTTTGATCTTCTGATAATGCCAGCACATACTTTTGAGAGGTCTTGCAAGAAACACACAGTGGATCCTCACTTGCCAAAATCAATAACATCCATTTCCACGCCTGAGAGACAGAAACGCTGGCTAATAACAGGAACATGCTCACTGGAGGCTGGAGGAACACTTGTTTGTGCCTAGTTCAGTGTGCCGGAGAGACTGATGAAGAACGACTCAGCCCGGTAAAACTCCTACGTCTAGCACTGTCACACTTGTTTTCTGTATCTGCCAAATCCAGTAAAGGTCGATTATGCAAGTCAGCCCTGCCTCGGGGCTTGTCTATCTTGAACATTCAAATTTCCAAAACAATTCTATTGCTTTCTTTCATGAACCAGTAGCTGCGCTCTATTTTTTCAGTTTTACTTTTCGCTTCATTCTTCATCTCCTTTTTGACTTGTAACATCTCTTTGCTACATGCAGATCCAAACATATCTTAACATGTGATGCAGAGCCAAACCCATACATTTAATTATGAACGGTAAGTTATGTGATTTCCCTTTGTATATGATTTTTTTTTTCTGTGTTAAGTATGAAATAAGTTTGGGGGAAGGGGGCAAAAATCTCTCTTTATTTTTCTTATGCTTTGTCTGTTATGTTGGGGTTAAAAGCCATGAGCAGGGTTCTGTTAGGTTACCACAGGTAAAAATAAAGTATGATTATGTAGAAAAAATGTCCTTATTATTAATATCATAAAATAAAACTTGATAGAGTTAGCAAACACCTGAGAGTTATTGAGCTGCATTATTTCATTTAATCCTCTTGTGCATATTTTTTAAGAAGTAGAGCTTAAGAATGTGATCACTTACTACCTTTTCCAAGAAGCCCAGCTTCATTTTGTGCATAATGTGATAGTGCTCCATTAACGAAGAGCTGTTTGGTGCTTTTTCTTCTCTTTATGCCACATCCACAGATCAGAAAATAGAATTCCAAATTTTTTCATGGACTTTCTTATGTTGCTCATCCACACACCATAACATACTTTGGAAATGTGTTAATTTGTATTTGTAATTGTTCTCTGAATGGAGGGAGGTTTTACAAAGGAAGACCTGATTAAAGTGTCCGGTAGTCGGAGATGCCTAGGAAATGTTTTCAAACATTTAGTCTTTTACCATGCTGTGTATTGTAAGCACAGTGATATTTGATTGTATCCATGAATAATCAGCTATTATACAGATCAGGCTTCTTTCCTTTCCTTCTTTCCTTACTCCAGAACCTTCTAGTTCTCCTTCTCCATTGGCATCAGGTTCTCTTGTCCCTTCCTCAGTTTCTTATACGTGTCACTTTCCCCAGTCAGGTCTATCTCTTCCTTCGAGTGATAATTCCTTCTTAGATGCTCTGCCCACCCATTAGTTGCACTCATTCTCCCTGATTTATCAATTTTCCTCTGCCTCCAGCTCTTGGCCAACCTGTTTACCCACCTCCCTTTATTTCAACACTGCAGTTTCCTCTAAATGTTCTAGATATCTTGTCTGAACAGACTTAGGTTCAGCCATCCAGCTCTTAAACAAGCCAATTTGCAGAACAACCCCTTACAACTGTGGTTTTCTTTGTTTGCTGTAGATTAGTAGAGCTTGCTGCACTGGTAGTAGGTTCTCAAACAAACTCTGAAGAGGTCTGAGCTGGGAATGTCTACTGCAGCTTTCCAAAAGTTTATAAAATGTCCAGATGGGAATAGCTGTTCACATAGAACACAAAAGGCTCATTAACATTGCCTAAAAACGTATCTTTCCTAGTTTTGGTCTTCAAAACTGTTAAAACCTTCACTGGGGGGGGGCAGGGAGGGGGAAGGAAAAAAAAGGAAGAAAATTCTGTGCTCAGCCTAAATGTGTTCACTGCTTGCAAACACATTTAGACTGAACACTTACACACTGGCAAATTTTGTGCTAACAAAGAATGAACCTTTGCAAGAAAAGTGAAGTCACTTTCCCACTTCAAGGGCTACAGCCCCTGACTACAATCACTGTTAGACTGTTAGCTCAGGGCTTAAAAGTTGAAAACACCAAGACTATGACTGTAGAAAGGGAAAGGAACCCATTAGATTTGTTGGAGGAATTGTTAGACCGAGACGTCAAGCACGACAAGAAGATCTGAGGACAATGTTAGACAGTTGATTTTACTGCAGAAAAACACGGCACCCAGCTCCCTAGCTGTGACCAGTCTCAACGGCCATGGGATCGCAATACAAGGACAATATGGCAAGAAGGAAATTGCAGCTTTTATGGAGTATAGAGCTAACTTCCAGGGGGACTGGAATAAAATCCCTCACACTGTGTTTGACATTACTGGCTGATCTGTGATGATGAACACCTTCAAAGCAAACCGCATGGAACATGTGGGTGAACAGACATAAACTCTTTCTATCATAAGACTAATTGAGACCTCCAAGCAGGTCATGGTCTAGGAAAGGACAACTCTGTAGTGCTCTTTTGTCTGCAGAACTCCCTTGAGTAAGTCTGATTTACTCAAGCTTGACACTGAGGCCAGAATCAGATCCCCATTGTACAATAAACAGTGCTATTAAATGATTCATGTTTTATTTCAAGGATTCTCTTTCTAGGAGTAATACTAAGTTAGTCATATGTTTATGACTAACAGCATACAAAACTGAATAAATTTCTTCCATGTAATAGCATAAAGCAGTTGTGGTGAGCTAGAAGCCAGTTGTAAAGTAGAGAAAATCAATGTAAATGTGTTGATTTAATGGGTTGATTATGTACGTTATAATGAAATATGTATTTTGAGAACGGCAGGAAAATAATTTATATATGTCATTGTGGAGATATATTTAGCAACTTTCTAAGTATATTATCTTATATTTTCAGAGCAAGATTTTATTAGGCAAGCTCAAATATATGATTTAAACAACATAAAATCATTTATGGTACATTTGAGGTTTGATTCAAGTTTTCATACACTGTTAAAATTTTATTTTTGGATTTCTGGAGTTTTGCAAAATTAGTTGCAATTAAGAGAGTTGTGATTAAGATAGGTTTTAAGTATTTAGTTTTTAAAAGAAAGATACATTGCCTGTTCAAAAATATAAAGCTTCCAACTTCTGTGGAGTTGGCACTGCCTTCTATGCTTCACGTGGTTACAGGTATAGATCACGGAGCTGTTTCTAAGAAAACTACTCCCAAAACATGTTATTGGAGATTCCCTACCCCTTTTTCTTCTTGCAAACAACTCGTCTTCATATTTCTGGAATGACTGAGGTAGAGTTCCTGCAGAGAGCAGCCTCATTCACCCAAAAAACAATTATAATTAATATCTAGAGCTTCAAAGGAAGAAGGAGTCCTGTGGAAAAAAAAAAAGGAAATAATTGTAAATAAATTATTGATTATCCAAATATCTCTACTTAATGAACTGTTAATATCTTTCTTTCTATACTGATTCCCAAACAGGAAGAAATAAATTCAGTGTCAGCCAGACTGGTTAAGTAATTGAGGTCAGAAAATGTATACACAAGTGGTAAGGATCAATATCCTATGTACAATGTACAAACAGTAATGTTTATACCTCTAATGGAAATATCAGATATGTATAAATTGGATACTGATATGTATATAACATATTTTACATAGATGCATATGCATATGTGCAACTGCATATACATGTAAATGTTCATATACATGTAAATGTTTCAGCATTTTATATAGAATATTGCCATAAAATAAGCTGTGCCTCCAAAAGGAAAATATTTTGTAAGATATGTAAACTGCAGTCAAGGCTGCATTGAACTACTCAAAAATTATTTGGTTAAAGGGTAAATACACCTTGTATCTCATAATGAAAATCTTATAGGTAGGGGTGGAGATTAACACTGCAGGCTGTCTGCAGAATATTAATAAAATTCAATATATTTTCTAAAAGGTATAATTTATATTTTGTGGAAATGAGTCTCTTTTCTAATAAAATTCTTCTGTCCTTCATTCTGTTCATATAATTTTTCTATAAATCATCCTGTAGGAATTTTTTTCTAAATATTCATCTCAGAGAGAACCTATTTAAATAAGCCCTCTTAGCAAGATATTTCAGAATTAAAATTACACCATGAGCAATGTGCTTCCTTCTATAGAATTTTTGTGACTCAAACAATATTTTGTAGAATTACATTATGTTAAAATAGCTGATCTGAAGTGATGCTTCTGGTATATAAATACTACATAAAAAAAAAATCAACAAACTATCTTTAACCTTTTTAATTCAACCTGTCTCTGAACCTGTGCAGAAGTAGCTGATTTTGTCTCCACATCTACATATATAGTGAAAAAAACCTAAGGGCATTGCACTTAGCTTCACTACAACGAAAGAATAAGAAGGAGAAAAGTGCTGCTGGTTATACTTTATTTTCTTGGATTTGCAGTAAACTGGAACATTATGCTCTTTGTAGTCATGTAGAAATAAAGTCTGTGATGTCCCTGGAATTCTTGGGGAAGTTTGATCAAAAAATTGATAAATTGTATTTTTAGAGTAAAAGGCTGGAACCAAAACAAAAAAAGAAAACCTGGCACTATTTGCTAGATGGAGAAAGCTTATATTCCAATTCTGAGCCACATTTCATAGTGTCTTCTCAATGCATAGTTTAACTATTTTCCTGAAGCAGGAGAGGATTTGCATGCATACGTAAGTGCTTTTCTGAATTAAGATTCACTGATGAACTGAATTATGTTTGTTGAAAGATAGCAAACAAGAAGTAAATGAAGGTTAAAATTCCAGGAGAGGTCCCATAATGATCTTTTCTTCTTTAAGTTCATACTTCCACGGTCTATAGAGGAATCGCAAAAAATTTTACTCTGTGTGTTTCTGAGTAAAGGTCATATTTATTGGAAGAAACGGCAGTTTTCCCCATGTTACATAGAAATCCTAGTAGAGGATGTATTTGTTTCTCAGATAAGTTTATAGGAGACTTGGAAACTGAATATAGTAATGCTGTATATGTAATACTTTGTGCCTAAAAAAACAGTTAAAGCTTTTATGGAAACTGATGCATAAGAACAAGCAAGCAAATGTTTCACTATACGATCTGCAGTATAGACCAACATTTCTGCTAAAGCTAGATATTTGGTCAATAATAATGTCATTAGTAGGCAATATATTATATTTACATCTAATTTACTGCATATAATAACATATAGCAATACATAGTGGTATATAGTGATACACACATACATATATATTGTACATATATGTTACTTCTAGACATTATACCAAATACAGACAGCTTACTACAGCCATTTCTACTCTCTGTGAGGCTAAATGTTCACTTATTCCCATACTCTGTGTCTGTAAGAACGGCTGATAAAGGAAGAAATGTGATAGTGTCAAATGTAGATTAAGCTGCTTCTAACACAAGGTCCCACACTGGCTCCCGCTAGTTGTAGAATTGTCCCCAACTTGCTGGCCTGGAGGTCGTGGTACAGAACAGCACAGCACATTATGGGCTCTCCAGGATTCATCTGCTCAGAAGAGGTCTACATATGAGCTAGTTGCTTTAGGATGCCCTTACAATTAACAGAAAGAACAAAACTCTTCCAAGATAATATTCATTTAATCTAAAGTAAGCTTTTAAAATACATCAGATGATCCTTGCTGAGGAGTGTAGTAGAAGAGTTAACTGCTAACCTTAGGCAATTGTGTGAAGGAGAGTGGGCAGGATATCCAAAGGGGGAGAGTAATAATAAATAATTTTACAAACTCGTATTTGACAGGCAGAAGAGAACACCCGGACCCCCAGAAATCACATCAAGTTGGGTTTTTTCCTATCATTTCTGTAGAAAGCCCAAATGTTTCTGATATCCACCCCCCTTCTGAGTAGTGTCACATTCTGGTTAGCATTCCTGCATGTAATTATACAGTGCTTGAAAACATCTCCTGTCAGATTAGGATCTGTCCCTATTAACTCTAATTGACCATCCTCTGCCTCTTGCCTTATGATGTAGGGTGAATGGATATAGCCCACATTCTTCCTCTCTACCTTTCTTTATTTTATTGACTTTTAAGATACAGTCTCATCTTTTCTAAAGAAGAATTTACATCCTCACATTTTTTTCTGAATTTTTATCATCAAATGTCCTTTTCTGAACCTTTTCGAAGGTGCTACACTTCTGCTGCTGCCAGAAGCATCCTGTCTACATGGGGCTGGTAGATTTGACCTAGGATGTATGTGATGCGCATGCAAGAACTGGGAGGTTGGATAGGGTGCGCTGGAGCATCTCAAATGAAACTAGATGTCCCTGTTTAAGCAACTGAATCCAAAATATAGAGGTTCAAATCAGTTGCCATCACACAGGAATCTATCTACATTTTAGATACCATAAAAATATCTCACATGGACACACAATGCTGGCAGATATGACATCAAATCTACAGTAGAAGTGTCCTCCTCTGAAGCAGCAGCTTGAGGTGAAGTGGAAAACTCCAGGTTTCTCAGACATCACTGGATGACAATGTATTAACAATTAACTTGAGCCCAGAATCCCACCCCTAATTTAAAATCAGGTACATTGTGATGTGAACCACATGAAGTTCAACAAGGCCAAGTGCAAGGTCCTGCAGGTGGGTTGGTGCAATCCCAAGTACAACTACAGGCTGGGCGGAAAATGGATGGAGAGCAACCGGTCGGTGCAAACCGTCCAAATGCATATACATGTTCTTTTCTGAGTAACAGGGAGCACAATAACCTTTTGAGAGATATAAACTTGAATTAAATAGGAAGATATTTTCCAATTTAGCATTTTGCATGTTTCCAATGATATTTATGTAACTGATATGCAACTTTTTACTAATTTTATAACTACTATTTTGCATTATTTCTTTTATCTCACTGGCATCTCTTACACATTGATAGATTTTCGTTTTCCTCTGCTTTTACTCCCTTTTAATGTTCACTTTATATTTTGACATGCTTGCCCCAATTTCCTTTCTGCAAAACCTTTCCTCTTTTGGTCTGCATCATTAGCAAAATACAAAATGTTGCAAGTGTAGTTTTATTCTGATTTTATATTAAGAATGAATAAGCATTAGATTTCTGTCATGAAAGACATAAACTACACTTGTATAATCTCTATCAAGGAACACATTAGAATAGAATAAAAACAATTCAGCACTGTTTGCTGTCTACTTCATAGGCATATATTTAATTAAGTTATGCTGCTCCTAAAATTCAAAAAGCTTAATCTTTTTCTGTCCTTAAATTAAACTCCCTGTGCTCTACAATGACCAAAACAAATAATCTATGACCTACAAACAAGACACTTGCATTCCCTAAAGATTTACTTCATCTTCTCCTCTAGGTTATACATCTTTGAACCTCTCTTTTCTGTAACGACCTTCTGGTGCTCATTAGCATGCTGATTGCCATTAACACAGCTATAATGCAGCAATTTTCTTGGTGTATGTCGAGGAGAAATGCTCATCTGAATGCAGTCAAGGGACAAAATTAACTGCATAAATCTACAGCACAAACTGGATTTCATCCAACTTTACATGAGTCTTCCTCCCTCTGCTATGTGTGACATCATCATCTTGCTTCCCCGCTGATGGCTTAATAAGTATCCCCAGGTTCCACACTATTTAATTTACCCCTTCTCTAAATTTTACAGTTCCAATGATAGCTGACCACCTTACTGTGTTTTATTTTAATATATGTTTACCTTTATTTTTCTTTCTGTCTCTCCTAATTAGTCCTCAAGAAACATATACATTTATTAAACAAGAGTATATAAGTGTATGTATGTGTATACCTGTGAGTCACTACTTTCATATTTTGTGAAATAATTTACAGTGCAATGGAGTAGGATATTTTCTAGCAAAGAACTAAGATTTTGGCTGAGATATGCATGTTCTGGTTACAAAATAATTCTTCCATATAAGAGGTAGTAAATACTGGCCTAAGTATGTTGTTTACTTTGAGGCTGAGAGAAGAACTTTTCCCAGGAAAAAAATAGAACATCTTTATAACTTGTTTCAAACTGATGCAAACACACACAAAAATCTGATCATTTTTGTTACAGGGTGGTGTGGTGGACTATAGAGGGAAGAGGATTCAGGCGATGAAACTTATCTAATTCAATCAAAGGCATAGGTTTTTTCTAATTATTGTAATAAATAACAGTAAGCTGTCACAGTTCTCTATATTCACATAGATCTTATTTTAATTCAATTATCCTGAACTAGTTTAATACAGAATAAGGGGATTTAGTTCTGAAAGAGGAAACATATAACTAAGAAACAAACTGGCTTTGGATATAAGGAGATATTCAAAGAGAGGGAAAATGGGACAACAAAAATGATAACTAGCTAATGAGGATGTACCTAAGAAGGAGGAGAGGAAGAAGTGAATCAGGATAAAGACCTGAAGGAATGCAAATCAGATGGGAAGGAGGAAAGAACAAGAGAGGAACTTGCTGGGAGAATCAGTCTTTCTTGTTGACCTCAGGCTCAGGTTTCCTGGGGCAGAGAGGGAAAAGGCTCCCATTCTGACACTGAGTAAAGGACTTGGCTGGAATATGCATTCAGATCTGGGAAACAGCTATTTTTCCAAGCCTCATGACTAAGATACGGCTAGAGTAAATAGTGGGGAAGAAACAAGTCACAAAAGAAGCGTATCTGTAACACAGAACAAGGTCTCATCCCCTTCCTTTCCTGTGCAGAGCACATCCCTTCTCTTTGATCCCACACTCTCAGGGACTGCACCGCATTCCCATGTTTTGCTGGGGAGAGAGAAGCCAAGGAAGACAAGGAGGAGAAATCAAGGCCTAACTTCAGCAGTGCAGTAGTGTCACCTCCTGATAAGCCTCTGTTGCCTTCTGCTGTATGTCTTTTGCATCATGACACTCTTGTGGTATTAATATAACTTCTATGAGTGGAGACCATAATTCACACAAATTTAATAGACTCCTCAGGGCAGGATCAGTTGTAAGTGCACCAATCCTGGCAGAGGTTTGTTCAACCTGTTCTTAAAAACTTCCACTGATGGAGCTCTTACGTCCTCCCTAGGCAACTTAATGTACCACTTTACTCTTAGAAATGTTTCCCAGATGTCTAACTGGAATCTCATTAATTTAAGCCCATTAATCCTGACCTCTTTGAACATCTTTTATGTAGTTTATAGTATTACTATTTGTCTCCTCACTTTTCTCTCTACTTCACAATTGTTTTTCCAGCCAGTGTTGCTACTCATCTACCTAGAATGTCAACAGTCAAGGAGAACAACAGGCAGGATTTTTTTATTTTATTTTTTTTAAAGTGAGTAAAATAGACACCAATGCAATTTTGTAGGTTGAATTCTGTCCTATGAACTGTAGCCTATGTGCCAGCTAAAGGTAAAGCAGAGGGGTGAATATGTTCAAAAAGGTCAGAGAAGTATCCCAAATGAGAATTAGAAGAACAGTGGATGAGCATGGTTTTCTACTAGGCAAACTCTGAGCATCATTCATAGGAGTTTCAGTTAGGAAATCTTTACTTTTATAGCAGTAGTCTTCAGGGGGTGGTGGGGAGGAATAATCCCAAAATAAAAAAATTATAACAATTTCTAACAGCTTGAGAATCGAAGCATCTTTCAGACCATTGTTCTTTGCCAAATTAGGTTGAAACTAGTATCACAGAATCATAGAAATGGATTCAGAAATTACCTGTGAGTCAGAGCTATACAGTCAAAGGAACACACATAGGCATACATCTGGTTTCCTTAAGCAACCATCAGCATCACCCTCCCCTAAACAAGAGGGGCATGAAGGTCCATTAATTCTGTATGTCTGCCACAGAGACATCTGTATCCGCCTTACTCATGGTGTGTTCTTGTAGTTAATGGAGAGAAACAAACTTGTTTGGGATGTGATTTCTCTCATGGGTTTTCATGGCCTATTTTGTGGTGATGTGAACCATTTTCTCCTCAGAAGTAGCTCTTCCTTTCCAGGAACAGAAAAGGAAAATCAGACAACAAGGGCCAGTGTAGATGTCTGCAGCATGTTAGGGTATGTGAATTCCCTGTAAACTGTGTATTTAGGCTGCCCTAGTCTCCATTTTCCGGCCACAATCCAGACAAAGTCAGAAGAAAGGCCCTGACTCATACATTGCATTTAAACTCTGCTCAGTTCATCACTGTGTTGGAGGAATCACCCTTACATTTGATGCCCATGAGACAAAAACTCTTCAATGTTAATTTTGCTGCTCTTTGAGGCATATTGGTATGAGAAAAGTATCAATGCAGTGACAACCATATCCTTGGAAAAGAGGTAACTGGCTTGTCATCATTTAGGTTTATATAATGTTAATCTTGTACTTATGGCATCTTATTAAATCCATCCAATTTTTGTTTTCAGTATATGAAGAAAATTTCTTTATGAAGTTCTCTGCAATGGTGTCTAGAGAAATGTCCAATTGCGCTTTCCCTAGTACTAACTAAAAAATATTTTTCTGACCAGTTAACAAAATTATCTGCTTACCCGTTCCTCTTTTGCCTAGTGAAGTGTTGATTTGAGGGTTTCATTAGAAGAGAAAGTTCATAGAAACTTTTAATTTGATGCAAATTCTTCAATTATAAAGCACTCATCTTCTGTATAAAAAAGAGTCATGAGGATGATGTAGTAATAGAAGGGGTGGAGCTTTCTGGTAAATATAGAACAGAAACAAAGCTGAAAAAACCCAATAGAATATTTTTGCTAAATATTGTTAACGTGTCATGCTTAATAAGAAGTGTGAATAGCTTATTTTCACTGCCTGATGACTGACGGTAGCCAGTAGGTAATAAATTCCCTTGTTGTTGCTAATAACACTGGCAAAGAAAAACAACAATCAGTTTAGTGAGCTGTATGAAAAATCAGAGATCAATACCATATTAAGTCATCTAGAAATGAAACTCCTTTAAGCATTTTCCAAACACAGACTGGGGCAACAGGAGGACGCTGCTGTGGTGATGAATTGTACACCATGCTGTCAGTTAGATGAGACGATTACAGAATAATCTTTTATTTTAGCTCCTATGTGATTAGAGTATAAATTAAGATCTCATGAAAGTATAGAGTATCTAAAGCTCAGGTGAGGTTACGGCTATGGTAAAGGTTGTGAGACTTGGTTCCCAAGGATCCTTGCTGTATACCTGGCTGTGTAGCACTGCTGTATATCAAGATGAAGCTGGAAGATCTACAGCTGCCTTGTTTGTACCCTTGCTTTCAAGAGATGGAAATTCAACACAAGGCTGGACCAGAGCGCAACTCACAGAAAAGCACCACAGGGAATCATGGAAACTTGGATACGCTGTAGCCTGAATCACGTCCTTCACTGTGAACTCACTTGTCTTTCTGCTGAAGTGATAAAACCCAGGGAAGGAGGAAGTCTTTGCTCTCAGAATTAATTTCCTAACATGGAGCTCTGGATGCTGTGATCCTATGTGTTCCCTGATTTTAGATAGCTAGATCAAACACTGTGAAATGGAAGGAGATATCAGAAGTTCAGGAGCAAGCTGAGCATTAGGATCAAAAGAAAAGGAAGAAAATGCAGTCATACTTTACTTTTACAATAACAAAAACAAACACTAGTGCACATGTGGTAACAGAGAGAAAAAGGCACTGCTAATGGCAATCAGCTTGTCCTACTGGTCCAAAGAATCCTAATTATTACATTTGGAAAAAGCTGTGCAATACTCTGGAGGACCCAGTTGCAGCAAGCTCAGCAAAAGTGTCTGCTGCGCAAGTGCTGGCAGCTTTTCTGTCAGAGGCAGGACTGAGTGCAGCTGGGGATACAGTACTATCAACACCAGAAGACAAATTCAGATAAAGACTTGGGTGCCTGGTCCCAGAAGTGGAGGATGATCCAGAAAAGCCTGCAGAAACAACAAAAGTGTCTGAGACACTAAGCATGCTTGTGTTTTGGCCATAAAATTTACTTGGGGGACTAAAGTCTGTTGCCTGGGCAAAGCTGAGCATCCAGGCATCACAAAGGCATCGAGACTTCACTGGTTGAGTTTCTTCTGCTTAAGTAAGTCCCTTGCTGGACTTGACATGTTAGATGCTGGAAAACATCTGATACATAGTAGCAGCCCTGAAATCTGCAGTCACAGCCACTCTTTTTCATAAAATGTGCATTTCTCTCTTTCATGTTATAAAATAATTTGTACAGTACTAGTTCAGAAACTGGGAGATCCCAATTTAACCTGAGCTTGGCTTTACGATGCGCAGCCTCATATCCTGCATAGGTGTGACATACAGGGAAGGGAGAGCACAGGTTTTCTTCAGTCACACTGTTGAAACTGTCCCACTCTGCAGAAAAGTTCTCAGTGTTTTGTAGAAGAGGAATAGAAGGGAAGGATGAAGAAAGCAATTGTGAGAGCATGATGCTGTTGCCTAAGCACTCCCCCTGGAAGTACAGTAGGCTATTTCATCCTCCCAGACGATGGGCTTCCCAGAAGATGCAAACTGAGTAATACCTACTCCCTTTATCCCAATTGGACCACGAAAGAGGTAGTTATCAGGCTGGGCAAACTGGGGCAGTTCTGAAATGAGTAACTTCTTGTCTATGAGCTGTTTTCTGGTTTCAGCTCAATATTACTATTTGATGTTTTTATTTGGGGGATTACCATTGTTGAAGAAATAAATCACTTTCAGAGGTAGATAACTAAAGTGGATGTAAGAGTCCTTGCTTTTGTCTGCCCCTAACTGTCACCTGAAATATGGTAGTTTATGAATGACATCAGCTGCCCCAACCAGTACTGATGTACAGCTGGATTGTGATGCAGAAGAAAAATGTTCTTCAGCCTGTAGGACTGAGGCTCTTCATCCCTGCTAGCCCTCCTCAAGCTGCATCTCTGCCTGCCCAGTCCCATGTTCAGACCATCATTCCAGGTGCTCATTCATTCCAAAATAAGTGGATCCCTGAAGTGCTGCCTTTAGTGGTTTTGTTTCCTTCACCTTGTCCAGATCTCACCAAGTGAGGACTATTATGCCCTGGTGAACTGTCAATGTAAAGTGGGGCAAGTCAGCATTTCCTCAGAGGAACATCAGTGTTGTACATTGACCTCACACATATGCAACCTACAAAATATGTTCTCTCTCTTTCCACTTTTTTTCTCCTCAGCAAAACCAAGCCTTTTTTATTATTATTATAATGAAGACATACACATTTAAGATCTCATAATTTATTAACCATTTGTTTAATTTCCTTCAAATCTGATGGGAAATTCTACCTCAGATACAGACCTCATATGACACTGTGAAGCATATATATAAATATAGATATAGATATAGATAGATATTTAATTTACATTTGAAGATGACCAAAATCAGACACGCGCGCTGGAAATTAATTGCAATTTTAAATATGGATAAGCTACTGTTTCTCCATAATCTTATGCTTGTTTACTAGTATCAAAGGATTAGTTGCTTGTGAGATGTATTAGCTTCAAAGTACAGATCATATATATATAATGCAAGTAAAAAGAAGTTGATATGAACTCAATATACATTAAGACCTAGGAATTGAAGGAAATCGATAAAAAGAAGCAAAAGGACACAATGGAAATCAGTGACAAATAGAATTAAAGACAACAAAAAGGAATTTTTGAAGTGAATCAACAAAAGGAATCCTAACTAAAGCAGTTGCATGGTACTATACAATGCAAGGAGTAACACAGAAAAGGCAGAAACAGTCAGTAAGAAAGTCTTTTTATACATGAGAAAAAGCCACATGATATAGTCTCTACAGGATGATGAAACACTTTCCAGTCCAAAAGCAACTCGTTTACAACATAGATGCCAGAATTAATTAACAATAAATCAACAGGTGACTTGCATGCAAGAAATTTAGTAGGTTGCTAAAAGAGAAGCTCCCTGGGCCACAGGGGCTGCTGTCTTTTCAATAGCTCTTAAATTACTTTGAAGCTCAAAATTCATAGAGCAAAATCTAAAGTAAATGGCTGAGATAATAATAGACTTATTGTCCTGTGCAAAATAACAGATTATCATAAAATCATAGAATTGTTTTGGTTGGAAAAGACCTTTAAGATCATCAAGTCTAACCGTTAAGCTATGGAAAGTTATATGGAACTTCATTAACAAAGAATTAAAGCACAATAATATAATTAATGCAAATCAATATAGGCTCTTGGAAATTTGGTCTTGATACTGTAATGTGATTAGAAGTTTAGTTACTAAAGGTAATTGTGTGAATATAACACACTAAAACTCCTGTGAGGCATTTGACTTGGTGACTCATGACATTTTGATTATGAAATTAGAACAATACATTATATAGCACCAATTAAATAGATTAAAACCAAGCTAATTGATAGCTCTCCAAATGTAATTGTAAATGATCATTGTTGACGGGATATATATCTAGCTGCGTTCCAGTGGGTTTAGTTCTATTTAACATTTTTATCAATGACCTGGAATAAAATATAAAATCATCACTAATAAAGTTTTCAGATGACATAAAGATGGAGGGAGTATAATGAAGAGAAAAATAATGAAGAGGCAAGATCATTGATACAGAGTGATATGAATCCCTTCTGGTCTTGATGCAAGAAAATGGTGTGTATTTGAGCACAAGTATGCAGAAAAAGCAGCCAAATTTGGATCATCACAATGGGGTTAATTAATGACTGGAGCAGGGTTTGTGGCTCATGTTACATCAAAGGAAAACAGTTCATACGACCCTGTCGTAAAACAGTAGGTACAACTGTGCATCTTGTCAAGCAGCAGGCAAGCTGAATGTGCAACATGCAAGTCTTGGTCATGTTTGATAAGGCATCAGGAACCCTTGGTCTGACTGTGACGAATATGTGTAACCATTACTGGTGGAACCTGGTTCATCCCTGTCATGAACAAGAAGCAGCGTTTATCCATCTCGTATGATTATGTAGGTGACACTGAAACAAACATTCTCCCAAAACGCATCACTTGTGTGATATATCTGAGGTTAAAAAGGATGGACGAAGCAGCTGATCTTCTCAGTTAACATGCTTACTAGGTCAACATATGGGAGTTACTTTGATCTTGGCTCATGCAAGATATCAGGAAAAAGAAGCCTCCTATTAAAATTTCATGTCTTATAATTAATGATCCCTTTCATAAAATTGCCTCTAATATCTTTGAATCTCAGACAGACTGAGTCTACCTGCAGGGAGAATTTTCTTTGCAGAATGCATGGAAGATCATAAATTGCCCTGTTTCAGTAATTTATTGGGTCTTCAAGGGGCTAAAACTTCCTCTTTCTAAAGAGTAGAATTCAAAAGAAATTTCCTGCTGTAATGAAATTAAATATGGAAACATTAAAGATCTACAACAGAATCAAGTATTTTATATACAATGTCTCCCAAAGAAACTTTGGATCTAAGGAAATTTGTTATAAGATTTCTTGTTTAGGATGGGGGAAAAAAAAAAAAGATAACAGCTTTCAGTGTATCATCGTGTTCCAGCTAAGTTCAAACTTGCAGTATCATCTGACTGTCCAAAAATTATCCAGACAGTGGTTATGAGAAGAAATAAGAAATTAAATTAAGTAACGCATGCAGTATATACACACACCAAAACAGAAAGGAGTGCCCTTACAAACAGAACTTTAAGCTGCAAAGCAGCTTGCAATGAGCAGCTAGGAAACCCCCCTCACCGAAACTGTATCTGTAAGAAAGGTGCCATGAAACTCAGAGCACCCACTGATGAACAGGCGGGAAGCTGGTGCAGGATGCAACCGTCCCAGGCAGACACCTGAGCCGTGCCTAGACATTAGGAGCCTGGCAGAACCGTCTGAAGGTCCAAGCCCAAGTTTCCTATGCTGCCACTGAAACAGGGGCTTGGATACATGTGGCACATCGGGTAAGGACTCAGGATCTTTCACCACAGGCTTTCTGAGACAACCGCCTTTGTCAATTTACCTGTATAACATACAATAATTGTTGAATCCCTCTATAAAATCAAGGAGTAGCCTTCAGAGAGATATCTGCTCCGTTTACTTATATTAGGTAACTAGGTTTCTCAACAGATTATAATGTGGCTTAAGCAATTGTGCTAGTGATTTTGACTTGCTAAATATAAAATTTGTGTGGAAATCAGATCTCCATCCCAGGCTGTGTGGATCCCCCCATGGATTCACACGTCTGAAATTACTTTCTCCTAATACGCTCTGCTACTGGTTCTTGCATATCCAGAAATCTCAGAAATCTCTAGTTTGGGGCAAATCTAGAGTGAAATATTTATGACAAGTTCTCTTTAGCATTTTTTTTTAATGAGAGTAAATGATTAATAACCCTAAGCCTATTGCAGCATCAGATAAAGTAAGGCTCCTCTTTTCCACTGACAACTCACTGGCCAAATTACACTAGTACTGGGTTTAATTTCCAGTTATTTAGAAGCTAGAGATCAAAATTCTCTCTCTTTTTTTTTCTTCTTTCTTTTCTTTCCAGCTGTGTACAGCCTAACTACTGGTGCTATCAGATTCGAGGAGACCTTCCACTGTTACCCCTCAAAGGCAGCCAGAATTATTATTACAGTTATTTTTTCATATTCCCGCAGAGCAAAGCCTTCTTAGAACTTTTTCTTGTGCTTCTAAACGTATAATGACTTGTGAAGAATTTGTTCAGCTCAGATAAGGCCAAGTGCATCCTAAAAATTATTGCTGTTATTTATACACTGTTTGGCACTGTGTAATTGAATCTGGTGGTTGTGAAAGCCTTGGAGATTGAAATCATTTGCTGATGTATTCACAAAACGAGTGTTAGAAATGCAAGTTTGCCCAGCTAGCCTGAGAGGGTGGGCCTCAGGACTCAAAAGAAACTGTGGCCTTCAGATCCAGCACATTCCTGGGTTTTGTGAGATTAAGTGCAGAAATCGCAACCAGAAGCTGATATCGATTCTTTCCAGCGTTAAGTGTCTAGCTTAGAGACACAGCTTTTCTTAGAGGTTCGCACAGTTACAGGAGGGGAAGATACGCAACCGCAGGAGGTCATAGGCAGTGTCACCCTGCGTGCCTCTGTTGACCATGAGGGACATCTGGATATCTCACTTACATGCCTAACATAATATCTTCTACCTTCTTGTCAGAGTGCACCAGAACCCCCTTCTGGGTTGTTGTGAGGAACAACCTTCAGATGTCACCAGGTCTCAGCTGCTGCTGAGGTGGGCAGAAGACACTATAGCCCACTATTAGTCTCCCCTGGGCCTTCTGGTCCTCAAGAGTTAGTTTAAGGCTCCACACTGACCTTTTCATTCCAACTACGAGTTTCTCAGAGGTGTATCAAAGCTGGTAGCTGAAGTGGCAAACTAATCACTTGCATGTAGTGCATACTGCTGCAGGCACTGGGGTGATAAATTGTCCAATTTTACTAAGCAAGGTTGCTCGGATAAAAGAGACTCACAATAAGGGTATATACAGCTGTCTTTGTTATGGACTAAACAATAACAGGCATTGTTCTGATGCTTTTTTGTTTTTGTTTTTAATTGTCAGAGTCTTTCTCAAAAAGTGAAAACACCTTCAGTGAGAAGATTTTAAAAGCTGTAATTTGCATAAATATTTTAGATCATTTTTGAAGTAACAGCTGTCATGAAAGGCTGTATTTCCATTTGTTTACAAAAATAGGAAATCATTACCATTTTGATGTCCCCTGGGAATTGAAAAATACATATATAAACACAGAGCAGATTAACACGGAGACCGAGTGTGTGTCCTTGTATTCGCAACGGCTGAGCTGCCCCCCACCACAGCTGGGAGCTATAAGTTTATACTTCCGCATCGGCCCCCATGATAATCTCACTTTCATATTTAAATCATTAAATATTTTAATTTTCTCTCAAAGCAATAGTTTGAGCTGTATGTTCCTTTCTAACCCATGACTATGTCCCCTCACATTCAGGTGTTCAGAATATTTGCAGATAACCTAATATTTTTTTCTAGTTTTGTAAAATTATTTATTCTGCATGTCAAAATGGTTTTCACCCATGTAAAACATACATAATATATAGTTTAGCTTAGTAGCAATAAGACAACAAAAATTATTTGCGCTGAAGCCCCAGATATGTATTACTGAGCATTACAAAACATGCTGGCATATGCAGTATCAAACCTATGTGAGCATCCTCTCATAAAAGTTGAAGACAAAGTAGACAGGCTTCATTTCAGGTTTGTCTGAGATCTTTTATTCAAAACAGTACATGACACTGAGTGAAATTTCTTTTACGTCTTTTATGGCCATGTAAAAATTAGATATGTAGTCTAACTAGACATTTTGTCTGCTTTTAAATTCATTGTGGATAAAGAGTTGCCCTTTAAAGACTATTTCTACCAGCGTTCCCCATTTACCAACTACTGTCAGACTAGTTCATTTCCAGAGTAGATGGTATCAGAAAGACGGTACAAGGCCAATACAACCCTTTGTATGTTTTGGTTCCACAAAACCCCTTATGTTCACTGAGACAAAACATTATGCAGATATAATCTTAGCCATACATTCATTCCATTTGAGCTCCAGGGAAAAATTTGCAGCACCAGTAAAGCTTTTTGGTCTGTCGCAGCTGCTGATGCTATTGCCACATCGATGGGACCCTGGCAGATGGCTTTGTTATGACGGCACTGCACACAAATGTACATGTCAGCCTTGTGCCTATACTTGTATCAATACCCGAGCTGTGTGATTACAGTGATGTCTGCCACAGCACAGAGCTCAGGACAGTCTAAATGCTAGGAATTTGCTCAAGATTGATTTGGACTCCCTTCTGCCATAACTACACAACTCCTGGCACAAGAGGCAGCTGTCCCAAAGTCAAGTCAGGAGCTCCTGCAGTATCTTCAGTGGTAATTTTTGTCATGATGTAGACATGTCTTAGGTGTCATTTAAATGATTCATATCCCTTGTGGTAACAAGGATTTGACTCATAGGTTCTGAATTTGTAGGAGTCACTCCTATGTCACGTGTTCAGTGAGGACCAGATCTGGAAAAGGATTTTACCATTTCATGATGCTCAGTGATGCCATGCTTAATTTTCATATGACAGCTTCCTGTATAATACTCACAAAACCAAGTTATGCTCTGAAGTTTTTTCACAGTGGGATGGGAAATACTTAGTGTCTAAGATTAGGACTCACAACAGCAGCATACCAGTAAGTTAAGTAGAAAAAATGGGGGAGAGTTCAATGCCTAAAATAGCCAAGGGGAAGCATGAAAGGGAAAGAAATATTTGACATCCTGTCTTTTCCTGGAGATAGGCACCTGTACCGAGAAGTGACTGAAGGCATCTGGGACCACTGTCTCGCTCCTTACTCTGCATTGCGTAAGTCCCTTTGGGGAACAATAGCTGGCTGGCTTTTATTCTCCTAAGAGGAAAATGGAGGAAACTTCAACCCATGGTGGTTGGGGCGCTCACCCCAGACAGGTTCTGTGACCTCTTCAGCTCCTCACCAGCTCTCAGCTCCTACAGAAGGTGTAGCCAAGTGTGTAAGAGTCAGAAACATTTAAAATGGATGTCAATCTTAGTTCAGATGTGAGGCAGCATAAATGTTATCAGTAATAGCAACATCAAAGTAAAATGGGAGAAAGAATTAGGTTTCTCTAGGCATGCATGCCTGCAACTGTTTTTACAATGACTCTTGATGCATAACGCATAAACAGTCACTGGGTTATAGAGGTCCATCTTGTTTGCTCTCTTTCTAAAGTTGATAGTTCACCAAGAAAGAAAAATAGAGAAGGAGCTCTCCTGGTCTCAGCAGAAAGGAAAAGCTGCAGAACCAATGGACAGCGTCTGGGCCAGCAAACCCCTTTCCAGATGTTTTGTAACTACTAGTTAATGAAGTGCAGGGCTGCAGTTCCTCATACAGTCACTGGAGAGAGACAGTTCTCTTTGAAAATACTGAAGAGTGTGAACCACCTGGACTGGTTTTACTCTGCTCCAAATAAAAGAATAATGGAACAATTGCATTTTCATAAGGTTTTTTTTATGGCATCTGTACCAGATTACTTCCCTAGGATGCCACATCCATAATGTTCTTGCTGTTTACATCCTGAGCTCTTAATAACAAGTGGTTTCCCACTCAAAATAAGTAAGATGCACCTTATAGCTGAGACACAGAATTAAAGTTTAAATAATTCCTTCTGATGACACATATCCCTTGTGGTAACAAGAATTTGCCTCATAGGTTCTTAGATTGGTTCTGCAGCAGCCTGAGAACATGACATGGAAACATCAAGCAAGAAGCCAAGGTCAGCAAACGTTTCAAACAGAAAGTTGTGCACAGGAGCATATAGAACTACTAAAAATATTCTTTGAACTACTGATATATTCCAGGAACAAGGCTTTTAGATGCAATCTTCACCTTTATGGCTCTATTAAAAGTTGCACATCGACTCCACGGACTTTGTTGGGGTTTTGGGCATGTCCAGAGTAGGTATGAAGAGGGAACTGATATAGCAAAGAGAGCACAGAGTTGAGAAGTAAAAAAATTAAGTTGGAGAAAGACATTAAGGTAATTTGAGAAGGTAAACATGGATAAAAAAATGCTAGTGTGTCAAGGAAGAGAACACCTATCCTGCAGGGAAGGAAAACAGTGCATGGAGAAAGGAGAGGAAAAGAGGAAGGATGGAACGGTGAGCTGAAGGCCTGTGGCCAAGGTGAATGAGGCATTTGTCTGCGATAACAAAGTGTGACCTCCAGGCTGGACTGGTAGTTTGGTATGCTCTACCTCGGAATGTATACAACTTAATAGGATTTTTTTGTCATACATCTCCAGACCAGTCTAGTTTAATCTTTCAGGCTGAAGGATCTTGAGCAGGGACTGGGGTTTGGTGCCGAGTTTCTTTTGGCACCTCAGCCTTTTTCACAACAACACAAAACTGAGGCTGTTGTCTCTGGCTTTAAACACTGAAATCTCATAAAACAAGGAAATCTGTTTTGATATTGAAATCACCTTCCAGGCACAGTTTCCTGTGAAGGAAAACTTGTCTGTGAGAAGGCTTCTAGATAACGTGGTTGTAGGCAACTAATGTTAAGGATTAATGCTTCTCCAGAATGTTTTTTTTTTTCGAACTTGCATAGTTCTCAGTTCAGAATTTTCAGGTCTTCTTAGGAAACTGGTATGAAATATAACAAGAAGAACATCCTTTCACTCCTCTGTTAGTCTGCAGGATAATTTAAGCATAAAAAATGTAGTGATACTGTCAAACCTTTTCAAGTGGTTCAAATAAGCTTAATTCATACGTGTTATAAAAGGTATATGATCTCTCCACATAAATAAAGTCTGAAAGGATACATAATTTACAGATAGGAGGGCTAAAGAAAGCATGTCTAAAGTTGGTCAATAGTCTCTCAATCTACATAAACTTCGTAGTATTGGTACATCTTACCTATAGTTTCTGTTAGAGAAATAAAAATTTTTCTACAGTGATGATAACATGAAAGGAAACAAATAATGGAATGATACAGCATGTCTGAATTTACAACTAAACTTTCCAAAAATACAAGTATTGAAATATCATTTTAATGAAATTCTTTGCTGTAAACAATAATGTAAATGTGGCCTTGGTGCTTTAAAATATACACTGAATCTGCTATAGGCACTATTTTGTGGAAAATGTATTTCAATAGATCGTGATAAACTCTGGTCACATTTACACTGGAGTAAATCTAAAGCATGTTTGTGAAAGGGCCATACTAACAGAAAACAAAATTTTCTTCATTTTTAAAAAAGAAATGTTTCAGACTAGCAGTTGAACATGACAGAAAGAAGAAAACACAATGTGATGTAACTGGAGTATGTTACATTCAATTAGAAAATATTAGGTAATTAACACACAGGGGTGTGCTGATTGAGTAGATATTAGACTACTAGGCAAGTTACAATTTTGTGTGTCCTGACATGTTTTGTTATGATAAAGGGTTGGCAGTGTTGGTAGGAAAAACTTCTTTGCACATTGTATATAAACTGCACAACCTTTGCTGTATCAACTTTATGCTCCAATAAACAAGACAATAATGACAAATTATCAAAGCAGTCCTCAGATGTGACCCTCAATTGGAAGAGCAGCAATTTAATGAAGACAAAAGCTAGGTGAAAGCTGCTAATATCATTTACTGATAAACAGATTTTCTCAAGAGGCTCCTAGCTCAATCCCCTGAGGCCCCATAAACCTGCATAATTCCATTTAAAATATTGTGCAATTCACTAAATTAGTCTTTGAACATCCTTACTATCCAATTACGAAGCCCCAGCATGGACAGAATAATGAAATTTTTCAAACTGTGGAATGCATGTGGTCTTAACAAACTTATGACAAACACTGAAATTAGCTTTCAGTTTTGAAGCCAATGTAGACTATTGCTAATGTTTCAAGTCAGAGATAAAACAATAAAACACTATTGCAGTGGTTAAGCAGGATGTAAAAAAAATAAATCTTTGACTTATACAGAATTCTCAACATAGCTTACCTTCAGGAAAAAAAAAAAATCATAAGAACTTGAATGATGTTTTTGCATTTGCAAGCTATTTGGCCTGCTTAAGTTCTAGTAAAAGCTTTACTGAATAAAGGGTACAAAATACCTCCTGGACAGTTTTATCTTCCAGGCAGGCAGAAAAAGGCGAGAGTTTCGGAAGTGAAATTTATTTCTGTTCAAGCATCGCAAGCTGTATTATTAAAGTCATTTGTCATGGTTTGAATATTTCTGCCTGATTCACCATTAAATTGGCCTTCTAATTACCAACTTTGTCATGAAAAGCAGTTGGGCTGCTTCATTCACCAGAAAACTTCAATCCCTTAATAATAGCTTGGTTCAAATAGTGGGGGAAACATTGTTATGCTTAAAATTTAAAATGGATTAGGATAGACATTATAAAACAAAAAATCAAAACTGAAAAAGAATCCATTAATGATGATTTCAAATGCTACCTAGAGAATATTTAAAATTTGTTTTTAGTGAAAGATTTGTTGATTTGGATGACAAATATTTTACCCTTTAAAATGCAAATTCATTTATTTTGAATGTACATACAAAACTGAAATGAATCCATGTAACTTAAGGCAGGGAATATTCACTTAGACAAAAAACATCATGGTCCCAGTTCCTTATGTTACAGAGGCTCAGGACAATGTACAGAAGTGTTTGTGAAATTATTTGTCAAATTTGTGCATTTATTTAGAATGATCATGCATGTTGATATTGTAACTGCACTTATAAATGGTTAGGCAAGTATCAAACTGCCTTCACATATCAGATATTCTCATGAAACTGCGATAGCGACATTGTGCATGCAGTTGTGAATGACTTTCTTTGACAGCTGTGGCATGCCAGGCGCTTCCCCTTGCGGTTCTGTACAGTGAGCTCTCAGCCTCGCTGGAGTTCAGTTTATATGCCAAATCAGACTTAAAGGTGTTTTTAAAGGTGGATGTGGGCTTTATTATATAGATTTCACTATATGATAAAAAATTTGTCTTTGTGACAACCATTTTAATCACATGAATCAGGCCACATGTAATATATAGCCTATATATTTACATGAAGTCTGCATATATATCTATCCATATATACATTTTTTTAAGATTTCAGTTACTACTGATCCATCTCAAAAATTTAGGAAGCCGAGGATTAGTTCCTTTTTCTGTAAAACAGATACTGATCCTGACTTTATTTTGCAGAATAAGTCTGGAAAGCTTGTTAGTATAGGCTTTTAATCAAGACTTTGTATCATTCTATTCTCCTTCAGTCCTCCTTGCCCTAGCATTAAAAAAAGAAATTAAAAAAAAAAAAAATTAAAAAAAATTTAAAAAAAAATTAAAAAGGCTGATACAACGGCATAGGCAGCAATGCCATTAGTTCCAATAGCTCCCTTTCAACATTAGACAAAAGATCAAGTGAAAATCCTTCCCAGTAAACCCAAACAAAAGATGTAAAACTTTGTTAGCTGTATCTAAACCCGCACTGGGCTATCATGTTGACCTTGTCTTCTAAGACCTTCACTTAAAGCAAACATGCTTTAGCAGGGAGTTGAGATGACTTGAGTCCTTAAAAGTCAGACCCACCTATCAGGTGGCTCACATTTTTACTACAGTATCTTTCCTTGACAAGTGAGGAAGATCTGCCAAGCAAGTCCAAGAAAACATAGGTATGGCCATCAGAAAAGGTGACAGGATGAGGAACTAATAGGAAAAAAAAAAAAGGAAAGGATTTTCAATCTTTATTACCCAGGACTATTAGTGATAACACAATGATGTATCTGAGACAGAAGAGAAACAGGAACCAGCAGAAGACAGGGAGGAACAAGAACTGAATGCAAATATATGAAGATGAAGAAAGTGATGCAACGGATGTCCCTCTGTCATTTCTTTCTGCATTTTCTTTAACAAGAGTGTTTGGGTCCAATGTGCTTATGAAGCACGGTGCACTCCCTTTCCCGTAACAACAGTTGTAAGTTAGATTAATACAGGAAGAAAACACAAAAAAGTGCTCAGGATCTCAGCCAAAAAAAAGTTAAATTTCTTCATGTCTCAGAAATTTATGAAATGAGAAAGCCTGTGAGTACAGCTCCCAGGTCAGGATGCGTAATAATCCACTGGCTAGTGCCTTGGTGCGCTGCAAGAAACCTTAGGTCCTTCTGCAGACTGCCTCAAAAGCCTGTGAGATGAAACACTTTGCTTTGACTACAGCTGTACAGGGTCCTGAATCTGGCTATCTCCTCAGCTACAGACTGAATCTGTATCTAATGACAAAAATGTCATGGATACCAATGGTTTCTGCAAAATCCTTCTGTTCCAATAAGAAAATGTATTTAAGTGCAGGGCACTTTCACCAAGGATGTTCTCACTAACTGTTGTACATGATCCCCAGGGGGTTATGTGCAGGAAATTGGTGCAGATTACAAGAAATTACAAATAAGTGAATGAGAAATTTGGAGTGCTAGCATGAGAAAGAATGGATATAGGGATGCGGTAGCTGCAAGCCTTCAGAAAATGACAGAGATACAGACAGAAAAGGAAGGATAAATAGACAAGGAGCCTACATGTCTGAGAACAGACAAAGGATTCAGTCTCTTGGATTTCTGTCTGTCCTTGCCCAGTATAATCCTCCTTCATAATCGTTTTCCCCATCCCACTGCACGTCTCCATGAAATGCAACAGGAGTTATAGTTTGGTAGCTCTACTAAGTTGAGTTTCTGCTCTTCAAAGTAGTAGCTCAAGCTAATTGCTTCTGTGACTGTATTTGAATGTAAGTCATTTCCCAGCTTGTGTCTGAGCATCCTTGCTAGGGAGGGCACTTGGTCTGCTCTGCACTTGGGCAGTTTGGGCTACGGTGCAACTTTGAGACCTCGGCTGATACAACGGCATAAACAGAGCCAAAGAAACCAGTTTATCTGCCAGCAAAGCATAAATGGATAATGTAAATGCGAAACATAGCTTCCTGCAGGCAGGTTGCTAGCACATCTGACCAGGTGGCCAGAGAACGCCTAAATTTTGTCACCTGAAATACAGGGATCTGGAGAAAACCAGGGACTGCATCATCCTGCAGAAAAATGCTTCATACCTATTGTTGTTGGGTTTGGGGTTTTTTTATTGTGCCAAAAGTATCGTATCAGCATCCTGGAGGAGATATGCTTGAGGTCTACACTACAGAGAAAAGGAGAAGATCAAGGGAAGAAAGAAACTTAGAAGAAGAAAGAAAATAGACACAAAGATCTTTCTGGTAGGGATGCTGTCTTTGTACAATGTCAGCACAATGGTGTCCTGACTATTATCTACATATCAGCCTAATACAAATGCTAAATTAAAATTATAACTAATAAGAAGGCAATGGTGGAAGGAAGACATTCTCAGAAATAAAACATATTGCCATGATTGTAAAATATTAACATTTTTCTTATTAAATGATGAGCTTGCTTTTTAATATCAGCATTATAATAGACCATACTATGAATCTCTTTATCATACCTAAAGCACTGTTAATTCATCTTTCATGAATACATTAGAAGAGAGGGTTTTCCCATAGGCAAACACATCATACATATTTGCAAATGTCTTACATAATGATGCAAACACTATGCATAGAGAATAGCTGTATTATGGTGAAAGGGAGAAACAGCACACGCACAAAAAAAAAGACTTTCATTCAATTTCATTAAATACTTAAACCGACAAAATAAAGTAAGTCCAATTTGCTGTATATAAATCTTGCAGGGAAGGAAAAGGCTGCTGCTTAAATTTATTCTTTAGTTTAAATTCAGCTATTCATAATAAGGAGTTGACGACTGCAGATAGAACAAATGATTTGTTAACACGTCGATTGCATTTGTTCTTAAAATAAAACACTGCTCATTTTGCAGTTATATCTACCAGTAAATTCCTAAATATCTTCTTATTTGGGAAACAGTGCATGCACCATACTTTGCTTTAAAAAATCTTATTGATATACTACAGTATGGAAATGAAATTGGAAATCACAGCCATGGACACAAAATAAATAGTAGTCATTTTATTTAGCTTGTTACCATCTAGTCTAGTCCAAGAATATTACCTTAACAGCAGACTCTGAATTCATGAGGAGTTACATAAGGGCCCTGTTGTCAAACATAAAAACAACCCATTTAGTGCCTGTTTTGCATCTACATAGGAAGTTTTCTTTCATTATCCACCAGCCCCTAGATCTTATTATAGCCATTGTTTAATTTGTGCTCTGTTTTACAAACGACACTTGTACAGGCCTCATGGGACTGCTGATAGAAGTGTGGCTGTCTCCTTCCCTTGTGTCAATTCTTTTGTGAACCTTTATAATTAGCCACTTAACAAATTGAGGAAAATGAATCTGTGGTTGTGAAGTACTCACTGGTGCTAAGTCAACCACGCGACAGTCCAGGCTGATACCTAAAACGTCATGGCACTCAGCTGTCCAAAGGGTTAACAAAACCTCATTATGGCAGGTTAATACATAGAAATGAGGTATGCGATCACCAAGAACTGAGAAAAGTTAGAATCATTTTCTTCCATTAAAATACATATAATTCTTTCAAAATGAAGGACTCCAATGTCTTTCTGGGAGGAAGTTACCAAATTATACAACAGAGTGAGTCACATACCATGGCTTAAAGCCTGTGCTGGCCAGCTCTCAGCGTTTCGTCTTGGGGACTTTGTAGGCAGAACGGCAACTCAGCAGTTGTCTCTTGCAGAGAAAAATGTGTCCCAGCTTTTAGTATGTCACATTTCCCATGTTCCTGTAAGATACACCATAATTAATTTTCTGACATTAGCTTGAATAAGTAAAGTTATTTCTACCAAAAATATAGCCTGCCCTCATACACACTTTTCCCCTATAAAATATTCTTTTATTTATTTTGAAAAATATTTTAAAATTTTGTCCTTTTAATTGAAAAACAATACCTTGACTTATTTTTTAGTAATCAAAACCTGACATTTTATTTTCTATGTTTGGGCTTTTTTGTATATGATTTCTTTAAAAAAACCAAGTGGAATGTTTTTGATCAAAATTTATTTTTACTGGGATTTTTAAAATTGGATTATTGTCTACTGGTTCTATTGTCAATATAGTAAAAGGATTTGGGGGTATTAATTTCATATGCATAAATATACACATATATACACACTTCTGTGTTAATACATATCTGTAGAAGTCCACCCAGAGTTCACCATGCTTACAGCTATTGTCCCTAGGTGTGAAAACTAATTTACATGAAGTGCTTTTCGCTTACTGCAGAAGGAAGCTTTGAACCAGGAGCAGGAATCAGAATCTCCCCCATTCTCAGGTGAGTGATTTAACTACTGAGCCCAATTAGTCATGACATCTTCTTCCTGTGTAGTGGGAGGACACCAGTAAGGGAAGTGGAGCGAGCCCTCCTCCCCTGCCCTGAACAGATGGTTGCTCATTGATTAGGGCATCCCCTGAGAGGTGGAAACGGTGGGTTTGAACCTCTGCCAATGGGCAGGGAATGAAATCCACGTCTTCTTTAAAGTAGGTCCTTCTAGCCACTGAAAAGGAAAGCTGTGCTGTGCACTGTGAAGACATTTTGCAAGAAAGACTGCTCTTTGAAAGGGATCTAACACAGGTTTCTGAATCTGGAAAGAAGGTTTCAGGCTGTGAATTCAGGCTAATGTTGGCTCTTCATTGAGCAGGGCCCCATAGCTGCTGGGATATAAAGCACATTCCTCTCCTACACAGTTCAGATTAGCCAGCAATGTGTCCCCCAGTGTTGTTCTGATCACACTGTCAAATTGAAGTGTCTCATCTTGTCCAGGTAATCTGTGAAGGGTTTAAATCCAGAACATGGCTTTGTGGATTTCTCTTCAAGCTTTTATATTTCTGAATTTTACATTTCCAAAATGGTTTCTATACTATGGGAAAGTTTACCAGCAGTGAATTTAGTTGTGGAAGCACTCACTCATCTCTGTATATACTGTGTTGATATGGGCAGCCCTATGCCAACACAATATATATAGATTTTAAGAACCAAAACCTATATTTGAGTAGGGTGGTGAAGAAAGCATCTCTCTTCAGAGGTCCATCTAGAGCAGCCAGAGATGTAAATCTGAGTCATAGGATTGTGCTTATCTTCATTGAGTAGGTAGAAGGAAAAGAAGGGGTACTTTTCCCACCCAGTGGTTTATGATACCAAGTAGTTCTGCAAGAAGATGGAACACACTTCCCATTGTCCAGGCAAATTCTAATCTTGTGACTGCACAGCTCAGTGGCTGCAGTATGCTCTTACAACAGACACTTGATTCCTGAATACATACTGCAGCAAATGAGACTGGAGCTGAGCATGTCATAACAAGATATGCAGGATTTTAGCACTCTTCCAGCCTCTCAATGATTCACACTGCCATAGCATCACCACCTGTCACAAGATTCTTCCTTGGTAAGTATCAGCTGGGCAACCTTTACAGGAAAGGTGCTGGAAAATGCTTAAAACAGATGCAGTGCAGTATATACCTTACCTAATGTGAAAAGAAGGTTGGTGGACAGAGGAAGCGCATAGATGGGACTGCGGACAGGGTGGGGTTGGCTGTGGCAGAAAAGCCACCTAAATGAGTTTTGTTGCTCGCTATAGCAGTGAACATGATGGCACTGTCTTCACGTGCTGAAAGCATGAAACCAAGGAGTCAAGGTGAGTAAAAGGCTCTTTGTGGCTCTAGAGAACACCTTGGTATGGACGTTTGAGGATGGGTACAGGAGTGCAGAATCTAAAGCAAGAGGGAGATCAAAATAAGACCCACCTTGCACCATCAGTAGTAGTACACATACCAGTGAGCTATTTAGGGGACAGCAGGTCCCTGTCTTAACAAAAATCCTGCCTTACAATCTCCTTCTGGAACAGAGTTTTTATTCTAAGTGCTTCCCACTTCCTTTATCTTCTGAGTCATAAACTCCTCTGAGGCTAATGAGAGAGATAGCAGTATTATTTTCTCTGAATGCGGTATGTACCTACATTTTCCAGCTTGATATTATTCCACCTGACTACAGAGAATTAAATCAAAGAGGCTGCTAGAGAAAAACCAAGCTAGAAACAAAACAACGACAGAGATGAGCTATCTCCAGAGAAATGCCAAGCGACAGGGAAGAAGGCAAGGAGCTATTAACTGTGAGGCAGGCACCTGCTTGTCTGCAGTCAGGCTAACAGGTGTATTTTCCCTGACCAAAGCCTCAGAGAAAAAGAAAATTAAATTGTTTAGAAAAGAAATAAATCCCTGGCTAAAGAAGGGTGGGGTAGCGAGTATTTAGTTGCAAGGAAATGCTGCAGGGAGGCAGTGAAAGTAGGGGAAGCAGCAACCGCCTGTATCTGCCAGGCTAGGAAAGGGGTGTCCACTTCGAAAAAAAGTTCAGAAAACTCACAGGAATAAGCAAGATTCAGAAATAGGTCTTCTGCTGGTTTATCTCCCTTCTCAGGATGCTGTGTACTCTGCAATGAATAAATAATGCTCTGTTTTGAAGAAGCAGCCTTGCAGGCGCCAAATACAGCTGGATTTGCTGCTTTTCCACAGGTGAAAAACAGAGGGCTGTAGCCCAGTGATCTAGTCTAGGGACTACATAAGTACATCTAACGAGGGGCTGTGAAACCTCTCAATAGCAGGATGCATTTGGGAGAGATGAAAAGACCCTCAAATATAGCTCACTATAATAGTGATAGCCATAGTTTGGACTGCTGGAAGTTGTACTCTTTTGCTTCTCTCAGATTCTGTTGTGGACCGGAGAGAAACAGATGCCATATATGTCAGGTGCAGTGGGGTTTTCTACGCTTTTGTAACTGTGCAAATTGCCAGGAGGCATGAAAATATCACAAAAACAGAGAAGCAGCAGAAATACTGGCTCAGTATCCCACCTGCTTTGGAAATAATTGAAGAACTCATCCTGGAGACTTGCAGAGATTTGGGGCCCTGGAAGACGAAAGATATTTTAATGAGAGTTCATTAGGGCTGTGAATGTTCATTGACCTCATAAGCACTTTCACTTCTAAATAACTATTGAAATCCACTGCGAATCAGTAATAAACAAGAGTGGCTGCTGTCTCAGTGCTATCTGTAGCCTAGAAGATACATATACATCATAGGGGCCTTTTCTACACTTACATATTGGAAGCCTCAGCAACAAAACTATGATAAAAGGAAGAGAATAGGAACATACGATTCTTAAAGATATTCTCACTACAGAAAAAGCAAGGTGTTTCAGAAGGATGACATGCTGAAGCTTCCTCTTCTACAAAATCCATCACACTTATTCTGTCACTAGAGAATATTCACACCACTTTGATTCTCAACTTGGCAGGTCACATAAACACTGAATTCCCTTCTAAAAAGTATAAATATGCACAGATATAAAATGACTACACACAATAATATACACACATGCACAACTTAACTGTTTTCTCCATTTAATTGTTGCATTATCGAGCCATATTGACTTATATCTCTTCTAAGCATGCATCATACAAGTAACTTACAATTTACTCTGTGTTATTAATTCCCCCTGGCAAGTTGAAATTTTAAATAAAATGGCCTAGAATATATGATCATGATGAATTGAAACAAATTAGATGTATTACTCTATGTAGGAGGCATTATTGACCTATTCTAAAATGCATTATTGGACCAATTTTAAAGCAGAAGAATCACAGCCATTGATTAGCAGCTGTTGGAACGCATCTTACATCAATACCTAAGTGTATTTTCGACAGTTTTCAGTGTACTGTTACAAGAATTCATCTGCAGCCTAAATTTTGCTCCCCTCTCCTCCATCTAGCTTTAATATTTTTATCTGTTAATACCGAGGTGCGAAGGGGCAAATTCTCTGGACTCAATCCTACTGTCAGTGCTGCTGGTGTAAATCGCTTAGAATGAAATGGGATTATTCAGGATTCACACTGGCTAATCAAGAGACAACAATCATCCTTTGTGCTTGCTTTCAGAAGGAATTCTGCTGTATTGGGTAAGATTCCCTTGCAGTGATATACTTCAGAAATAACTTCAAAAAGTCAAGCAAAAAGCAGGAGGAAACTTGAGTTTATTCTCAGTGCTCAGCTACACCTGCTCTGCAATCTGTACTATTTGTGGGACTACTCACGTTAAAAATAAACTCTTTGAAAATCTTCAGACCACAAAGCTACTCAAAAAAGGAAGACATAATCAAAATCAATCTTTGAGAGATATTTTGTTTTACCAGTATCAGGAATAAAAGCATTTAAAATGCAAGGTAACAAGAACAGTCACCATTTGTTAATCTCTTTATGCAGATGAATTAACGGCCCTTTAAATGTACTTATAGTCTCTAATAAACACCCAATAATTTCTATCTGTTTCTATCTCATTTCTATTAGTTGAAGACCAAAGGTGGCTTTGCTCATAAGGATAAAATAGAAGTAAATTCTTTGGTTAAAGATTAAAAGGCATCTGTGCTAGAACAGCATGAATGAAGGCATAACATTTAAATACACTGGGTTCGATTTTATTTCACAGCTTTTTACATACAAATAAAATCTGTGTGTGTGTACATACTCATTTTAACTATGCAATAAAAGGCATTTTTCACCTAGAATGAATGGTATTTGTCATTTGGTACAAAGCCCCTTTCAGACAAATTGTTGATTTTTCGCAGAAGCTCCTATATTTCTCATTCCTTTTGTATTATTTCAATCAGCAATGGATATACATCTTTGTTAGCCTAATTTGGGGGCCTACAGGGCAGGAAGAAGGAAAGCACAAAGGAACACACTTGACATATTGGTCTATTTGCTACCTCTTTTAAGCTCAATGCATACTAATGAAAGTGATCCAAACTATTCTTCTCCACTCCTCACTTAACAAGCATAATAATAAATGAATATTTAAACTAGCTGCAAATATATTAAGTGGAAACAAATAGGTTTCATTTGTAACAAGTGCACACAGGTTAATTAACAAGAAGGAGCTTTTGTGTTGAAACAAGGCTCCCTGATGCTGTACATGCAGGTGCCGTTAAGGGCCAATTGAGCTCTATAGGATAATTATGAAGTACCATTGTGCTCTACCGTTTGTTAACAAAGTGCTGCCTGCAATTTGCCTAAACCTATAAACCATCATCTGTGATCCTCAGCAGCAATTAAGTGACAAACATCTTCTCATCGGAGACTTGGGAAAACAAAAGAGACATCATAGCATTTAAGGAGCCAGATGGATATTTCAGAATGTCAACCCTGACAGCCTCCCTTTCAACAACAAAATATAAAACGGGAGCCTGCTTGGTACCATGCTGAGGGGGAGAGGGGAGAAGTCACATCCAAATTATTAAGAGGAGGGCAGCGTTAATAATCATAGGAATGCTCGTTTGAGCAGCTCTTAGTGGGAAAGCCTTGGACTAGCAAACAAGCGAAAGATAAAACCCTTCCCTCCTCAAAACAGCTGTAGCTGCAGCTCTGTTGAGTCGGGGTTGGGTTTTTTCCCTTTTAATTCTTCCTTCTAATGTCTTATCTTCACAGAAGATGAGTTTCTTCCTGTGAATAAAAGGGTAAAAATTCTTTTTTCTAAGAAGAGGACAAACCAACAGACAGAATTTTCTCCAGGGCATAAGTTACTAATTAGTTCTGCAAAAATAGCCTATATTAGGAAAAATGATAGATCAGCACAAAAAGGCATTTTAAAACAAGAGATCTACTCCTGCTGTAAAATAATTGATTTAGAAGTTTTGAGGATGTAATCTTTAAAATGCTTCTGTAAGCTCAGCAATAATTCCAGAAGCTATAAACTTTATAAAGGCTTAGTTGAATTAGTTCAATTAATTGCCTGGTTGGGAGACCCTCCAAAACTTGTGGAAGCTCTTGTTTTCATAGATAAGGATCTTCTGGGCATTTTGTTGCCTACATTAAATGATGTTGTCTAGCTGATCTGTGTAATTGGTAGAGCTAAAAGGCTATTCAGTAACATGAAAAAAAAAAAATTATAAATGTATGAGTTTCACTAGCTAGTCTACTCCCCCCCCCCATTGCCAAAACAACAGCATTTATAAATGTTTTCAGTAACCATTTTGAAGCTACAGCTGAGTGTGTTTTAATATACCATCAGGTCAACAGCTCTCTTGAAAGAAAAAATCAACCCAGGGCCAAACAGTCAGACAGGCCTAATTAAGTACTTCAGGAGTAGAAGATGCACTCAGATAACTAAAGCTGACTTGACCCTTTTCTTTGTACTTCACTGGGTTCCTGTACACCTTTGCCACTTTCCTCTGGATTTATGTTTTTATGAATTATTTAAAAACCGCAACTTCAGATCTACAATTAGTTTTCAAGGAAACAGATGTGAGAAAATAATCACAACTTAAACAGCTTAAAAACGGCTCTGATCTTGACAGAATGCAAAATGCCAAGTTTCCAGGCCCACAGAATTCATCACTTGGCAAAAGTGTCATTAATCCCTGCATGCTTTCTGGCCTTTCCTTACGGTGCTCCGTCAAATGTCGTAGATCACTTGGAAATCTAAAGATCATGACAGAGAGCTTTTTTTTTTTTCTTTACTGTGGAAAAAAAGAAGTTAATTATTTCAGTTTTAAGAAAAAAGAGATTAGATAAAACAAAGATAATCAATGTAGATATACTTTACCTTTGTATAGCAATAGCATTGCCCTGTGTTAGCTCACTTATGGTGGAAAACTGACGATAAAGTATTTCATCATCCTGGAGATTTTCTATTTGTTTTTCCATCATGTATTTTTTTAACTGTAACAAATACAAGACTGACTAAATCTAGAGTACTGAGTTCTTTTGCTACCTCCAGTGCTATCCCCAGTGACCCAAGATTCGTGAGCTGAATCCTCCTTTCCCTCCTGAAAATTTTCTCCTTTGCCTTAAGAGAAGTCCTGCACGATGCTCAAAGATGCATCCTGTAGCTTTTCTTTAGGCAGATTGATGAAGGCCTGCTCCCAGCATCATGGACATCACTGGCTGGCCTTCTCCAGTTCCAGTAACCGTGCACCACTTTCTAACTCACTTGGCGCAATAAGTTTCATTTAGGGACACTTTGACTTCAAAGAATATATAGAGAAAAAACCCAACCCCACAGACAAGGAGAGATGTACCAATGGAAATGAAAGTTGGAGTCACAGGCACCACCCTGAGAGGTACACAATGTCTAAGACTGTGCAATACGGGGACAGCAGAAACAAAATTCTTGAAAAAAATTATTTAACCTATTGTGCTCCTTCCTTTTTGGGAGACCAGGATTTTGCTGCTATTTTAAAGATATAGTTAGGTGTCATTTTGCCATTAAAACATCAGATCAAAGAACATGAGGTTGAGTGAACGTATCTGATTTTATTATTCACCTTGTACTAAATGGCAGCACTTACACACTACGGTGAGCAGAATTGACACTTCGTGTCACTGTGTTTATCTTTTTATTCTTTGCATTTAATTCTGATTATGTGTTCTTAAAAACAGCCACATCTTGATTCATGATACTGGTGGGTTAAGATAACTATAGCCCTCTCAAGCTTTTGTTGGTTCTCAGGTAACTGGAAATAAAGCGCATCAGGGCTGCAAGTCTGCAGAGCCCGATCTCGTATTCAAAATCATAACAGAAGTGTATTTACTGGGAACTTCTGACTTTCGTTATGATTCTTCAACTTAAATGACCTTGGAGACTATCTCTTGTTTCAAGCAAATTCTAGGCGCATCTTCAAGTGACCTGGACTTGTATTAACACAAGGCTGAGCTGTAAATATAATTTAGCATCGCATACACCTATGCTACAATCTCCAGTTACCTCAGCAAACCTCTCTACCCTGGATAAGGTCACATAAAAAAAATGTGTAACACTGGGTTACCATCATTCATATGTAATAGTCTTTGTTATCAAACCATTTTCAATTGAATACTTTCTCTACTGGATTAAATTTTTTCCTAAGCAGGAAATATCTTTTTGTGTGCAAATTTCACCTAAATTATGATAAGAACTAGAATTATTTCCTCATTGATGTGTTTTCTGGAACAATGGCTGAAAGTCATTCATGACTGCATGATTCAGTGAGAACAATTTTAAAAGTCTAATGAAAGTGATAAATGTGTTATTTAAACATCTTTTCAGTATTTAGTTTGCTACTCTACTCAAATAATTCATTAATTGCCAGTTATGCAAATTCCATTCTGTACTTACAGGGTTTTTTCCCACTGAAAAGAAATTTAAAAAATACCTACCATTATTGTTTTATTCTCTACTGGCTAGACCTTTTAGAATATTATATGCTGTTAATTTATAAACACATGGATTGTCACAGCCTATATAAAATAACTTTCAAGCACTGTGAAAGAAAAATACTGCTTACAACTAGAGGCTTTTAACCTAATTAGCATAACTAAGCATAAAAAATAAATGATCAGAGACTATAACGTGAAAAATAATTGAAAACAATGGCTATGTTTCAGAACTGTACAAATCAGACCAATGGTTTGTCTTACATTATTAAGGTCCAAAGAAGAAGGATGGTAAATAAATGGGAAATAAGTACTGTAAAGATGTGTTTTGGGAACTTACATTGAGAGTATGCAATCCAAATTACCCAAGTGGATTTAAATATTTGAGTTTTATTTAGATCTCCTGCCTGTATTGGCTAAGAGGAGAGTTAATAACAATCCATTCACGCAGTCCTTACCCGTAAGAGTAGAGGGCTGAAGGCTGCACTTCTAGAAAGCGATGTGGAAGTCAATTAGTGGTAACATGCCTAGGTACAGTGTTTCCCTAGGGGGTCCTAACTTATCTCAAAAAGCAGCAATGGTAGCAGAAAAGGTGATCAAGACCGACAGAGGAACTTCTTTAAACTGACTGGTTGATATAAGCATAAGAATAGGCAGAATTTGAGGAGCCTGGCAGCCTGGAGAAAAGGAAATCAAGAGAAGGGAAGATCCATAGGGCTTTCCTTTGTAGGCCTGGTCTGGCTCCTGTTTGAAAGGACCCAGAAAGAATCTCTCCTGTCATCTAATCCACCAGACTGAAATCGGAAGAAGGAGTATCTGTCTCTCAGAAGTTTTCCAAATAATTCAGCCTTAGAATTGCTGCTCTGGGAAGGAAATCTCTACCACAGTCTACTGTGTCTTAGGGTTTCTTAGCAGAACACACAATTCAAGCTGATGTGATTTTTGAAAGTAATTTGCCTTGGCAAAAAAATACATTTATTTCTGGGAAAAAATACAGCATCCATTCTTCCCTACTGTTTCTACCAAACAATACTCATTAGTTGACTTAGAGAATAGCTATGGAAAATTAGGCTGCTAAGATGGAATTTACCCAACTTGGAAGTTGAGGAGAACTGTATATTTAACATTTGTCCGAGGATTAGAGAAGCAGGATTGCCATGTTATGCAGAGTCATAACAAGTGCTTCCAGTTTAGTCGACTTGAATATAAGAAACAGATGCTATGTCAACGTTCAGCTGAGTAAGTGTCCTCAAAGCTAAGAATTTAATAGAGATTAGCAATATGGCAGTGAAACTAAAAATAAAATAAAATAAAATAAAATAAAATAAAATAAAATAAAATAAAATAAAATAAAATAAAATAAAATAAAATAAAATAAAATAAAATAAAATAAAATAAAGAAATCCCATTTCTTTGTCCTTCCTAAAAAATATCAATGTCTTACATTCTACTATCCTCTATGTTGCAGTGCTAGGAGGCATTTGGTTGGAAGCAGTCGCTAAAGGACATTTATGAGAAGGAAAAAAAGAACACAGCGCTCGCGGCAAGACTTTTCATGCTCACAAAGAAAGTTTTGCACAAACTGTTGATGAATGGCTCGGTCTACAAATACAAGGAGCTGTCATCTATGTGACGACCAGAAGGTGGCATAATCTCTACGTTGATTGAGGCCTGTCAGCTCCGCTGCTGAGCACAAAAAGCAGTTTTATTTGCCAGCGAAGATGTTATCGAGATTCTCCGGTTACAGAGCATGAGACCTGCCGTTCCTGCCGGTCACACTTCTGCCTTTTCTGGTGGGTCCTTGGTACATCACCACGAAAGTCATTTGTTGGCTGTATGCAGCTTTAGCAGTACCATAGATTTGGGTCGTAGTATTAATGCTCGAATGCATTGTGTTATTTTTTCCGTAGTTTCTAGTACTTAGATCAGTGACTTTTTTTATTTACCTTTTTTTTTTTTTTTTTTCTTTCTCCTAGAGGAAAATAGTCAACATTGTCTTTCATTTCTAAAAGAGTCATGCTGCTTTTAGTTGTTGTGGACCTGATCGTGGACCTCTGAAGTCCGTGCGAATTTTGCATAACTGTCCTCTAAGTGGTTAGATGCAGTTTTAGAGCCACTTGCTATCAATTTATTCCATTTTGTATACTTCAAATATTTTATATATTTTAATATATAAATATATATTTTTCTGTTTATATATTTGAATATGTATTATGTATATGTTTGAATATAATATATATGTAATATTTGAGTACATTTGAAATATACTTTCACTATTTTGTATACTTCAGATATTTTGTGAGGGATCTGCCATGCTGTCTGTTGCATATAGACTATGTCATCCTGTTAAACTGAGAGGTCTCACTTCAGGGTAACACAGCTGTGTTCTCAGGTCTCAAATATTCCCAGAAAATATCCAGACTGATTCATAAAACTTGCCGTCAGTCACATTTACCTGTTTCCCTGATGTCTTCCTGCACTGACTGGGATGTAAGAATTCATCAATAGCTCACTCTTCACTTATCTTTCGAAGTTTTGCATGAAGGGTGCTATTTAAAAAGAAATTGAGTTGAATGCTCAATGGCCCAGTCTATTTTTTATAGAAATAGGGATCTTTTAATTACTGTTAAATCACTTTTCAATGAAATATTGGATTACCTCTATGCAAGAGAAACTTAGTGCAGGGAATGGCTACTTCATTTTATCTATGAATTTGATTTCTGTAACTCCACTTCTGTGATTTGATAAGCATGTATGCTTTAGTACAGAGCTTCTAAAAGGAATGAGAATGTAACATGATAATGCAGTTGCAGAGGTAAGCTACAGCAAGGGGAGTTTGGATCATTCCTCTAGATTTTTTAATTTTTTTATTTTTTGTAATCCACTAACAGAGTTAGAGAGATGCCTCTTTGAGTTTCAGCATTTTTCTTTTCAGATATTATTATGCCTTCTTCTCGAGAAGCTTCTGACCCTTTCACTGGGACTTACGCCTTCTGCCCCGGCTGTTGGCAGAGCCCGGGTCTGCCTGAAAGCAGGCAGGGAGTCTCATGCACATGGGGACAGAGGAGAGACAGTGCAAGGGGTGAAGCTCAGGAGCCCAGCATTGCTCTGCAGCCTCCCTGGCTTCAATAAGACCTTCACAGTGCTGCTGGAGGACTTCCCTACACTGAGTTCAGCACAGAGCCAAGTCTCGGACTGAAATGCCTTCAAACATAGGAAAAAAATTGGGATCGACTATCACTATCGCGACGAGACAAAGTTATCAGAGAGGCTTTGGAGGAACACCGGCTTTGCCATTATCTACTCAGCCAGCAGGTAGCACACACGGCGGTCATCAGGATGTTAGTTATCTGTACAGACTAGACACAGACCAAGACTGCTATCACAGTGCTAACCAGAGAGCGTTTGAAAGGGTTTGTGCGGAAATTTAAATCACATTTCACCAGTTCTTGGACAGCCCTGAATCTTCCAGTTTTCTTTACAAACATAGGAAACAATAGTCTCCTCTTAAAAAAAACCAAAACCAAAACGAAAATCAAAACTAAACCCAAACCCAAAGTATTTAATAGCTATTTCTGAGAATGTCTAGTATGGCTTTCTTTCCTGCAGTTGTCAAAGAGGGGAGGAGGGAGACAGAAAATGAATTAGAGTTTTTGTCACCCTTTTTTTCATGTTCCTGAACTAAAACCACACAGCTTGATTTTAAATTTAAATGCTGAAATTTTATTTAGCATATATAGAGTTGACAATTACATACATGCTGTATTTTAACCAGCTCTGCTAATGGGATGGTATGCTGAAAGATCAGAAAAATTTACTTCTACTCTTCATATAGCCTCGAATACAAAACTAACAAGATTAATAAAACTTAACCTTGGAAAGAAAAACAGGTGAAAACACAGATTATTTACTTTAGATCTTAAATCAGATTGAAGTACTCATAATCAGGTGCAGCTATTGACCTAAAATGTTAAAAATTGCCTTATAAAATTGCTCTACACACTTATTTTCACAGCTACTGGATCTACTAGAGATCTAAAAAAGAAAAAGTTAAATATAACTTAATTGTTAATATGCAAAAATCAGTCTGAAATTTTTGTTTTGAAATTGTAATGCCTGCCATACGAGCCCTTTAGAAAAAAAGCACAAGAGTTCCTACATAATGTGAAATCCCAAGTGAGTAATGCAGTTTCGGACCTCTGTCTCACTCACTCAATTTGACAAAATCATACCTTGTAAAGTTGTTGGTTTTTATTTTTCTCTACAGGCTATTGAGAGGGACTGTGTAAAAGTATGAGGCACTAAGTTAGATATTCAGAAGTCCTTTATCTTCAGCTCTGCTTGGTTTAATTGGAGTAAAGTACCATTTTTTTCCCTTATAATCCCTCAAGCAACTCCATGTGGAAAACATCTCTTGCGCTTTGTGAATAAATCTTGAGGGTTCAAACTGTGAGGTGAAAGCAATTGGACATCTTATATTTAAAAAACAAACAAACAAACAAACAAAAAAAAATAAACAGAGAAGAAACCATGGCTGCTAAATGAAGTTGAGGAATGAACTGAACTGTCTTTCCTGTCTCTGTCCCTTGGCAAATTCAGCTTCTTTCTCCCCCTTCTTTTTTAATACAAAATTCAAACTGCTACTGATAAACACCCTCATTAAACTTATTGGACAAAAAATTCTATGAAATGTTCGGGCTTCAGTGAAATAGGTTTTTACAACTTTTCAATGAATAAATATCAAGACGGATAATGTCTTGCAGTAACATGTCCAAATTCAGTGCAAACCCTGTTGATAGCATTAGCTATGCAGATGTGTAACTCCGGGCTCACCAGTGAACTTCTGACTATGCAGATGTTACTTTGACTTCATTGCCAGAAAATGAACTAGATTCCTAACCTAGTAAGACATAAAATTGTGTCAATATTGACAAGTCTCTCTCCTCTTATTATCATACTCTTTATGTCAGACCAATACCATGAGAGGGATGAAGATCTCGATAGCTGACGAAGTTTTGTTTAGCATCTAATGCTGGGCCAAAAAAATTCAGACTGAGTTCTCAGACGACATTTGTCAGAGCCATGAGAGTGTCGACTGTGGAAGCTGGAAGAGACCTCAAGAGATCGTCAGGTCCAACCACTTGTGTAGAGGCCGGATTCATCATGCCAAGGAAGAATTCATTTTAACAATTACTATTTTACCTTTTTCTTTTTTTTCTTCAGATGTTTGGGTAAGATCCCCATGCATTGCAAAGTTAAACTAATTTAAGCCTCATAGGTCACCAAATTGTCTTTCTGAGGCTGCCTCCTCAAAACTGGCTGGCCAGTTTTTCAAGCTGTGCTGTCCTTTAGTTTTCTCGCTAGAAATTTTATTTTGTATGCATGTATACACTGTGTAATTAGTATAATCTCATAATCACCAGGTTAATTAACACAATTTAACATAATTAAAAAGAAAAATCAATACAGAAAGTAATTGCTCCTTGTAAATGTATAGTTGCCAAACAACTTGCTCCTAGAACGTTGAAGTTTATGCATTATCCTAGCAAAGAAATTATTGAGCCATGCTGAGCCGATGAAGCAATGATCCTCATGCAACAGATACCATCTCGCACCACTGGACCAGCCAAAAACCAGCTCCCAACAGAGATGAGCTTTCTCTTCCTCTTACCGCCTCCTCTAAATCCAAATCTGAAGATTGTTAGGAACATCCTTAACCAGCTGCTGCTGCTGGGACAAAGGAGGCAGGTAGTCACTTGAATAACTCAGACCAAAACCAGCTAGAAATCCCCTGCACGTGGTACATGGCTTAGCAAGCAGATCACCACCTGCCACAGAAGCTGGTGTTTCTGAGCAGTTTTCAAGGTTGCCCCATATCAAGTGCATTGCAGCAGTCAAATCAGGAGGTACCAAGAGCATAGATCCTCTGGGACTGCTCATCAAGATAGGAAAGTTCCTATTATCTGGCTGCCTGGGGCAACTAAAACCCCATTTAATTACTGCCCTTCAGACAAGGTGGAGACCTGCATTTAAAGACTGTATGTGCACTGAGTGAGCAGCACATAAAGCTGAAATGGAAAACTGGCTCCTTGCCTCAGAGTTTCCAAGTACGTGTCCTTGAAGAGCAGAAACCTAGCAGGGGAGGGTGCCATCCTGCCTGCTATTTTCCTAACTTTGTCTGCTCAGTGCAGACAGTCAGTCACCATTGAGACTCCATTTCAGAAAGTCGGATATGGCTAGCTCTCCAAAAAGTGAGCCGTTCATATCTTCCTCTCTAACAACAAATCTCTGGCCCATAATGTTTTTGAACAAGGCACGATACTTCTTTTTCTCCTAAGCCATTATAATGGCATCTCTATGACCTGATCTCTTGGCAAAATATTCCAAGCTGGCAGTAGGCACTCTGTGCTAAGCTTAGGTAAAGAACCTATAATTTGAAGGCATGTTATCAGTCAATAAGGAATGCCAAATTCATGTCAGTACAACAGCAGCATTATTTGCAAGGAGACTTAATTTTGACTTGTACATGTGCTTTATACTCAATAGTACTGATGTCCTTTTCAACTAATAAGAAAATACCAGTTTTCATAATGTGGTTTTACACACTGAATGAAAAGCTAGTCTTTTAATACTTCTGTAACATGTTGACTGTATGACTACAATTTCCCATATTGCTTCTCCTTTGTAGATGTATGGATTAGGCAATGAAAAAGAAAACTCAGGATTCTGAGATCTCTGTCATGGTTTTTACCTTCCCAGCCCCCTGCACCTCTGTTGCAGACTGGAGAAGGTCTGGCGTTATGGGTAGAGCCGTGCAAGTTAATTAAGATCGAGGGTTAAGAACAGCCTCACACACACTCAAAAAATTCTCATCTGCCAATAGTCTTCCTCATTCCTTTGTCTCTTTAGGAAAACAAACCCACATTTGGATTTGGTGCTTGGTAATCGCCTCCATCCCTCCTTGATCACGAGAGTCCTGGTTAAAACTGTATTAGTTTCCAATGGCTGGTTTTGCTCTGCATTGTACAGGGGTGTCTCCAATTATCTATTGTAATCTGACACAAATGCTCTTCATCCTCAAAGCTGCAGATATGAGCCTTAACATCTTGCTCTGGGCATATGATGGCAATTGGTAATGTTGAATTTTGAAACCTGAGTGACACCACTATGAATCTGGAAAAAAAATTAAAGAGAAAAGGGCATCCATCTAGGTAGAGTATGGTTACATTGTCCACTTCCTCTTTGTTAATTTAGAGACTGTCTTAAATTATTAAAGTTAATCTCTCTTTTCTCTTATGAAACAATGACTTTTGTGTAATACTGCTGACTTTCACATTAACATTTTTGACAGTTCACAATTGGTTTTAAGAGGAAAGGCTTTGACTGAGGCAAAACACAAGAAGATACTCGTAAGACAAAACTGTCTTTTCCATGGAAAGGAAGCATTCAAACATATATGACAAACAGACATACAAAATAATTTTGGGGACAGAAATTACAATGTACAATTTCTTCTGAGAAATTCAGAAAACAACATTATTATGTATGTGATGCAGACCCCTGCACAAATATGAGAAGTGATGTTTCAGAAGGGATGTTTTGATGTATTATAAAGTGGGATTCACATTTTTACAATGCTTCCAGCATCCAAGCCTTGCAAAACAGCTCTTTTTGGGCAATAAAAACAAACACTCCCTCCTCCTAAATAATTAGTGACATTTGAAAGTGAAGATGAGTTGTCAAAACTGCTCTATTCTTTGAGAAGAGCATAGGAAGACATTCATTTATCTCCCAACTACACAGTTGGTTTTCTGTGCAATTTGAGATTGCAGTGATATTGCTTTAGTTATCCCCTACAAACTAGCATTAATTATTCCTCACTCTACTGATTTAACATTGCTTCTCCACGTGTACCACAAAAAGGACAAGCACAGCGGGATTTTACTCTGTCTCAGTTCCACCTCTGTAATACATGCGCCTCCTTATTGCACGTGCCTACTCCTTGATTTAAATGCTTCCTTTCTTTTCTGTTAAGAGGCACAGGAACAAAAAGGTCTAAGGTGGTTGGGGTTTTCAGCTCAGCATGGCAAGAGCTAAAAGTTCATGCTGTGACCCCAATCCAGCAAAGCACTGGGACAGATGTGCAGGGCAAAGCATGCAGGTTCACCTTGAGTAGGATTACTCCTATGTTTGCACTTAAGTGGGCTCTCAAAGGCTTTAGTAGAGTCAACTGTCAGCAGCAGCTGACACAAGTGTGAGATATGTCCAGGTTTTAATGAACTTATGAATGTTGTAATGAACTTATACTGTTATAAATCCATGTCCTCGTTTTTCGTCATCAAAGAACAACTGCCACCATCCTCTTCTGATATCAAACTAAGTACCGAAGAAGAAGAGGAGGAAGAGATTTGAAAAGAAGGACATTTACAATAACTAGAAGTCATTCTGTTAACAAGGAATGAGACAGGTGTCTCTGGGAAGAACTTATTTCACCTAGTAGCACAGAAAAAGAGCGACAGAAAAGAAATACTGAGTAGTTCTTCAAAATATGTGTCAGGTTTTATTTTACTAAATGTATGTGATATAGGAAAAGCTATACTCACTGAAACACATGTGTCTGCTGTAAGGGGTGATTCTCTTTCCTTCCAGCGACTGCTTGCACTGTCTGCAGGTCTGGGATTCATCCCACCAGACCTGGACTGCCGCAAGGCAGATTTCCCAGGACCCCTATGGTAAACCTTTGGAGCACAGAGTGGGTCTCACGTGTGATTTCTCTCCCCCCTAATACAAACATATGCAGTAACACAGATGAACTGCTGTTTCAGAGCGCATATTTCCTTCCACTGATATGCTTGTATGTAGGCATCCACAAGTTAAATGAATTAAGTAATCCCAATTTATTAGTCTGGCAAAAATGGGAGTCCAGATTTCAATTTTTTTAAATCAAAAACCATTGTGGGCTTAGCTATTTTTTATGAAGAGTGATGTGATGGGACCAAAGCTGAGTTGTTTGTAGTCTTTTGCTTCGATTCATTGTGTGTAACAATGTTATAAGAAAAGTTAAAATCACAGCAAGCAAGCCTCAGAAATTAGTTATAACTACAGGACATACAAAGAATATATAATAGTCTGACAAAAGACAGATGATTCATTGTATTTCCTTGAGTTATTGATAACCTTTAACTCATCAATAATGAGTGGGAGAAATGATGTATTCAGACAATGACTCTGTGTTCTGTTTATGCAACAGCATTTGATGATGAATGCATTACAAAGAAGAACGACTGGGCATTCGGAGTTAGGGAAGTTTCTGTGAAGGACTTTGCAGTCACCAGGAGAGAATAATACCACTCCACACATTCTCTTAAGCAAATTTCTTCTGATTTTTTTCTCTGGAACAGGTGTCAATTTTTGGTTGCCAGTGAGTGACAAGTAAACCCCACTGAAATTCTCTGAAACTGTAGAAATGGATTAGCATAGGAGTAGTCTCTGACATAGGTGAAAATGTGTTTAGCTTTGAAAGACATTTGTCTTCTGATTCTGTGCATTAATTTCTTCCATTTTCCTGGCATTATAATTAGAACTACCATTATGAAAAAAATCATTCCTGATAGAAGAGTTTTCTATCATAAAGAACTAGTTAGCTGAGACAAAAAATACCCTCAACCACACCCCACCTCTCCAAAACCCTTCCTAGAAGTGGGCTAATTAAAGCACTGGCTTCAACAGAGCAAAACCACCTCATTTTGATCTCTATCATTTTGACTTTCAAATTATATATTTCCATAGAAATTCAGAGTACATTTTCCTGACTGTCTGATTTCCTAGGAAATTATTTAAATTCCATCTTTTCAGTTGAGTTGGAAAGAGCAAGAAACTGAAATATAATAATTCCTTACAGGATAATTCTGTGATTTCAACTATTACTACTGACTAGCAGGAGTTTTTAGGTATTAGATCTGAAGGTGTTTTAAGAGCAAGAATTGCTAGTGAGGGAAAGAACTGTTAAAAACAACTTTTAATTGATGAGGAAATAGTCAATTATCATAAAAAAAAATGTATCCCTGCTGCTTTCTATGATCTTGTTTCAATAGAGCACTTGTATTCATGCTTAGGATGCCCTTGGAACATTTTCAATTAAGACTATTCACAATGCCTTAAGTAAATAACTTCCCTATGAGGATGGTGAGGCCCTGGCACAGGTTGCCCAGAGAAGCTGTGGATGCCCCCTCCCTGGAAGTGTTCAAGGCCAGGTTGGATGGGGCTTTGGGCAACCTGGTCTAGTGGAGGGTGTCCCTGCCCATGGCAGGGGGGTTGGATCTAGGTGATCTTTGAGGTCCCTTCCAACCCAAACCATTCTGTGATTCTGCGATTCTATAAACAAAGACTCTTCTGTCTGAAGTGTTGTCTTATGTTCTGGCTGATGTAAACACAGTATAATTCCTATTGTAGAAGCATCTAAAGGAAAGAAAACAACTAACCTAGCAAAAAAATATTAATTTAATAGGAATGAAGCAGGATTAGAGAGATAGGTGTAAGGGTGTGGAAACAGCCCCACATAACAAGTGGCCTTTAGAAGTTAAAAGCTGAACACTGTATGGAAGTGTCCATAATAGTATCCACAGCTTATGTAAAAAGAGAAGTATTATGTCTAGCACTGTGATTGAATACAAATATGAGTGATTTTAATAATATGCATGTATGTACTCCTCTTGTCCACAGATCACAAAGTATTTGAGAAGTACGTCTGATTTGAGGTTCATGACACTTAAGTCTTAGCAGACAAGAGATTCTATAACCGTCTACATCTCACAGCAGAGGTGCAACAGATGACATCCTTCAGTTGTGTGTGCTTCAAGTCAGGCAGTCTCTCAGATGTAGACAACCAGGTGGTTTGATTTCATAAGGAGCTGAATACTTCTACTTGGACCTAAGTACTATACCTAGGACCCATCACGGACAAGCTGGAGAAACAACTGCATGGTGAAACAACTGCACCTCTGGGCACTGTTAGTCATGAGGGGAAAAAAAAAAAGACACTTTTCAGTTTTTATAAATGTAACATTAGGTTCTTTTTGCAACCTTGTGTGGCTTGTAAAAGAGGGACAGTGAGAAAAGATTTCACGGTTTTCAAATAGTAGGAATGAGGGAGTTAAGAAATGAGGAGTGTCACAAATATCAAACATGTTTAGTTTCTCCAACCTCCCTAAAAATTGAAAATCTCTTTTGTCTGAATTTTGAAGACCAGTGCACTCTTTGCTTATTTCATCCAAACAACCTCACACAGAATTAAAAATAAATGAAAAGTTAGAAAGAAACAGAGCCCTAAAATCACAATGATTATAAATCACTAAGGGATTATAATGATTTTCCCCTATTGTGGCTTGCAGCCTAGAAACAGGATATACAGTAAGTGCTACTACTGTTAGCTAATGGAGATTCTCCTTTAGCTCAAGCGGTAGCGCTGTTGCTTTGGGATAGGAAGGTTGTGATGTCTTGCCTAAAGGGATATAAGTGTTGCAATTCAAGTCCCAAATGAGAAAAATTCTTCACATTGGTGCCCAATTAGTGAACTGATTCCTGGTGTTAAGTCTAATGCAATTTAGCACGCACCTGCTGAATAGCACGCATGCCAAATACCAGCTGAACTGCTCCGGCTCTTTGTCTTTGTTCACAGAGTGTTGAATGTTTTGTTGCAGGGTAGGGAGTAGAGCATAGGGGCAAGGGGTGTTTGAAAACATTTGCGTGAATGAAATCTGCAGATTAGCTTCAGCAACATTTTGGAGCTGCTCACATTCGCTCTGCAGCAAATGGATATGGATTCACTGAGAGCACGACCTGAGTATATAAAAGTTATTCTAACGATGGGGTAATACCTTACTATCCCAAGTGATGATAATCTGACTTATTGGCCTAAGAGCCACCAAAAGAGACAATTCCTACCTTGACTTTACAGTTTGAAATATAGAGAAGAGAGGGCCCCACAGATACCCTAGCCTATCTTATTTTATTCTTATGATTCTGGATTTCTTGTGGACATTGTGGAAAAATGTAATGTTTGGAAAGGATTTGAATGAGATCACGTTAAAGGCTTTTACCTAGTGAGCTGACATGGTTTTCTAAGGGTAGCCACAATTAATTCATTAGATTAAAATAATTAAAGAGATGCCTGTCTAAGGCCCTAAATTCCCTCACATATCATTAATAATACAATAAAATCCCAGAAGAATGAAAATAATCATACCAACAGGAACTCAGCCAAGCAGCATCCTACAGAGACTGCTTTCCAACCTTTTATCGTTGTGGGAAACATACCTTCAGCCCTGTTAAAGAATGCTATTAAACAGGTGTCATTTGCAGACAACTATTCTGAGCATCTTGGCTACTCTGAGCCAAAAGAAAGGGGCTGAATCTTTAGAGTCTCAGAGACCCCCAGGCAGCACCCGATTACCCCTTCATTTTGGAATAAGACAGAAATTAACTGCTGACCAGAGATAGCAACCCCAGTACACACAGGAAAAAAAAACCCTTTTCATTCATATTCAAGCTAGTTTCAGGTTCTAGATGCATGGCAATTCTTAATAAACATGTTAAGCTACAGAGGTCAGTGCACAGTCATGAAACTCCAGGGTGCTGGTATAATTTTTTTTAGTGAGAAGCCTTACCCAGAAAACTAGCATCTACATTTTGTCTCTGAAGCTGTCCTAACTTTAGTCTTCGCATGGCTTTAAAGTGTAGCAACAGACAATAACAAAAGGCTCTCAAAACATCCAAAGCATAGATAATCATCTCAAGAGTATCAGTCAAAAGAAAAAGTTGCAAACTCTTAACTAGACGCAGCTGACAAAAAGGATTGGCAAATTTGCTGCACACTCTGATTGTCAAAAATTGGTGGAGGAACCCACCACCCCCTCAAATTTGAATTCTAAATGGAAGCAAGGGCAGATCAAGCTCTCATAAGGGTTCTAATTGTTCCTTGCCCCTTCGTGAGTGCACCACTGTTACCTGTATCTTATCTGGTTTGGCATGATTTTGTTGGCAGCTCCTCTTTTTCCAAGCCACCATTCTAGATGTTTGCTCACATAATCCAAGTTACACAGAAAAGCAATCAAATATCATGTGCTTCTAAATGAAATTATGGTGTATAGCAAAATAATCAAATGTCTTATGAGATGTGCACCAGATTCAAATTAAGAACATGCACATTTATGTGGTTTTTTAGCAATAAACATCTTATTAGAATAGATATGGGTTAAAATTAGAGCATACACTGCATTAATTAAAGCATGACCATGTTTCCATATTTTAGGACGTGCAGGTAAGAGCTTCAGCCTCTTTCAATTCTAATTTGTGGTCGAGCAAGAGTAATTGTAGGTTGGAAATGGAAGGCTCTAAGGTGCTGCCTCTAGCCCAGCATCCTGACTGGCTCTGATGGCAGTTTTCTCCTCATCTGAAGCAGGGCCAGAATGTTGCCTTTAAAGTTGTAGATTTCTCTCTCAGAAGACGAACATACTCCTGTTAGCCTAAATAGCAACAAAATTCTCAGAGCTCCCTATAGCTCTTGCCATTTCACAATGAGACACGAACACTGGAGTTGACAGCAGTTCAAAGCAGAATAAGATTAGTGTTTTCAAGAGTAACTATTTTAACAAATTACTAAGGAACTTGTGAAATTATGAAACAACAGAAGATACATTAAATCAAAGTTACTGGGCTGGAATTTGGATGTACTGGATGTAATAGAGCAGGCTGGGCCATGCAAGAATTCAAAGTAGATGATTTTAATTATTTGAATGATTTCTTGTGATCTTTAAACCCATGAAGAATGGATGTATTATTAACTATCTAATATCTATGATCTGAATCATAAAATCTTTGATTTTAACACAACAGTCTCACACAGTCAGATGCAGCCTACACTTGTGTATTAATTTTTGAACAGGATTCAGTAGAACTCAAACTTGTGAAAACATTAACTCTTCATGGCACAGTTGAGAACTTCTCACCTTCTGTGCCTCCATAAGTGAAACCATAAGTGAAAACAATACCTGCAGTTAGTTACTTGCAATGCCACTGGGAAAAAGTGTTTTGCTGTTGCTTTTGCCTGCTCACTGGTTTCCATACAAAACAGAAAACAGCCATGTTAATTAGTTGCACAAAATTCAGCGTGCCAACTCTGAGGAAAAAAGCAACTTTTTCTTTTAATTTCTGGACATCTTTTGATGAGCCACCCAGTACTGACTCAGCGGTGCTGGACCTTCACTTGGGGCCCAGAACTCTGCAGCTGCTCTAGCTCTGCATTTGCCTAGAGCAATGTGCCAGCTGTCTCTGACTGTATTACACCACAGTAATGCGAACAACTGGAAGCAATAATGTGTCTCCCCATTTGCCTAACAATACCAACATGAACAATAATTCAGAAGACTGAAGATTTGTGCTGTAATTTAATAAACCCCATGCACATTTCTACAATTGAGTATCACATCTGTGCAATGGATCCTAGAAGTGTAATATTCTTTTATAAGGGACCATTAACCAATCTTAAGTTTATAGGTTTCCTTAAATCTTTTTCATCAGCTGTTAAACTACAGTAAAGAGAAAATTGCCTCTTATGAGACAAGGGATAGTAAAATACAAAGACTGTGATTAAACGTCAATCAATTAAGGATTATAATATAATAAAAATGCTGACTGATGATTAAAATGAGTACTTTCTGGCAGAATTTTATAAGCAATATTAAGAATTGTTTTAAAAAGTCAATAGAATAAACCCCACTTATATCTTATTATGTCAGTGACACAGTCTTAGATAGGTCTATTTTGAGAAGAGGAGAAAAAAGAATTGTTATTCTGACAAAAATACCTAAGAAGCAGTTTGTTGTCCATCGCCACATTAAATAGGAAACATTTCTTTCAGTCATTTATTTTATTACACCCCTGACTCCTCCATTTTAAATCCATTTCTGAATGGAGTACATAATGCCATATATTTTAGTTTCAGCTGGCGTTTGGCAAGTTCATGCAACTAGGCTACATTTCACGAAAACAGGTAACAGATCATACAGTAAACACTATAAATAAGCAACACACAAAATATTATTTCATGTAACAGACCTAAGAGAGTAGGCCAGCTGAGGCGGGGAGAGCGGTAAATGCAATATTTGTATGTGTCTCTTTAATGAAGATGCTTTAGTGATCTTTTACGGAAAAATCCTATGGAATCTAGGATTAGACTAAAAGGATTCCACAACTACTCTTACATTGAAAGAGCATTAATAGCAAATAATAAGCTTTTTATAGTTCATATGAAGCATTCAGCAAAATGCTGTACCAGGAATATAGTTTTCTATTAAATTCTACAGTCTGTTTCAAGAGAGCAATAGACAAGTTTTCATTTTCATAAGAGAAACTCCATATAATGTACATCTTGCCTAATATTCACTTCCTGTGCTCTCACTCTGCTGAGTGGCTTTGGATAAAAACCACATTACCATGTAGAGTCTTTTATCGTTACATTTTTGATTTTTCTCCTTCTGATTCACCATCTTTCAAAGCAGGCTATATTTATTTCTTCACCCTCCTTGGACTGTGCCATGTGTTTGCCAAAATCACCTCTAGTTTACAAAACTATCTCTTCCATTTCCGCATGGGTCATCCTAACCCTTTTAGAGAACATCAGTGTTATGCCACACTTTCTCACTTTCTCTCTTCCTAAACTCTTCCTACTTTGCTGCTTTTTCCTTATCCCTGTCTCTTCAACAGGAGGGCAAATTCTTCCTACTTGCGTTCTTCTTTTAACTTCTATATAGTCCTTAAAGCTACTTTTCATCTTCTCCCTACTTTCATCCTCTTTTTAACCAAGTGACTCTTGTTCTATCACAAGTATTTCCTAAGCTTCACATCTAAGAACTAGAGGCTATATAAGCACCAAAGTGAAGAAAGACAGGTTTCTTAGGAATTTGAGTCTTGAGCTTGAGAAAAGGGTATTCAAGAAAGCAGTCTTCAATTCAAATGTGGCTTAAAATTCATCACTGGGATTTAAATTGTTAGGTAACAGAGAAAGACACAGACAGATACACACAGCATGGTCATCTACTGTCCTTGAGAAATTAGGCTGAAAACTACTCTTGTATTCTGTTTATCTCTCTCCAGCTACCACAGCCTTTCCTTTCTTTGTCTCCATAGCCATAGGATGCCCAATGTACAATTTCCTATTGCAGGTTCCTGCATTGCTCTTCCATGCTCCTCCATCTGATTCCTCTTCAAGAGAAGCAGCATCCAGAGCATGATAAGCACTAAGAAATTTTGTCCTTCCTTGGGCTTTATCCTTCTTAGTTGCCTTCCTCTAGATCAGATTCCTCGTTCCTACTTCCCCTAACTATCCCAGATGCCATTCTCAGGTCCCCACCCCTTCTTCGCTATCAGGTCTTGTATTTAACATACCACATCCTTTCCCCTCCTTTTGAATGTCTTACCAAAATTTAATTTGAGATTGGCAAGAAAATATTGTTTATTTGCAAAATCTCTTCCAGCACTGTTGGCAATACTAGCAGCTCCCAGTTCACCAGGACATAACATCAGTATTCTCTTCAAGTTTTTAAGCCATACTCACTACAGTAAAGAAGAGCAGGACTTTACTGAGACAGATATGTAATCAAAATAATTTGCCATAATTCTCCAGTTGGTCATGATAGGGTGGAATTAAAATAATTTGTCTTTGGACATATAATGCAGATGTTATATCCAAGCTAATCACTTCATCTCCTTATCATAGATTCTTCTTATGGTCAAAGTGTAGGGAAGGATTTCTAGAGAGATGAGCTTACTCTGAAGATGTTAAGAAGTCTTACCTAAAGATCAGCACAGTGGGTCAGCCTCCTGAATTACTCACATTGCAGCCACATGATCCCTAGACACAATACCAAAGAAGGGGAGAGGAGAAGAACCTATGGCTGATGGTGGAGGATGAGACAAGACAGGCTTTCCTTTCTTAGCAGAAAATCATTTAATGAGTTCAACTATCATGTCAAATCCTACTTGAACTGGAGACCAGATTGGAACTGAGCCACATGCTCTGAAGGTTATCAGAAGTTCTTACAGGTGGAGCATAATTACAGAGTGACAGGGATTTGGGAGTACGCTCACCATCACGTGACATCATGAATGTGTTCATGTTACAACGTGATGCCATGTGGTCATGTATTTTAGCTTTTAATGGAAGCCACCACACAAGTAATGATTGGGTCAACAATTGCACACTATTTTTCAACTCTGGAAAAAAATTCTTCTATAAAATCGTGTCTGTTCCACATACAGTCTTTGGAGTTGACACCATTTATTTGAATGGGAGTCATGCTATTAGGAGCAGTGCAGAGTCAAGTCTTTGTATGTATAATTTAAAAAAATAACTACATTTGATCAAGGAGTTATAGACACCTGGTTTAGAAAGGCACCATAATGTCAAAAATGCACTTACACCAATGTAAGACTCTACTGTTCCATACCCCAAGCCTTTTATAGTGGCAGAATAAAAGTGACTCTGACCCTAACCTGGATAAAAAGCTTCTCTAGCTGACCTTTTCTATTATGTGTCTTTCTTGGTTTTGGCATCTCATGACAGTAATAAACTGAAAATTATCTTCACCTCCTGCTACTTCTTGACATGCATACCAGAACATCTCCCAAGAGATGTTGTCAGTTCACTGAAGAATAATAGTAGTAATGATGATATAATAAAGGAAAACCATTTAGGTCACCAGCGTATGTATATGTTTGTGTCTTGACAGGAGTGAAAATTAGCTGAATGGCTGTCCTAAGGAAGCAAAGAATCTGTTATTGCATTTCCCTTGTATATGAAACAGACTTTAATGTAAATTTTGGCTGTTCAAGAGCAACAAAAATAGTGTATTAGAATGCATATATTTTAAAATATAGGCTTGTTCTTTATAACTCTCAGCAGTCACTTCTCACTCACAAAGGACTGGAATTTGACGTGCCTATTTTGTCTCTGATGTCTACCACAGATCATGTGTCAGTTGTGTGATATGAGGTGTTTGTTGGGGATTTTTTTTTGGATGACTGGAAATGCAAGGGTTAAAAAAGTCTAAAGGAAAAAAATTCCCTTTGTGTTTCAGTCTAAGTGATCACATACATTGAAGTAACAGTGAGGAATGTAGGTAAGAATAATCAGAAATAAAAACAAAAGACCTTTTGTGAGGGAAAGTATTTTATTAAGAAGGCTAATAGTATTTGGGATATTTTTTCTGAAATATAGTAAAAGTTTATCTTTAAGCTCTCTCTGTCATGTATTAATTGTAGTAAAGGGGGAGGGAGAGGTGCCCTTTCACATAGTATCGCAGTAAAAGCATTCTTTACATTTTTATTCATTTTACTATTCTTGTACTGGCCTGAGTTTAAAACTAAGTTAATCTGAAATCAGAAAAAAAAGCTCTCAGGTTACAGACTGAATCATTCTCTCCATCTTTACCATGTGGATATTTCTGCTGATGCAAGACATGTTTTATCCAGCTGTCACAGTCTTTTTCCTCTAAAGACTGATGACTGAAAATGCTGCACTAGTAGTTATCCATCACATATGCCTATGGATGATCACGGTCTTGTCTGTGATCCGTTCTTATGCCAATTAAGTTTGGATCTGTGCCAGCTACAGAGCCTTGTTACGCCACTCAGAGAAAATCAAGGAACCTGAATGATTTCCTGATTATTATAGATTATTGAACCCCTTCCAGCCTACTCATGCTGAAGGCTGGACTTGAAAAAGACAACTCAGAAGCCAAAAGCAAATGAGATACTGTAGAATCTGTTCTTTATAGCACTATGTAATTTTACTTGGAGCCTAGCAATGTTGCTTTGAATGGGAACTGAGGGTCTGCAGAGCTGGTTCAGGAAACAACCTTTAGAGAAGCAAATAGTGATACCGTAAAAGTGTCTTTTTCTGGAACATTTCTTCCATAGCATCCCCTCCTCAGCCCCCCAAACCAACACTGTTAGGGTGCATGCAACTCAAATTTAAAATACTCTTAAGTGTCTGGCCAGACTGTGGGTAGTGATAGGACAGTCTTAAGACACAGAAATTATTTTTTCCTGATTGCCTCAGTTTACTGTTTCTTATACATTGTTATTCGCAGTCATTTATCAATTATATCCAATATCCAAGAAACAACAAAGCAACTTTTGTGACCCAAATTTAAAACTCAAATGTACTAACTACTTTAAATTACTCTTCCTTACAACACTTTTCACTCTTTAGTATAATTTAGATACATCTACTTCTGAGAATAAGAAAATGCTGCTGCAACTTATTTGCATGCCAAAGTGTAGGGAGGAAGTTTCAATATGACCAAAGGGATAGAGCAAATTCTACCTTTACATTTTAATCTCCTGTGGCAGATTCTGTTCTTGTTATACCTCTCTCTTCTGAGTAGCTGAGGAGAATTGTACAAGTTTAGTGTCGTCTATATATAGCTACTGGAGTGTACCAGACAGGGAGTTCATGAGCAAGGTTAAGGACTTCAGATTCTTCTCATATTGGTACTGTGGTCACTTAGGCATAAAAGCATGATTGGATTTGCCACCTTACTTCCAATAAGTTGACAATATTCTTTACTACAGGTCTAGTTGTCATTTACATCACCTTGACAGTGCAAAGAGATCTAGGTAGAAGTGAAAACCAAACCTCAAATTGCTAAGTGCTTGGTCTGGGACTTCACATGAAGTGGGGTCTAGATACCTATGCAGAAAAAGGCAGATACAGAAATTGAGGTAGTACTGAAAGTCTGGAGAAAGCAGTGGAGTACAAGTATGGCAGAGTGAAATGATTTCTTAATTTCCAGTGAGCATGAAGGTTGGGGTGTCCTGAACAGCGTTTTCACAAACGTCTTGCCCCCAACTAGTTATTCCAGGGAAGGGAACACTATCCTTCATGATACCATGGATCTGAATGACCTTCCATTATGAATCAGGAAGGAATTTTTCCTATTAAACAAAACCAGCAAGAAATCTGTGGGGTTCCTAAGGCAAGTAAATTCATGTGCACATATTGTGCGCTTGCATCTGTCCTATCTCTGGCTTTGATAACTTTCTGCAAATTTTTAATCACTTTAGCAGCAAATTTCCATAAAGTTGCACAGTTGAGCAGAGGGGAGACAGCCCAAAGCAAAGGATTGTCACACAGGAGCACACTGTCAGGACATAGGCTGAGAAACTCCACTAGTTTCTCACATTTCTTACAACTTCAGGAAAGTGGACCCCAGTCAATGGAAATAAGATTTTAACAAATTGATATTAGATACCTTAAAATATTAGCTTACAGCTGTTTGCAGGCTATGAAAGACTGAAAGAGCTAATTTCCAGAAGAATGTGAGGAATGTGAAGAAAATTTTGGGAAAAGGATACTCAAGGTTTAATGTACCTTACAAAATGAGAATGAAAAATGTAAATATTTTTATCTAGGTGTGCATTTGAGCAGACATTTCAATTCACCTGTCCAAACATGGACATGCAATTTTAGTTGTTGCTGAAAGCTGGAAAGTTGGCAGATATTGTACAGGTCCTACGGGAGAAAAGCACAGTCTGGAAAGTCATTTGAAGGCCAGGAGGGACATGATAGGGCATCTGTAAAGGGACATGCTAGGGCATCAGCAGACACCTGTGTTTTGGCAATTTAATAGCCTTACTGAGCTGTTCAGCTGACTAAACACAAGTTTAGTGAGCCGAAGGGTTTGTTAAACTCCATTGAATGTACTGACTAGAATGCCACTGGCTACAGTGGGAACTGAGACACATAGCTGACACACAGACATCTACATTATGAACCTTAATTTAGGTGTCTTAATCTGTGAGCTGGATCCTGTCCCTCACGCATCTCTCTTTCCTAAGTGTTTAAACAGAAGCCAGTGGTGTGATCAGCAGTGAAGAAAAGTCTGTCTACCCAAGTGGTAGAGTTAACCCGCACTGGATGTATTGAATGCTTGACATGAGAGAGGGGGTGGGCATGAAGGACTTTGAATTAATGAAATTGTGACCTGCTGCTTAAAGTCTACCTGTTGCGGCTGGTGTTCAGTTAACAGCCCATCTAGCTTGTTGTGACCACGTCTTGTGTGAGCAAACCCTGCTTCATGCTGTGTTCAGACTGGATGTGTTCTATGTGGAAACACAATAAAACGGGGACATCTGATCTTCTAGCTTTCTCTCCCCACCTCTGTCTTCTCTTCTGCTCTGTCCCACCCTCCCAGGCTCCCCATGCTATGTTTTGCTGTACAACTACGTGACATAATAGGCGTAGAGAGGTAATAACAAATAAAGAAAAAGACTTTCATTAATGGAAAATTTCTGGTATGTGAGAACTGGGATATGAATTCATGACTGTGGTATCAAACACGAGTAGGCAGCTAATCAGACTGAATCTTTGGATAATCGCTATTCGCACTCGGGTTCTAATCAATACTTGATTTCAATTGTCCCAGAAAGCCCACTCTTCAGTTCTTCTCTAGCCTTTTACAGAGAAAAACATATTTTCTATTGCAATATTGCTATGGCAAATATTTGTATTTTAGTTGTTGTTTCTTATTTCTATACTGTTTTCTTATTTCTGTACTGAGTTTCCATAATTTCATATAAAAGTACATTTTGAAAACACACTCTAGATTTTGTTATTCTTAAGTAATAAAGAAAGTATAATAAATGGCTTTTTTTTTTCTCTCTTAAAAAATAAGGTCTAGGGAAGATAATTTTCTTTACAAACCCAAGTACATGTTAAATAGGCTAACACCTAAGGCATTGGAGATTTTATTAGACTACAAAAAAAGACTTTCTTGGTTTCCACTTTGCTGAGGTTAATTAAGATGCTGTTATGCATCTTTTCACTTTATTATGATAGGAAACTGTACTTTTCCACTGTTTTCCCTGCCCTGCTAACCCCTAAGACTGAGGCAAAACCCACTGACACTCTTTCTGGTTAAATCAAGCTACAATGGAATATTTTCTTGGTGACTCGAACAAGTCTCAAAGGAAAACACAGTAAAGGAAATGTCAGGCATGCGTCTTTTAATTTTTTTCTTTCCTGAAATCTTGCAGTAGACTCTGAGTGACTCCACAGCACTGGCTACAGAGTAGGACCCCTAAATAAAACATCACAAGTGTTTAAAACTGAAAGCTGTGTGCAGGGAGGGGACAGAACCCTATTAAGTAGCAATATAATAAACGATCCAACAGTCTGATCACGGTTCTGATTTTTTAAATGTATTTCAAAAGGTCTTCTCAGTCTTGTTTTGGAACGGTAGATTTCATTGTTGTAAAACACACATGGATGGATGGCTGAAACTGTGGTCTGCATACACTAGGTGAAATGTATCTATTGACTTACAAGCTGGCTGCATGTGTCAAAATGCAATCCGGTATTTTTGTAATAATAGCTAGCAGTCATAGTTGTAAATTATTTATGGAGACTATTCAGTGCAAACAGGTTAGTGCACACATCCTCTTCAGCTTGACTGCCCTGGTTTTAGATCACTCAGACATTCAACTCCTTAGAGATCTGCTCTTATCATTGCAAACCCTAAAAAGGTACCAAAACTGCAGTCATTTCAGCAACTCAAAGCAGCTCAGCCATTTGCTAAAGTTCTACCTCAAGGTTCAGTGAATAAACACCATTTCAGCACACCTCTTTCACACCCACCCTGGCCTTGGCGATGTAAGTTAATATCAGACATGAAGAGAGATCGATCTCTAGAGCTAAGACTCCAGTGTGCTTCACTATCTTTGTGCAGAAACATGGAAGAATGTACATAGCAAAGGCCACCGATGATCTTAACACAAAGTGACATTTCACTAATGCTGTGTTTCAGAAGATGGGAAAAAGACCGGCACCCAATGAGTACTTCTGGTTAGATTTAAATGAGTACAGAACCCTATTGCAATGCAACGCACTGATTTTCCTATGCACACAACTATTGAATCTCATTAGCATTTTGCCCTCACCAGTCTGTTTTAAGCAGCTGCACCTACCCTACACAGTCAGAGGGTTACTGGGGGTTACTGAATTTTATGTTTCAACAACACAGCACCAGACCAAACTAATCCATCACGTAAAGAAAAATCCCAGGGCTTGACTGCTGTGACAGATATAGTATGTCGAAACTTTTACTGTGTATTAGTCTTTCTCTAGGACAAGTTCAGCTAGCAAGAGCTTTGTAGGGGCTACTTTTGCCACAGGATACTCCTGATGGTTCTGAACTTGTGATAGTGGTTCAATTTAGTTCTGCTTGGTCATTAAACTGCAAATGGAATAAAAGTTTAAAATACACTAATAGCACTGACCTCTACCACTTCGTGGTGGATTTCCTTATGGACAATTTTGGCAACCATCAGCTTCCGCCTCAGTCTCAGTAATTTGGATTTTGGCTTTGGAATTATCATCTGTGACATTGGGCAAAGAGAAAATCCTTGCAGTCAAGGTTGCAGGGTGAGAAAAAGAGGATGGAAAACCTGTACCGAGACAACAGAAGTCATTTCTCTTCAGTCCCTCAGCCTCCTTACCTGGCTGTTGTACAGCCCACTCCACCACCGATTGCTCTAGCACACTCCCCTGTTGGGCCAAGAAGAAAGTCCATATCCACATGTAAGCAGCTCCTTACAGACTGGCCAAAAGTAACTCCATGGCATATTCTCAGTGAGAAACCTGCCTGGGGCTGAGGAGATTACGCAACTGAAATCAGCTCTTCACACTCACTCACATCTCAGAGCTCTTCTTGTCACATAGCTAGAGTCTCTGGGGAAGAACACAGGGCTGCTTATGTTCATTCTCCCCAGGGAATTTGCCCCCAAATCTGACATAATTTCCAATGCAGATAGCAAAAAATGTGCTTTGCCAAAGACACGGCTTGAGCCCATGAAGGATGGCAGCGTGCCCAATTAAATATGCACAACGTGGCGTAATGACAAAGGATAAACATGCAGCAGCGAGTAGATCTGTCTGCAAGGAGAGGAGAATAATCATAACACAATGCAGTACTCGTGTGACATGCAGCAGTGCTGGTAATAATGTGATATTGAGTTACGAACTCCTGTGGCATGATAATGGCCCCGGGTTTCAAATGGACCGCATAACAAGAGGTCAGAGCCCATGCATGCCAGTCACTATCATTTATTCACTTTTTCCCTTTTTTTCCTGGTCCTGACAGTAAAATTAGATCAATGAGAATACCAGCCAGAAGCTCTGACTGAGAATACACACAGTTAACTAACGCCCGCATCACAGGGCTAAGAAACAAGCATCTCTCTCTCTTAACTTTCCTCTGTATTACACCTTTAATATAGATGGGACAAGGAAAAAGATCCAAAAGCAAAACCAGGAAAAAATACATACAGATAAATATATGAAAATAAAATTCTATAATTTCAATTTATAATTACTGAAATAGAATTAGATAATTCTCCGGTGAAAGACAGCTGAAAAAGGAAAGCAAACTCAATGCCCTGGATATATTTTGCAGGAGTCCAGGAGAGATTCCACCAATCACAGGAATTTTCTGGGGCAGTTTTCAGGCATAATTACTATAGTTGTTCAATATTTTAAAACTGGAATAAGCAATAAACATCAGAAACAAAACACGAGGTGGTTTTTCCCCATTCATAGTGTTCTGTTTTTTATTACCAGGCCAAACAGCCCGAATCTGTACTCCCAATGAACCACACAATTCTCACTGCCTGAGTTCATTGCTCTGTGTCAGGCCCAAAGCATCTCAGTACGGGCAAAAAAGCTCAATACAGGAGGGCATACTGCACAAATCCTTATTGTGAATACATCCACCTCATGGGTCTTAGTGCTAAATTATCTGCAATCCTTCTTTAGAAAATGGAGAGACACCAGCATCTTCTGAGGGAGAGTTATCCCACCTGAGACAGTAGCAGAAATGAATTTCTTTCTGCATGTGTCAGAGGGCAATTGAGCCCACATATTATCTGGAAGTGCCTTTGGAGCTGCCCATGTTTCTCTATGTCCTACAGAAGGAGATTCAGTGATTAACATAAATCGGAATTGTTAAAGGTTGAAATTAGCTGAGAACAACTCATTTTAGTGATTCAATGTGTATGAATGGAAATACTTCATTTCAACAGAGGTGGATCATTTTGTCCTTCTTCCACTTTTGATTTTATCTCACATTTTTATTTGAAAGATTCCTTTCTAATTGCAAAATGAAAGGCAATTAAACTGTTTTGAAGAAGACTAACTTCAGCTTTCATATGAGCTTCTCAATAATTAAGGTAACACTGTCATTCAAAACCATTTTGTAGTTTCTTTTGACAACTTTACTGTATTTTATTATTTTTTAATTTTTGCAGGACACATTACACTGAAATAAGGTATAATTTCTAGCCAAAGTTCAGTGTTTTTGAATAGAGCGATTTCCTGCAAAATTAACGGTCTGCTCTTACTTATATCTAACATTAAGTAGCAACAAATGTAGATACCTAAATCATTTACTTACACTGAACGTTTAGTCTGGCTTTACAAACTCTAGAATATATTGGACATTTCTGAGGCAGAATTTGGCAATGTTTGAAACTGGTGCCATAAAAAGAAAGACTTCTTCATATGGAATTTTGAAAATTAGATAGTTGACAAGTTTATGTAGTGCTGAGAAGGTTAATTAGTACTCTCACAGTGAAGGTATAATATAGACTCATCTAATTGTGATATTTAAAGACCAGTTTAAGGAAAATAAAAAAATATCCCAAAACACTGACAAAAATGCGGAAAATGTGGAAAATCTAAGACAACTGAAATGTTACCTCTATAGGCTACATTAAGTATTTCAGTCCAAGCAACTCAGTTCCTAAAGCTCAATAGCATTTTCTGGATATAGATATGCATTTATGCATACTTACCCATCAATACTCACATATGAAGATTTAGGCATATATATGGTAATTAATTTTTTTGGTTGCATTCCTTTTTAGCACAAGGAATTTATATTATGTTGAAGCAAGACCTTACAGCAACACTAATGCAGAAAGCTAAAAAGGTTAATATCCTCAGTAGACAGTATCGTTTCATCAATAAGAGAACTATTCAATGACCCTGTATTGGAGTGAACTCAGCATAATCAATTAGCTTTGTCAAGTAAACAGATCTGTCCCTTTGGCTGCTGCGTAACTTGATATTTCTTCCTGTTCTTACTGACTCCGTGAATGGAGAAATAAAATACCCTGAAATTATACCAGCTCTGACTGAGGAGAGCGAGCTATTTAAAAAACTGCTTCACTGAAAGTGTCTGTCATTCTTAATCAGAGGTTTTTGTCTTCCAGCAGAGAAGGGCAGTAGGACAGGGCTCAGTCCAGCACCACAGAATGCTTAAACAAAAACAATAATTTCCTGTGTTTTGATTAATTAGATGCAAATCAGTTGGCAAGCAAAATAAAATAACTAATGTGCCCTGCACCACTTGACATAGCTGACTTGAGTAATTATCTTCACAATGTACCATCCTTTGCTCACTTTGTCATTTGTCTTTCTCTTGTTTTTGTTTTGGCTTTTTAAAAAATAATAATGTAATTACTATAACACTAATTTGAAAGTAATGATTTCTATACACATTAGCAGGCTCTGAGACGCAATCTATGATAGGTCATGAGATAGTAGTCTCAGACTGGCCTCGTGTAGTTTGCATTATGAAAAAAAGCATGGGAAGGAGAGATCATTACTCTGCATAATTAGCAGGCTTAATTAAAAAATGGCCCGAGATATCAGCTGTAGCACCGGCTCAACAAACCCCCTAGGGCTTGTTCATAGATTCTGCTGCACTCTGATTATACCAGTATGAATCTAGAAATAGCCACCTGGAATCACTCTCTCAGATGGGCATTTGCTAAGTGCTAGTACACGGTTATTAAATCGGTTTGTTTGGCACAATTTCGTAGAACGATACAGGCTTTTAGACCTTTAGCAATGTGAAAAGAAAGTGTGGCCAGCAAGGTAGAGTAATTCACTCTGTGGGGTTTCCAGCTTTCCTCCTTTCTAATAAATGAGGGCGTTCAGCAGTGTATTTGTCCAAATTTCTCAAGTTCTATAAATCCTAATCAGTTTGGGTTTGTCGAACAAAACCTGACTATGACAGCTTTAAAAAATTAAATGACCTCAGGTTTGAACATCTACATTTCAAATAAAATTGGACTAAAATCTGAATTCCTTTATACACCTCAGATTTATGGTATTCACATAAAATCCTGCTCAAAGTTTTACACCTCCCTTCTCCTACTTTTATTTTTGTCCATGCTGGACAATCCATAATACTTCATTCTGAGGTATATCAAAACCTTTCCTGCACGCTACTGACCATGTAAAACAGGCTGCTCATTCTAGACAGTCAATTGCTTTTGCAGAATATATCCAGGGCTAGACAGCAGCTAGGAATGTAACTGAACTTGTTAGGGAGTGAAGATTTTCCTGCATTATTAAACCAGAGGTTATTTTACATACACACTTTACATGTATCAGCAGTTAAAAATTGAGGACACATCAGGAAGGCAGACAATTAATGTACTTTTTCCAAAGGGCTTTTGTAGGCTGATCGTGGGAAGATTTTTATTGTTATAACTGTTATTTATACCTGTTTAATAAAGCTTGTTACTGCAAGGAGGAAACCAGAGAGACTTTATTTAACAGTATAGACATGATTTTGTGTTCTCCCCCCCCAAAACCTCTGGGGCTGTGAACAGGCGAGGAACAGGTTCAAGTCGCTTGGGTCCAGCCTGTGACAGCTGGGCACTCTGCGGCACCCGGCTGGAAGCGGAGGACCTCCATCGCCCTGGGGCACGTCGGGCACATCGCACCTCGGGGAGGCTGCCCCTGAGCGCGGGAAGTAGGGCGCTGTCATGGGCACTGCTCTCAGGCTCAGGAACCTGTCCTCTCCAGAGACCCATTTATGTACAAATCCTATTAAGTTATTTAGATAATATGGCAAGATGCTTTTTTTATGCTGAGTCCTTCCAGCTGATTAGACAGGGAAATCCTTGCTATCTAGTCAAGAAGTTTTCTGGCGTGTTTAACATCTTGGGAGCATATTTTTGTGTTTCTTTAGGTTAAAGATATCCTCCTAGGAACTTATCTATCAGATGAAGAAGGAACTGAGGAGTATATATGTCTGTGGGGAACAGACAAAAGTTCCTATTTCATGGGAGAATCCTGAACCAACAAAGTATTGAAAGGGAATGAAATATCGTGTGATGTAGTCTCTACTGTTGAGTACAAATAGGGTGCTTTTCAGCAGGAATGACAAGAATTTCCCTATTCCTAACTAAAAGGCATGAAGGAAAAGCAAAATCACCAAGAAGAATGACTGAAGGATAAATCAATATGAGGTGAAAAGTCAACAAGCGGCCTGCTGTTAGTCTGCCAAAAAGTATTTAATATGTTCATTTGATTTTATTCATATTCTTTAAAAAACGATGGGAGAGAGAGATAGGCACGCAGCAGTACAGCCTTTTTGTCTTGGTGAGAGAAAAGGCTTTGCTGAGAAACATGCGCTGATTTAAAAGTAGTCTTTATCCCTAGAGCTTCGATACCCCTTGAGGGTTAGCCATTATTGCAAATGCAATGACAATCTTTCAATACAGACAAATTAGCTATTTTCTAGAGACCTAATTCAGTTCTTCAAGTTACATTAATTTATCACAGTTTAATTACCACTAAAATTATACTAATTCAAATTAGAGGTGGCAGTCGTGCAACACATGTTATTTGATACCTCATGTGAATTCTTGAAAAATAATATTTGTTCTGTTAGGACAGGATGTAGTAATTTCCATCTATAAGGATGCATGCATTTGATAAAGATTTTTAACAGCTCCTAGCTGAGACAGTTTCTGTAGATTTCTGCCTTTATTCCACTATTCAGACTTTTTGATAAGCTGTAGTTTAGCCTGTATGAAGAGTGTTTCTTGGCATTTTTCAGTCTTGAGTTTAAAACTGTTAAAGCTCTCTAATTAAAATACTGCTCTAACTACAAGGCAACAAAATTACGACGAAAATTAATAAAACTCAGAACACTACAAAAATGCTTCCATAATTCAAATGCATCTATATGTCCCAAATGGGACAGGATCAGTATTCCAAAAATAAAAGGTTAGATTGAAAATAAAAATAGCAGGGAAGAAAAGCATGTAAACCAACCATAAAATGCCAGGAAGGTAAACAGCTGACACATATGTAAGCTCAACTGAGAGGGATATAGGAAATAGGTAGGAGAGGAAGAGACCTCCTGGGTCAGCACAGATACATGTGTGATACAAGCCCTTTGATAAATGGATCAGATTGCTATTTTAAAACTACTGAGGCTTTTCCCACCAGTATTTGTGCTGAAAGCTGTGCCAGAGTCCTGTGTAAACTGTCTTCTTTAAGTCTCAGCAAACACTTTCTCATTTGCACTGAACAGGTCTCCCTTACCCAACATACCAGCACTCTTGACGTACCGAAAACAATACTTTTCCCTTTCACCTTCCTGGTCCTTGCTCATACTTCTTTTCTTTATTCGTCTGATTATGCTAACGAACTCCTTTGCACCAGTATCTGGTTGGCTTCTTCCTTCTTAAAACTGGGGGGAACCAGAATTGCATTTAATATTTCTCTCATGAGTACGTTGTATAGACACTCCATTAGTTCTTTTCCCCTGTGGGCAATCTCTCTGCCGCATACTAGTTTGGCTTTGCCCCAGCGAGGGCCAGCTGGTGACTCACAGACATGGAGTGATCAGTCAGCAGCACACACCGATCTTTGTTCTCAGTCTCTCGCACATGGTGAACTCACAGCTTGTAGTTGAAGTTCTTCTTATCGGTCCCCTCTCATGCATCACTCTGTTTTGCTCCACTGAACTGAATAACTCTGAAACTTAAACGCAACTTTTTAAATCTGTGTGTTTCAGGATAGGCATTAAAATCTGCATTTAATAAGGAATTCAGTGGGAACTCCTAGGAACTCCTCTGACCTAAAGTGTACCGATTTCTAGGTACTCAGATACTGGCTTTCATAATGAAAAATAACCAAATCTTTTTACTCTTTAAGTCATAATTAGAATTCTGTCCTCTAAACTGAAACACAATGTTGCACACAGCCATTTTTGCACCATTTGGAACATTGCTTGTCTTCTTTATTTCTTCAGATATCTAATTCCTAAATTTAAACAGATATACATATATGAGTGTTTGTTCTCTAGAAAGTTCCAGAAGTATCCTTTTGTTCAACAGATCTGTCTGAGAAGAGCTGACCTGCATACCATCTTAATGTAACAGAGTAAGTCCAAAGACTCCTGCAATCTCGAATACAAAGATAAATGAATGAAAAAAAAAAAAAAGTTACTGAGGAAAAATTTCTTTTGTTGGTTGTTGGGTATTTTTCTAGTACTTTTCAAACAGATCACAAATATCTTGTGCAGTTCAACTCCTCTAACTTTAGCCATTTAAAACCTAGTCATGTTATCCTAGCTGGGTTTCTAATATTCATCTATAACAAACAGAGAGACACTTCTTACTCTTTCCAGTCTAAAATAGATGTTTAAGATAGATGGAATTTAATGTTTTATGATTCATTTCGCCTATCTTTAGATTGTCTAGAAGTTCATATCTTTCTTCACTGACTATAAAAGGAGTGTATCCAATTAGTATAGACCTTCACAAGTAACTTGGGGACAGACAAGATAGACAAGATGAACCTCAATCTTTGATCTAATACATTATTTGAAACAGGAATGGTAATTAAGGTCCATGCTGGTGCTTTTGCAAAATCCAACCTTCCCCTTTAATGAAGTAAAATTGCTTGAAAAGAAACAAAGGAAAATGAACTAAAATACCAGACTCTTCAAATGGTCAAGAAAGAAAGATTTAGAAAATGGTGAGCCCTACACAAGAAGGACAAATTATAAATTAGGCAGTCAGAGAATCCAGTAAGTGTGAATGCACATGCAAAAAACAGTGTTAACAACTTGAAAGTCAGAGGGAACTTCCTTTAGTGATAAAAATTATCAGACCATAAACTGAAAATGAAAGCTCTGCAGAATCTGGGGGGCTCAAAGTGAGACTTAGATCTATTATGCATTCAGGAGAAAGCTTAGGACGTTTCTCTAAGACAAAGCGTGAGAGGTATTTAGTACATCAAGGCTACGTTTTGGCTCTGGGCAAGCATTAGTAACTCCTGGTGAGTCCATGGGAGCTATGCATGCTGGTTCAGAAGGGTTTTACTCGTAGGAACAGATGCTGGCAGGGTAGTGTTCGCCTTGACCTAAATTTAGCCCTCCAGAAGTCATCACTTTCAGGCTAAACTGTGTCTACTGCCAGCACAGAGAGAGAGAAAGAGACAATAAATTGCAGAAAAACATCATTACATATCCTAGTTACTTCATTGAAAGACTTGGGGAGGTGTATCACCCTCAGTTACAAAAGTAAGACTCAAACACAACTGCTTTTGTCTCAAACTCACAGGATTAACTGACTAACTCCCATTAAATGTGAGAAACTCCTGAGCACCTTCAAGCACAGGAACCACAGATCCTACCTCACTCTTGTAGGCAGAGTCAAAGATCCTAAGCCACTGAGGAAATTCTGAAAAAAATTATTACTTCAGTTGAAGAAATCCCATTGATAGTGATCATCTAATGATTCTTTGAGTTTATTTTCATTTGTGTCATGTATTTTGAGAAGTTTTATTAGAGGATGAAGTTATTTATTTGAAACAGAACAACCTTTCTGGTAATAATAATAATAGCAGTCTCGATAAATAGAATGGAGATGGATATAATAATATTACTGTCTGATTTCAGATATAGCAAAGGGCTAAAGACATTGACAAAAAAAAAAAAAAA
>VXBL01008636.1:1210182-1240215 GCA_013400195.1 Aramus guarauna
AAAAAAAAAAGACCCATTAAGAAAATATCACAAGATTTTATACCCAGCCCCTTCCTCTTATTTTAGTCCCGCAATCCAGCCACATCTATGACTGGCAAAGAAGAAACATTTTGTTTCACAGGATGAGCGCTCACCTCCTCATCCTGCAACCTGCTTATTCTGATGCTCCTGATGTTGCTGCAGCTTCAGCATTCTCCAGCGCCTCTACACAGCATCAAGTTACCAGGCGATGCGTCAAGGGGCACACTCTGGAGCTCCATATGCCACAATTAGGAAAATCTATTGCACGCTCCAAAAAGCAGAGCCACTGCTGCACAAGGTCACTGAGCACTAATCACAGCAACTTCATGCCACTGGAATTTATGAGGAAAAAAATCTTCCTTGGAAATACTTAGATGGAAAGCAGTAACTTGTATCCCATTAACACCCGTGGATAATGTAAAGATATTAAATTAATTGTATTTACAAGAATGGTATTTTTTGTTAGTTACAATGCGTTCGTGTATGAAAATCATGAGGCAAAAATGAAAGCTGAAGATATTTTTTGTTACCAATACCTCTTGTGAAAATGCTGAAAAATCAAATCCTCAAGTACACATAAAGGGGCATGAGAAACTTAATTTCAAGGTCTATTCCTGACTAGTTTTCTGTTCCCTGTTAAGATAAGTGGCATTTTTTCCCCTTCAGGAAACCAAGATTTGCAATACTAAATTAGCCCACAGGTCTATTGGATGCTGTAGTCCTCCCACAGTGAAGTTGTTACAGGAAACAAAGATTTCCATAAGATGCACCAAGCTCATTATACAATGCTGGTTAGCTTAAAAAAAAAAAAAATCTGTATGATTTCCTCAAACAAAATTTGTCTTTTAACATGAGTAAGAAGCACTATTTATTTCAAAGACCTTTTGATTTGTTCTCTTCATTTTATCTGTTTTATAATTATGATAGTCATTTATTACTCTGTCACGCTGAGAACACGTGCCAGAGTCCTCACTATGGTTTCTGAATGCCGTGGTATCTCAGTGATCTGTTACACAACATCACAAGTATCTCTTATGTGTAATTATTCCTTCATTCCTTTCCTCAGTGGAAAAAATACTGCAAATTATTTACATACATATGTGTATATATTATTTATATTTGTATATTTTTAGATTCATAGATTTTTAAGTACACAGGGGACTATTACAATCATCTAATGTGACCTCCTGCACAACACAGTGATTCCTTCAGTAAGCCCAGCAAGTTAAGCTGTAGCTTCTTTTTAGCAACATATCTACTCCTGCTTTGAAGATTGCATACAAGGATATATCACATACCTAGGTAAATATGATACACTATGTCCATTTGTTATAGAAAGCAAGATTTAAAAAAATAAAAATATTTTGTATTTGGAACTGAAAGCAAGATAGTGAAAAATCTTAGACTTTTAAACAGAAGTTTGTAGACAATCCCAATGTGCCAAGCACTGTAATAGAAGCTTCTTTCTGTGGTTCAAGTGTGAAATGCTTGCAGTCACAGCATCATAGCTTTAAAGCTTGAATACAAACATTATTCTTCAGGAGGGCAGGCATAGCATGTGTCCAACAGAACTTGCTCCTCACTTTTTTAGTGAGGGCTCTGTATCTCTGAGGACACGCATTATTGTGGTCAACACCAGTGGAAATTTCTTCAAGGCACAGATTTCTAACCATTTCAACTGTTCAGACACATTTTAGACCAGACAAACATTGCAATAAGTTGTGAAAATCACATCCTCTGCAAATAAGTAGTGCAACCTCGTGGCCAGATTGAGTGTGCAAGTACCCTGTGAATGCTGCAACCTGACTTTTCCTGTTTGTGGGTGCAGGTATTCCATCAACTGATGATACGTCTTGGGTAACACCTTAAAATATGAAAATTGTCCAGACTGTTCATGTGTCATTTTGGTCCATTTTCCTTTGTTCAGCTGTGTAGCAATTGTGCTGTTCAACTTCAAAGCACAGGAGAGGAGAGAGTCTTTGTACGGGCAGGCACTTCCACTGATTCTTTCACATTTTTATAAAGTGAAAGAGATTAACCTAATCCTTGCTGTTGACTTAGTTGGCACAGATATATGAATTCTTCTCATGTCAATAAATCACTTTTCTCCTTGACGTCAGCTCTCAGGAGATAAAAAACTAGCTATGGCAAGCTTCTGTAAGCGTTTGAGACCCATGTAAGAAGGATCTGCTAAGAATCAGTTTTGGAAGGATGATCTAGTAGAATTTGGATCTTCAGATGAATAGTGTTTGTGTGCCCAATCTCAGGAACAAGGGAGTAGTACAAAGTGTTAGGATTTTAGATGATTAGCAGTTTTAAAAAACACGCTGTGAAACCAAGCCATAGGGTACAACTGTCTCCACAAATCAGTGATGAATACAGCCCTTAAAGTTTACATCTTGAATTTTGATGCTCTGTGAAAGTTCAACTGAATAAGCTCTGTGGTGTCTAGCAGGGAAGTCATTGTACAGGAAAGATCCCTTGCAAAAGAAATTAGCTCAGTCTTCCTAACCACAATTTTCTAAAATTAATAAATTTATTTTAGCACAAGTAGAAATGGCAGATAAGTGTAACAGGCACCTCCACTGCAGCACTTCTGAAACCCCACTTCACTGATATTTTAATATAAAATTATCACCTCAATCTGAAAAAACATCACCTCAATCTGAAAAAAATCAGCACCTACAACTGTGGAGAATAAGAAAAATGTCCTAGTTTTAAAAGAAATTCATCATCTGCTAGATATCCTTCGCCATTTACAGAAACCCAAGGAATTCCAGTATCTTCCACTGTTATCTTAAAGTTGAAAGCAGATTCGAAAGATTAAAGGACATGTTTTGAGTTCTGAGGCAAATAATTGATAATCTTAGCAATAAAAATAAGAGAAATCAAAATATGACACTGAACATTATCCTATAACCCTATCAGCTCCCTGATAACTTGAAAAGTAAATTAAAAAGAGATAATGAATACTAATTTCTGGTGATCCCAGACAGACAAATTTTGTTCCTTCTAAAAGTAAAGATAAGGTGTTGTGGCAGTCAAACATGTACATATAATCTGGAATCTGCAAGTTAAACTGTGATCCTTGGGATTTTGAATCTGAATTGCTAACAGAGAGGGAGGAAAGAAAGCTGTTTAAACTATTTTTATTCAGTGAATTAAACAAATACATCACTGAGACTACACAGACTGCAAGACTCTACTGAGAAAATACTACATCTATGCAGGCAATTTCAAGAACTGCAACAAACATTGAAAAAATCTTAATATTCTCCCCATGTCTCACATCTTCAAAATTCACCCGAGGATGCTCTGTGCCTAAGTCCCTCTGCTTTAAGATTTGTTAAAATATAGGAAAAGGAAAAATGAACACACACACACACACAATCTGATTCCAAGATCTTCTCTCACAAAATACCATCAAACTAAGACTTGTCCAGTATTTCTGTGTAATTAACATTTTCCTGCCTAACTTTTCAGAAAGAAAAATAATTAACCAAAGTGAAAGCCACTGCATTTTTCCTTGGGTCTTCACTTCTAATTCACTAACATTACAAAATTTTTATCTAAAATATGAATTCTGGTAATAGAGAGATTTAAAATAAATTATGGAACTAAATCTCAAACAACATATTAAAAAAAAAAAAATCTTAATTTGCCAAGATACAAAAAAACATTTACTGCACATACACATGAATAACAGTTGTTTGATGAAAGTGCAGTTAGCAAATAGAGAACCTGGAAATGCACTGATGATAATGGATTATGGAGTAAAACTTGGGGGGGTGGAGGGAGGGTCCCACATAACTGGTTTCTCTTCAACCTTGTTGAAAGCCCATGTTTCGTCTGGATTTTCATCGGAGCCTCTTTGCTGTACCACTGACATCTGCAGAGGGACATACCCCCGACTTCAATGAAGAGAGAGTCATAAACAATATGGTGATTCAACAGGAAATTTCTGGTTTAATAATCAGCCTTACACTAAATTTTAGGTCAGAGATGATTGATAGATCCATTTTATCAGACCTAATTAACTTAATAATATCTGTGAATTTTTCATCCTGCTCCCCTTGATTTAAAGGCAGCATTGAAGAAGAGGAACTGGGTCATATTCCAGTGAAGTTTTAAGTGCTAATAATAGGATTTGGCTAACTTAACCTGGGCATTTTAAAGGTCGTTGCCAAAGCCAAGCTTGTCATCCTAGCCAGTGAAGTGATGCAAGTTCTTCCAAGGAAGAATTTAACACTAAACAGGCCTGCAAGACGGCTGAAATGAGTGTGCTACTGGCTACAGAGGGACCTGTGGTGTGGAGATGATGCAAGACTTTTGAGCTCAAACTTGAAGGGGGTGGTGGTGCCTTACAGCCCACCCTACCCCTGAGAGCAGCGGTGCCCCAATGTACTGAACACACCGATCTGCAAGCAGCGTGGGCAGCAAACAGGGAAGAAACAGACATTTAAAAGAGCCGGAATGATACCTCTCAGACTTAATCTTTCATGTTTTTACATGATGACAGCAAAAACCATAGGGCTGCAAACTGAAGGACAAAATATTGCCTCTAAGAGCTTACCGGTTTGCTAAAAGCTATTAAGAAAATGGAAGCTATTAACATCATGCCAAATAATGGTTCAATAATAGCGGCCTAATGTGAAATTGAGATACTTTATATCACTCTAAAATGATCATCCAAATAATGAACTGCAAACTCTTCAGCGGAAGATGGTGTTTTCCCACTCGTGCACAACTATGCCATCAAAATACAGCAATTCACATAGTTGTTTTTACATGCAGATTTTCTGTAGTGGTGACCTGTGAGTTGTACACCTAGATTGTAGGAGTAAAGACCCTATCGTAAAATCCTTATTAAGGGAGAAATCCTTCTGAGTCCAGTTAAAAATAAGTCCATAATTAGAAAATGCTTAAAACCTTCAACCCATCAGCTCTCAGGAAAAATCTGCCTCATACGAAGTTCAATGTCTTTTAATAGCTAGTGAACAATAAACTTTGGATTGTCAAATAAGGGTTCATTAATCTGTTTTTAAATTATTCTTCATTACACTGTATTGGCCAAAACACATTGTCCGTAATATGAATAATATAAATTAATGTATGCATTTTATATAATAAACATGATAATACTGGAAATATATATAGCCTATTTACATTTTACTATAAACTATAAATATAATGTTTTCTACATCTATAAAAATTATAGCAGCAAAAAAAAATTACAAATGTTCTTGAACAGAACTTCAGTTGGTTACCAAAACACATTTTTGAACATGGGTGTATTCTGCAAGCTGTTAAATGACCAACTAGAAATAATTGTGAAAGACATCATAAGTCAGATTATCAGAGGGCTTCATAAAGTGTTATCAGTTGATGATAGTGTTACTATCAACCTCACACAGCTCGAAGCAATAAGTTTTGCTGACAATCTCCAGTCTAAGTCTGTGACCCATTCCCACCCAGAGTAGTGAGACAAGGAGACATGGAGACAAAAATTGAGACACCCACGGAGAAGAAATCCAGCTGAAATTATTCCTCTGCAGGTTCAAAGCACTTAAATTCTGCCCTAGTATTCTAATAAGTGCCGGTATAACACACATTATGTCCTCCCTATTGTTCTGTGAAAGAAAAGTCCATGATATAAGAGAAAGACTTGTACAAATGTATTTACGTGAGATGCAACAACTGAGAAATTGGAAGCTCTATTTTCAATTTCTTTGTGCTCTTCCTGGCCTAAAACATCTGAACTTTTCAACATGAAGCAACCCTAACCTCAAAATAGTATATATAATATTAGCTGGGCTATCTTTTGCTAATTGTTCATTTTAGTCTTTCCAAGGTAGAAAGGAATTAGAGTGCTTTGATGAGAAATAATGGTCAAATATATTGATCTGCACTGCAAGATCTGCAAGCGAGTCCAAAATGAAATTATCACAATTTAAAATCATATAAAGAAAGTATTGACCGTCTACAAACTAAGTCAAATGTGTCCTAACACAGAATGATGGCTGCTAGTAGTGCTGGAATTGGGCCAGTAGTCTGACAAATTATTTGGATGTGTCCTATTATTAGACAATTATTCAACAGAAATAGAATGGAACAATCAGGCTAATTCTGATGACCAAACAGTGTGGTTATGACTGTTTTAACACAACACATTACATGTTGTTACTTCATTTGCAATGTGGTGATGTTCTCTGAGGTCATAAACATGCCTTCACATGCTTTGTCTGTCGTGTATGTCCATATATGGACAAACATATATATACATATATATAAGCAAATATACTTACACGCATACCTTATAGATAGATAAATGGATTGGTAGTTGCATACTCATACAGTACGCATGCAATGCATTTAATCAGAGCTGTGAACAATGTGCAGCCAGAGCAGATTGATTAAGAGGATTTTTACAGCATCACTGGAAACCCTCAATAGCACTTGACAATAATCAAAGCTTTAAATACAATAGCAGGAATTGAGTAGGAATGGAGCTGGCACCAGAGAGGCTAACTCTGCACATCAATACTTAAAAATGAGAGTTGTTGTGTGAAAAGGAGTGCTAAACTGGAGCAGTGCCAGCTGTTGAAAGCCTACATCTAAGGCTGAGCCTGAGAACTGCCAGTGTTTCCAAATGAAGATCAGGAGAGCAGAGAACGGGTCGGAAAAAGCGGCGTCCACCCAGAGTGGATGGGGCTGAGGACTGGCAGTGCAGCACCTGTACACCACCGCCTACCCGGTCAGCCTGGGCGAGATTTCCCTGCCTCTCCATTGATCCAGCTAAGAAGGTTGCTTCCTTTTCTTGGAGATGTTGGATACCTGTATGTGAAAACATGACAGAGCAGATCAACCCGTTTTCAGAGCTGTGCTAAGGCATTACGACAATTTTTAATACCTGACCTGCCCTGATAATTGCTGAGGCCCTGATCCTGTGAAGAGCTATATGTGCGCTCAAATTTACATGCTATAATTAAACCCAAGGAGACTACTTTCAAAGCCTAGAGTTAAACAAGGAAAAGTTTGTAATGAGAAGTCATATCTTTCATTAGATCTGCAGATATAATTGGAAAAAACACGGACAGACTTTCTTGCATACAAGCCCCGTTTCATGTCTTCAGGTCTTGGCAAAGAGCCAGGTCTTTGCAGGATTGAAGCCTAAATGTTATTAGCAGCATTTCGCTAGGTATAAATGCAGTTGTAAAAGGAGCTTATTAAAAACTTGAGTTTCCTTGCTTAGAATCCTCCCCAAAACAACCAAAAAAATACGACTTGCTCTCTAACTGACTCCTCAGATCAGTAAGAGCAGTATGAAAATTTTTATGAAAGTATCGCAAATACTCAGCTTGATCATTTGTTGCAAAATGGTTTGTTTTGTTTAAAAAATAATTAAAAATTAATTGAGCCGAAGCATGAGGGAGAAATTGACTCTGTAACCCAGCATTTACAGAACTCATCTGGGATATGGGAGACCAGCATTGAAGCGTCTGCTTTAACAAACAGTTCATTAGTTTTACAAAGCAGAACAACTTTATCAAAGGAGATTAGCGAGTCTTATTTTGGAAGAGCCAGAATCCTGGTGATGAGGATTCCTTGGGTTGATTCCTTGAGGTGTGGGATTCATATCCTCTCCCCAAAAATGGGAGGTGCTTTGGCTCCTCCCACACTGTTAAATCACACTCTGCGCCCATTTCTGCCTGCACGAATAACTGGGTCCTTTCTGAAATTCATTGGGCCATTGAAAACAGATACCTATTGCTTTTTAAAAACTTTTTTTAGAAACTATGGAAGCTGTTCATTTTTTGAGTGACTACAGAACTTTCTAATTTTTTGTTTCTTGTTCTTACAGTAATTGCCAGCTCTAATAAATTGAAATCAATACATCTCTGCCTTCACACACATGATCACAGCTGTCTCTCACCTTGAAAAGATGCCATGTATATGGACAGATCTCAACTTCAAAGATTTCACACAAAACTGGGGAAAGTTATTAAGTTATTTTCATCAGTTTCATTGAGCTTTGGGCCACCCCTGCCTAAAAAAGGCCCTGAAAGAGGTGAGATCAGGTCTGTTTCTCAAAACATGAGGATGGAGATGGCAATGTCTAATGACTAGGTCCAGTGTAACAGCCCTGACAATGTCTCCAAATTACCTGGTCCCAAGGGAATAACTCTGCACTGGAGCTGCAATAAGTTCCATATAGTGATCTGATTCTGATGAAAGGTGAATCATGAGTTTCACCACAAAGCACATACCTGTCTTAGTTTAAACACAGACACTGAGTTTTGTAGTTTATGCTCTGGCAGTGAACATGCTCTCCTGAATTCGGTAGAGAGCAAGTTAATCAGGGCAGTGGTCTATCTTGGAGAAAGAAAAAAAAAGTACTTTCAGGATTAGTTTTCATAAAGAATCTGAACTGCAGTTTGCTGAAGGCTGAAATGGTGTTCTCTATAAAGTGTAGGTATTTGCTCATGCTGTTTGTATGCTTTGCCTTAAGCACCATAACTGTGAACCAGAAACCGGACAATGTGGAATCCCATCTCATCCAATCCTGGCATTTTTCTGTTCTTTATATTCATGCCTGGAACTACCTGCTGACTTTTATAGATCTACAAGCATGTTTCACAGTTTTACTGTGTTTCTTTTACAGCTTCAGCTGTATCCACCCCCTGCCCAGACAACATGGGAAGTGGTACCCAGCGAGTGCGAGACACGGCTGCTCCCACCAGCCCTGTGCCTGGTGGGGCTCTCGGTGCCTGGCTTTGAAGGTTGGAGAAGTGAGGAGGAGGAGGGGTACCTGCTTGGCCAGGTGCTCCTTTTCCTTTGCCAGAGTTTAAGGCAACTCCACTCTGCCAGTTAAACAGTAAAACCAGAGATATTTCAGATGATCAAAATATATAGCATACAAAAGAATAACAACTGTTGTTTCCTATGTAAGTGTTGCCATCTTAAACAGCGCATACAGCCATGAGAAGTCACGTCAAACTTTGATTTTTGAAAAGTAATGTTGACTCCAGATTTGCTACTTCAGTTCACCTTGATGTAAAATTGACATAAGTGTGTCCCTGAGCAGTAACAGAGGTTAGCTAATTTTTGTCACACTCTCCAAGACAGTAGTCCCAAGAGACACTAACGCACTTTCAGTGCTCCTTGCCTTTGGAAATCAGCTCAAAGTGCACCTCCTTAGTCTGACTTCTGCTCCGTGTCTTTTGCCCTGGTGAAAATTCTTCACATTGAATGAGTGCAAAAGCTAACGAGTAAATGATAAAGGAAAAATCATTAAATACATGTGAAAGAAAACTTTTTTTCCATCATTTTTACGTTAAGCTTTAACCTTCAATACACATTTTCTATCTTTTCTTTTCAGCCATCAATGTGTTACACCTGCTTTAGATCTGGATGCAAGTAAAGGAAATTTAGGCCTCAGTTTTTACAAGACAGCCAGACAAGGTGGTTTGTACATAAAGATTTGCCCAGGAGGTCTTATTAACAAGAACTAATAGTGCACTTTTGGTGCACTTTTAGGCAGTAGTTGTTAGAAGTAGAAAGCCGTGGTTCACTGTTTAACTGGCAGTATGGACATGCAGAAAAGGGCTATGGAAATGGATACTTGGTACAAATGTAGTACAGCTATACCCTGAATTTTATTTACATGTACTCTAATCCTGGTCATCATGTTCTGGAAAACTAGCATTGCAAATATCTCTAATTAATGACTGCTAAAATTCAGTGGGTTGAGAAAACAAGTTGCTTCCTACAAAGAACAGTAACTTATTTCTTAAAAGAAAATGTGGGGGAAAAAAAAAAAAAAAAAGAGATATTCAAAATAGACTTGGGAGAGGAAGATATTTGGAGATTTCATCTTTCAATGTATACATTTCTTTTTCTGCATTACTAACATGACATTAGTATCAATTAACACTTTTGAATATCTACAAATGCTTCACCTTTTCCCCATTCTCTAACGGAGCTTAATTATTCACAACAGAGAAAGAGAGACAGCGAGATATTTCACTCCCAATGAAGATTAGCCATTAATTTATTTGGAACCAATTTGGCAGCCCTTGATCGCATACTGGAAAGCACTGAATCAATTACCCATAAGGGATCATATCATAAAGTTCTTGTTCAGACTTTTTGAAGGAAAGCATATTTCATTCAATCAGAACTTAACCTAGAAAAAAAAATGCAAATACTGGAATTTGGCCCAGTGATATCTTGTAATCAGGTATCATTAAGATTTTTCTAACCAGACTGTAAATGTAATACTTCATTTTTCTACTGTAATTATTGTGCTTTAGTATTACCTTAATATACTTTGATGATATACAGTGAATGCTTTGTCCATGCAGTAAAGGGCAAACTACTGGAATGTAAGAAATCTGCAAAATATGGGAAAAGGAAGTAAAAAAAACCCCTTAAAGTGCTTAAAGTGGTAACACCTGCTAAACAAAAATTCTGTATGGTTGAGCTGCAGAGGACTAATTCAATTTATGTCAGTGAGATTGCTTCCTCTCAGCTATCTCTGGTAAATCAATAGATAAATCTATATGCAAATAAATAGTAAAGTAACTACTATTTTTACCTTGTTCAGTAAGTGTAGATGAACAAAAACTGACCCAGAAGGGAAAGTTTAGAGGTCACTGTGGCAGATATAGCAATCATGTAGATGGTGTTGGTAGCTGGTCAAAAGGGCACTGAAACAGTATAACTTCGGTTGATTCGAGGATAAGTGTAAACTGAAATAAGTAAATTGTGTCCCATCACTTCAGCTCGTGGTGGAGATCAAGTTACAGCTCTGGCAGAACCTGGAATAGTTTCCATTGAAATTAATAACAGTTATTCTGCTTCATTCAAATGTAAAATTGTGCTGCAGGAAAGATCAGAAAACGATGCCCAGCAGTGGTTGTGCTCACATTTGTTGCTCCCTTCCACCAAAGCTGACAGAGCTTATACATTGGCCCATAAGATGATTCGGCTCTTCTTCCAAACATAAGAGAAAATCCGGGTGATTATCCTGAAATCCTGCCGTTTAGTTCTGATTCTGCTCCTGTGACTACAGCCTGCTGCATCTAAACTTGAGCTTCTCTGAAAAGAAACAGTGTCTTGAAATGAGATCTCCACAGCAACTTCAGACAACCACAACTGGAGTGCAAAGTTAATTCTCCCTAGCATCAGAGGAAATGCTTATTGCAGAGTTGAGTGTGTGATGTAAACAGATTTTTTTTTTTTCTCTGCTAGAATGGAAAATTATCTATTTTATTTCTTGGTACTCCTTTCAGCAATGAAACTTATTTACTCAAATTATTAGTCAAAATCTCATACATGGGAGTTTACTCAAAGTGCTCACAGTTAGAGCTGATCAAATAATAGTAAATATATTTGAACAATATATTTGTTAAGTAGCAAAAGAAATTACCAAACTTAGTTATTTGGTAGTAGCTGAATTAAAAGTTATTTTAACAAATTTATTCAAGAGAAAATGCTTATCAACTACATTTTTTACAACAAATATTTGATTACCTTCAGTGAAAAACTTTTCCCTTGCTTCAGAGATGGGCTTTATTGGTTTATTTATATGGCTTTAACAGTCTTAGTGTTTTTATAATAGTTAGGATGAGACTAAGTAAAAAAAGTAGAGGAAATATTAAAGGAGTAGAGGTTTCTGTCCCACCTTTCGGATTTTTATCTTTTATACAAAAATGATATAAATTAAAATACAGCAACCTGATAGTACTGTCAAGACGTTCAAGCAGTTCCTCCCAGAAATTACACTTCAGAGCCAGACTCTGTTCTGTGTCTTTCTGGTACCAGGACATACTCAACAGGCTCCAAGGCTCTTGAGGCAAATATTCCAGGAAAATAAGTTGTAACAGTAGCGTCATGAATACCTAAAAGCCATGCTTTTGCTTCAAGGGCAATTGTATTTTGGTTGAGAACCTGGCAAACCAAAAATATTTCCAGCCCTGTAGTAAAACTATTGCCCAGTTGTCATTTCAGAGATCAGATTCCACAGAAATGCTTAAATTTGACATCCTTTGTGAAATTTGGGTCTGAATCTACTCTTTACAACTCAGGATCTTTAAACTCTGAAAGCATTGCCCGAACACTTGGAAACCTGAGATTTCATCTTTTTTTATGTATGTCAGCTATGGCCAGCATTGGTCTGTTCTTTCACTCCACAATGGTGCAAACCACAGTAGTGAAGCTGGCACTTAGTTTTGACCTGAAGTTGTGAACTTCCAGAAAACGTCACCTACTTCTTCAAGTGATTTATCAAAACAATTAAATTTGAAGCGTCTCAGGAGACCTAGTGCTGGACTTTTTGCCTGAATAAAATCCTCTCTCTGAAAAGAAAGCATTCTACAAATGGAACGCTATCTTATTTTTTGGGGAGGCTTTTTGCCGGCAGGATTTAGAACAAGTAGATCAACACATGCTCTAATTATATTTAGCATAACAACCTTATTTAAAATGTAAATGGTTATAGTTATTCTTTAATGTCACTCGTAATAAATCTACACTGCATTAATTCCCCAAGTAAGGGTACCTCATTTAGTTCATAAATTTAAAAGAAGCCTTTTAAAAATGTTTACTGTTTACAAATAATGTTAAATACAGGTTCAGAGTAAAGTTAGAAAAGAAAGTTTTTTTCTGGCTTGTTTAGAAGGGTGCATTTTTATTTGTGATTTCAAATTTTCTTGTCAATATTTTACTTGTTATTTCCCCCCTCTTAAAGAAATCACATCAAAGAGCTAAGACCAGACAGGCATCGTCACGTCAAAGAACCTCTCCTCACTCCATGCATTTAGCAGGTGATGATGTCAGTGAGTTCAATACACCTACAATTTGATTACAAAGCAAAACACGGTGCTCTGCTCCCCAGGTACTTGAAGAGGGGATGCATAGTATTAAACATCTCTTAGAGCAAAACCTCCCTAAAAGAGGAGTGTGAGATTATTTTGGCAGCTTCCTCAAAGCCTTCAGAAAGACAGCAGCACTAAGGAACAAAACTTATGATAAAAATGTGCCCCATTCTCTTGTCTCGGGAGAGCACTTTCTTAAGTTTTTATTTAAGCTTCCCAGAATAGACATTTTGCTACAATGAACTGTGCTTATTATATTCCTTGTATGAGAGTGCTTCACAAATTCTCCATGAGACTGCATATTCCCTTAGGAACTTCAATGCACTTTTCTGAGGTCAAATTCTACCCCATCATTGATGAAATCTAAATGAACTTATCTTGCTGATTACCAATACGATCCCTCTGCACCGATGAAATTGCCAGTATTACACCACCTTTCATTTTACAGAGCCCACGGGACTCAGTTTCTCTCACCCCCCCCCTTCCCACCATAAAACTAAAAAAAATATGCAATATTGCATATATTAAAAGCCTAAACATAAATCCACATAACCAATCAAGATGGTTTTCCTGAGGATGTGAACAAACATATGGGGAAGTCAATTCAGCTGGCGATCACACAATCTTGTCGCTGACTTCCTACTCCATGTGTGACCTCTTTCTCGGGCAGTTAGGAACGAAACACAGTACTTCACACGGAAGTGGACAGGTGAAATAAAAATTTTTTTTTTTTTTTACTATACCAGAATTGTAGTTGTAAAAGGTACCCTTTTAACACATAAAGTGTGGAAAAATCCCAGTCTTTGTGATATGCAAGTCTCCTATCACTTGTTGAGACCATAAAAAGCAGAGTTGGCACCTACATGCGTATCAGGTTTAGATGTGAAACGTCTTGCTAGCAAGCATAGTGTTGGCCACAGGGAGACAGCCATTTGCAAATGTGTGGTTTTCAGAAAATACAAACTATGTGTGAAAACATAAGAAAATTCAGATTGCCTCTCTTTCATTTTGCATTTTTCTTTTTAGCTCTGGGGTTTTAGCAACAGATAAGGAATGGGCAAAGTGCATCCATGCTTAAAAAAAAAAAAAAAAAAAAAAAGAGAAAGAAGAAGAAAAAAAAGTATCTGCCCATGGTTTATCCCACTTACAGCAGTTTACCAAAAGAATGAGGAATTTCCTCTCCTTCCCCATCACAATGACTGGTGCAGAAAAACTGACACATGTTCAGAGTCACACGAGCTGCACATCCCTCCCTCTTCCAAACTCCAGCCTTCCATCACTTTGGGGATACATCTGTCCCTGCAACACAATCTTTATTTATTATTATATTTGTCCATGGTTTTTATGTATAATCTAGTTTGTTTGTTTGTCTCCCCTGTTGTTTTCTCACTCTTAAGCATATATTCAACTCTGCAGCTCAGCCAGTCTGAAAGCAAAAAGCACTGGAAATATAACCTTTCACATATTTGACACAATTTTGAACATTTTCAGGTTGAGCTGCCATCAGAACACAGAAGATATTTCTGACAAAGCAAAGTTTGTCAGATCAGTGGCATTTAGTCCAAAGTTTGATTTTTAATACCTATTGTGCTCATTTCCGAAAGTTTACAGCTTCCTGAAACAAACACTGTCCCTCCATTTCTGGAAAGGAAAGCAGAATAGCTTAAGATAAAATTGTGTTACATATTTCTCAGGCCAGCGTTTCTCTCAAAAGAAAATGAAGAGACCTTCTTAGAGAGAGATGCAGTGTGTACACTAATGAATAGAAGCTGCTTGTTTTCCCATTTTGCACACGCAAAGCCAAGCTGACTCTTAGCTCCAAACAGTGAGAAAGATCTGGAAGAACTGGCATTTCCTTGGACAAGCATGTTGGCCAGAAAGAGATGATGAGAATGTTTTGTAGGAAAGAAAAAGAAAAATCAAGGCAACCCATTTCATTTTAAAAGGCTTCTTCCTGACACTATTCTGCCTGAAATGCTAGAAGGTCTTTGTGATACTAGCTGGAACTGCTGTGAGGTAATTATATGTAGTTACATAAAGCAGCCTAATGCTAGCCCAGCAAATTGTCTAAAAGAAGGGAACGTATTCCTTGTTAAATGTTTTGTCATGATGACCATGCCCTTTATTTATCTCTAACACAACATGCTTATTCTGCCCCATCTACTGTTTTCACCCTGCAAATTTATGAGGCTCTATTAATCTTCTGCCCTGCTGACTCTCTCTGTTGCAAAGTGTCAGCAGACTTTTGTACCTTGCTAATGTACAAAGTGCTTCCTATGAGTAATATCAGCATTTTGCCTTTTAATTGCACATATAATTTTTAGGTCTTACAGCTAATAAGGGAATTGAGACCACAGTTCATCTTTGTCTCGAATGGTACTCCAGGGGTGTAGGGACTGTAGAAGCTCAGAGAAGAATATACTTGTCCTCGTTCCAAGCAATAGTTTCTCTCATTATAGCAGCCCCATTCACACCAGTACAGTTACAGGTCTGCCAGCATTTCCATTATAAGCTCAGCTTTTTGGGGTTGCAAAACTGCTGTAAATATTTACAAAACATAGAATACATTCTTTTGGCTAAGGGGTGTTTTTTTGTTGTTTTTTTTTTCATTGTTATTATGCATTATTGTTTCTGCATTATTATTATTATTGTTACTACTTTCTGTAGAAGTTGTTTTTATTATTTTAAAGACCTCATTACTTGCAGGGGAGCAAACATTGCTTTGTGGTCCAGCTGAAAACTGGTATTCCTCGTATTCAAACTAGGTGGTGAGTTTGTCCATTGCTTGTTCCATCTTGTCCACCCAAAACCAAATTAAAAAAGTAATAGTATGGTGCTAACTTGGAGCGATGCACAGTAGTTTTATATTAACAACCTTCAACAAGGAGTTTTCCTCTTATCTTGAAAAGCACATTACTGAGGAGTATTACTATTGTTCAACCAGTTGGAGGGAAAAATACAAGTTTGCTTTCCTTTTTTTATGGTAGTCGATTAGAGAGAATATCTCATGTATCATATGCTGGAGGGTTTCAAGAACATGTGCCAAACTGTGCAATTAAATGCTTCTCTCATAAGTATGCAAAGCAATAAAAAGTAAACAGAATGACTACTGGAATATCATGCCACGGGAGCTGCTTGTAAGAAAATGACAGGCTGTTCTTAACTATTGGGCATTACTTTACTGTGGAAAAGTCCACAGAAGAATCAGAGGTCTGGCATATTTTTCAGACACTGTTAGGAATGGTGCAAACCAAGGCACCACTTTGAGCTCCTGGTCATGATACAAGGAGTGTGGAGGCCAAAAAGGCACTGTCGCTATACGCTCTCCAAAGACGATTTTCTATCAGAAGATGAAATGTTTCTGTATGGCCTCAGAAGGTTCATGCCATGCAGATCAGTTGCTTGTTTTCATGTCCCATCTTCCTGGACACCCATGATGTCTGGGTGAGATAACATTTCAGAATATCTCATGTCTTCCTTCTGGTTTCCTCACTCTGGTCCCACAGTTTGCCAACATCTGCATCATATTGGCTATTCATCTGAAGGTTTTTAACATTTGGTTGTTATATCATCTCCAGTTCCAGTATTGTTGTTATAAAGTGATGTATTATTCATGCAATCACAGGCTCAATTTTCAAACTTGTGGACTTCATACTATATTACCATCATAAATATTGATTTCAAGGCACCCACAAGCATTTTTAGTCCTTCACTGAAAACACAAAAAAGAGACATCTGTACTCTGCGGAGCATAAAAACAAAGGCTGTATACACATGGCACAATGGGATACCAATCTAGAGATACCAGATAGATGTCCAGGCACACAGTGGGCGCTTGTACAGATATGTGCCAGGGCCCACAAGCTGTGTAGCTGCATCTCCACACATTTGGGGGCTTAGACTAAGCAACCGTGACTCTCTTAATGAGTTTGGACCCTTCACTGCATTGATACATCTACCCTGCTTCCTCTTCTGGGGTCGACTCACTGAATGGAGGCGGCATGCTGACAGATGGCTTTGATCGACAAGTCAGATTATAATAATACCAAAAAAAGGAGAGGAACAAAGGCCATGGTTTACATAATCCTGACACTAATGTTGAGCATTCAAGTGGTTTTGTCCTTTTATGAAAGACCATTCTTTTTAGCTTAGTGGGAAAAGATTATGAGATGAACGGTAAACCCTGCATTCACTGGATGCAAGGTAAGAAAGGCAAGGAGGGTTCAAACAGGCTCCGGGTTAGCGTTCACAAACTTCCTCATAAACTGAATCCTCGCTCCAGCTTCCTGCCTCCTCGTTTGCTTTGGTGGAAAGATAACCTCACTTTCCACTGAACAGAGCCTCATTGTTACCACTGTTACCATATTTCTGAGAAAAAGATACCAAATTTGTTCTTTCCAGACAAGTTTCTCACCTGAGTTAAGAATGATGTTGTCACTATATATCAATGACCGCAGCAGTCTCTGGAAAACCACTGCAAAACAGTCTTAAGGGAAGTATTTGTCTGTGTATATACCTATATGTATGTATAAACAGGTGTGTGGGTGTGTGTGTCTATATGCATATACATGTGCATGTATATAAGAATTTTTAAAAAGGACAAAGAATAAATACCTTTTAAAAGATCCATATATTAGACACGAGCAAGGTTTACTGTACAGGCTCCCAGTCCATTGCAGCGTTACAGTAAACCCACAACCCTTTCTCCAGTATTCACAACATCTCTTGAACTGCACGACCAGATTACAGGCCTTACACTTTCCATTATCCCCTATCTATGCGACTTTCTTTAAAACAGTACTATAACAATTCCTACTAACACAGATACTACTGATAGCAGGAATAAATCTAGAAACTTGGATTTGGTAGATTTGGAAAAAAATAGAGTACCATAAAGTCTTCTAAAAAGGTTTTTAGGCCAAAAGTAGCTTCATAAAGTTGTAACTAATTGTTCACAGTATAAAATACTGATGAAATACAGACATTTCAATTAGCTTTTCCAAAAAGGTTACCCAAATGTTCATCACTATTTTTTCTTTCATTTAAATTGCCTATATAATGTATCTTAATATTGTTTTCTTGTTAAACAAATTGAAACATTTTTTTTCTTATTGGTCACAAAAATGCCCCTCCTCCAGTTTTCCTTTGTAGATGCCATTACTGTGTGTCCCCTCAATGAAGAGTTGTATTTCAAAGGAAAGTATTAACCTTAACTTACCTCTCTAATTAAAATTACTTCTAAACTTCTGAAACATATATTCCTTCAGTTCTTGAAATGTTTATGAAAAAAAAAAAAATCTTTCTCTCCTACACTGACTGCATGAACTTGACTTCTTCATTTCTTTTTCTGGCTCCTCTTTTTAAGCTGGGAGTAAGTACTGCACATAGCAGATTATCAAATGCACTTAAAACAAAGCTAGACTACATTAATTAGTGTTGTATGTGCACTTGGAGTGGGTAATATAGTTCATCCTCTGGCACTCAGCTCATTAATTTCAAAATGTATGTTACTAAACCTCTTATCTTGGTTTTATCTAATTAAATTATTAAGATGAAACTTAATAAAATCAGAGGTTTTTAAATGTCATTCAAGGCACAGCTACAATTAAGAGATCAAATATTCATAGTTTTAGAAGACTCAACCCAGGAAGACCACTTTTTGTGTATGATCAAGTTTGTGCTGATTTTTTTCCAAACTGAACTGTCTTTATTTCAATAATGTTATGATTTGCAAAGATAGATGGGAAATTAGTACATACCATTCTGAACAGATAGGTTAGTTAAGGTTCAGTCTGGCATTGATATGTACATATTATAAACATTTAAATAGTATAGATTAACAATGGTCTTGGTGCTGAAATGGTGCTGCAGGCTGTTATTGTCCTCTAAAGACCGCAGGGTCACTGGGCCAGCTGAAGTTACTGTCACAGTGATCTGGATGGTTAAACACAAGTGTCTGGTGTTTTTTAGACACCTTGATGTATCCAAGACATTTGATGGCAGACATGACGTAGGCACTATCTATGCCCTTTTGTGGTAGCATCTGGAGGCAAGGCCAGATAGGCAAGAGCATTTAAAATGACAATAGACATCTGTATTCAGGCACCTGAATTATCTCCAGGTCATCCAGATATTATGTGCTGGAAAGACTTCAATACTTCTGTCTGAAACATGGAGTAAGTTTTTTCTAGGAAGAGAAATATAGAATCACAGAGTAACCTGGAACCTGCACTACCTTGCAGCTGGTCAAAATAATAAGCACCAGTTACAGAATTACATATCCGTTCAGGTTGGAAGGGACCTCAGGAGATTTTTATTCCAATCTGCTGCTCAAAGCAGGAGCAGCTCTTAGGTCAGACCAGGTTGCTCAGGACTGTGTCCAGTCATGTCTTGAAAACCCCCAAGGACAAAGATAGCACAACCTCTCTAGGAAACCTGCTCCACTGCCTGACTGTCCTCATGAGAAACATGGTTTTCCTTATATGAAGTCTGAGCATCTTTTGTTTCAACGTATGCTCACTGCACTTTGTCCTCTCATCATGCAACACTGTGAAGAACTTTGCTCTGTCTTGTTGGTGGCATCCTTGTAGGTTTTGGAAGTCAACACACAACATCTAGTTGCTGGATCTGTCAAGAGTTTTAGCTCCAATACTCACCTGGCACTGGAGAGCTTCTTCATGGGGTTCAACCAGTTACAGTCTGTGCTTCTGGCTAAACACAGAAGAGCTGTGAGAGCTCAAAAGGTAGCTGCTATGGACACAGTAGAAAGTGGTTGAGTATAACACTCAAGGTGCAATGGTAGAAGAGTAGGGAAGGATAAGTCCCAAGGCCATGTTGTCATTATTTTGACACATCAAGTCAGAAAGTACGGGTACTCCAAACATGACATGTTCGAACATAGCTGGCTATGCATATCTGGACCAGAGAAACCTCCTCACAGAAAACAGTCATAGCTCGTGCTACCTATATCACAACTGTTACTATTCATTGACAATATTGACAGCTACAGTCTGCTTGATCTGATTCTCTGGCTGACCCCTGGAATAGTGGCATTAATAGTCTGTAGAGTTAAGCTGGGTATCCATGACAGGTGGCCTCACCTGCAGAGGCTATTTAGAAATAACTGTAAATTATGTTAAGTGGGCACATTCCAGTTCATTAGCACAAATATTGCAGAGAAAAAAAGCCTCCGCAGAAAGTAAGTTTGAGGGAACTGTACAAGGGAAGTAGCAACAAGGAGCACGTGCACAAGAGGGGGATGTAGCTTCACTGTCTGGTTGTATTGTGATCTTTGAATTCTGTACATGGACAGCTCACAGTATAGGAGTTGTACCACAACTAGCTAATGCTCTGCAGACACTGCGTACCAAGAATCTGTGGAATGCAAAGCATTGCAAAGCATTGCAAAGTCAAGCACTCTAAAAGCCAGGAGGCATTAGGGTTTGATACGGGCAACAAAATAACTGTTATTAGTCCAAAACAATCCTCCTCAGACAGGCTTAACTAGAGGGTGATGGTGTATGCATGGTTTGTTAGGGTTTCACGACATTTTCTGATAAATGAGGAATAGGATGGCAATAGCACTATCTGTATTGAAAGGGATTATCTCGGACTGACATATTTTCCATATACTCAGAAGCTTCTTCCTTCTGCTCCATTCCTTGCAAATATTTCCACCCATAGGCCTATGTCCTTTCCACCTTCATTACCTAAACTTTCTGTGCCCATACTCAGCCTCTAATTTTTAGACTTCTCATCCCAGCCCTGTTGTTCTCGATGCAACTTGCACAGATGGATGCTGCTACTCAGCACTTCCCATCTGAAATAGTCTCCTCTTTCCACTCCTGATCTTAGACCAGCGAGGTAGCTTGAACCTTCTGTGATTTGAATTCATGTCTACACTGAAGCAGACTGAAGTGTTTCCAGTGTTCATCATGGTCAGCAGTGAACATGTTGCCTGTCATGGGGCGAGGCACATTTCTGCTTAAGTCCCAAGCTGAACTCAAAACTGTGTCAAAACGTTTGTCAGGCCAAGGCCCAGGGCATGGGCATGGATGCATGTAAGGACCATGTAGCTCTGGTGGTAAAAGTTTTAATACATGATGAACTAGCATTTCTAATGCAGCTTGGATGGATGCTGTATTAATGCCTGTGGAATATGTGTGCAGTATCTCCATAACTTCAGTTTGGGTTAAGAGAGGATTCTGTGGCCTTTCCACTTTCCTTTGGCCCCTCAAAATCTCCTTCCGTATGTTGACTTCAGAGAAATAGCAGAATTTTTTTTTGACTGGTACAGGAGTCAGTCACCTGCAAATATTGTCTGGTACATGGAAAAGCAGGTGCAGTGAGCAAGCTGAGGGACATGGCATCTGGGGAGGTGTGTGGGTATGGCAGGTTCCAGCCATGAAAATTCTCCTGCCATGAAGTCAAGAGCCAGGAGGATAGGTACTTGACAGCCTCTTGTCTATTTAAGAAGGAGCATTTCTGAGTTCTCACTAAATCTCTTTCCACACAGTTATCCTCAAATTAAAAGAAAAAAAAAATAAGCAATCCACCACTCTGCCTTGAAAGCTGCCAGTCTCCAAATCAGTGAATGCAGTAGATCCAGTGTTTTCTCATTGTTGTTGATGTCATTATGATTGTGGCTTCAAGTCCTGTTGAGGATAAATAATGTCTTGTACAAAAGAAACAGCAAAACACTTCCTATTTTTGGAATGAGCAACCAGAATCAGACAGGCAGAACTGAAAGGATGATAAGAAGAAAACCTGAAGGACATAACTATAGATGAAGATCCCATTTTAGCAAGATAAGTCAGCACATTCATGATACTGGATGGGGCATTTCCTCTGCTGAAGCACATAGCCCCATATTAAACTACTCTGTTGGTTCAGAATTGGAACAAAGGTATTAATTCAGTGCAAGTGAAAGTGTCTTGTCTATCTGCCAGATAGACTCATGCAGTTCCAGAAATAAGTATGGCTGCTCTCACAGGAATGACAGTTGTCATTGAGCAACAAAAATATTAAAAGGTACTGTCTGGGGAAAAAAAAAAAAAAAAAAAAATTCTTTGAGACAGCCATAAATGTCCATCCTGCTTTGTCTACTTTTATCTTCTGAGGATGCTTAGGTAAACATCCACAATCTTCATAAGGACAGACCAGCTCACTGAGTAAGGTTGGTGTGCTATAAAAGACTCACTGTCTATATTCATTTTAGATTGTACCTACAAAGGATTTATAGAAACAATACCTAGGTGGCACTGAGGAGGCTATCAGTGCTATTTACAGACAATTTAAAGGAATAAACCTGCAGTTACGCCTGTGTTTGCTTTCCCTTGTGGTCTCCCTGTAACGCTTTCTAATCCTATTGTGACTTGATTGTTTCACAGCAAAGTGCTCCACAGAGGCCAGTAATTGGCACACAGGTTCAAATTAGATTGCTGTGTGTTTAGGAAAGCAGGGGTCATTTCCCATCAGCACCACTCATTAAGAAGCAGAGTGCTAAGTTTTCTATTACAGAAAATACTCGTATGTAAGTGTGTGTGTGCTTGGGAGGAGGATTGTATGTATAACCTAGAGCAGAATTAGTCTGTGATTAACAATATGCAAAACAACTTTGGTAAAGGAATATATTAACTATATACTCAATGACAGTTCTCTTAATTCCACGTGTGTCATGCACAAATTCCTTTTCACCATGTAAATATGAAGTCAAACATGTGGACGAATTCAGAAGCTGGCTTGGAGGCAGACAAAAAGTTGGCCTTGTGTGTCCCTGGCTCCTGTGAATGTTAATCAGGCTCTCGGCATTAATTGAACATCAGCCAAGTTTCAGTCCTGGTATGCTCAGGGCTCCCGTCAGCTCCTGCTCGTTTGCTGTGGGGAGGAAAGAGAAGCTGAGGCTCAGAAATGAGATGTTTGGGCCCCAAATTAACTGAAGGAAGAGAAACAACGTCAGCATGCACCAGAAAGGAGAGTGAAGGGCAGGTAGGATTAAGAAAAAAACATAGATGAAAAAAATCTGTCAGGAGGAGCAAACACCCTATGCCACAAGCTTAATTGTAATCATTTGATAGTGTTTAAACAGAAGAGAGGTATAGTGTTTAAACAGAAGAGAGGTATTTGTGTAATTCTTGCCTCATCTGAGATACTCCAGGCACCTGACTTTCCTCAAACGCTGAATAGTGTCCTTCCCTCTAGGATGACTAAGGGAGGTGTCTGTCTACGTCCTGCCCGTGGCTCCTTCAGAACCAGAGAGCAGGCACTGCAGCACTTGCACCTCCAGGGAAATCTCACTTGCTAGGCTTGCATCACCCATTTTTAACTCACACATTATCATTACTGTGGTATAGCCCCAATTTTGCATAATAGTCTAGTGGTTAGAGGTCTCCTGCCAGAAAGAGGACACCCGCGGTGTAGCTTGAGGCAGCTGCAATCCTATATCGCCCCGCTGCAGAGGAGTCCCATGGGTGGACAATGCTAGTGTTTTTTCTAGCAAGAGTATTTTCTGCTCCTTAATGAACTGTGGGGAGCAGGGAAGGAAGGTCACGGCATGGAAATGGCACGAAGTCGGACGGAAATCAAGCAGATGAGTACATAGCACTCTGGCTTGGTGGCAGCACGTTCACCTGAGAGCGAGCAGATCTGAAATGCTGGTCCGTGCCCTGAGGAGCGGGTATGTATTTCACATGATACCTTGGAACTAACCCCTGGAGGACTCCCCGTCCCACCTGGTCACTTAATTTCACAAACCCATTTCAAGTTTCAAATCCCAGTTTCACAGAAGTGTCACACTGGAGACAGATGGGGTCTGGTATGCGTGCCTCTCACAATTGCCTGCTCCATCCCTGGTGGATCCTTATCTAGTGGATCCATATCAGCATCTTCCTGAACTCTTCCCCTGCTCACTGGGTGCAGAGCTGATACGCTGAGGTCAGTCTTGCAAATTCTGCTCCTAGGGCACCGTTCAGTCGGTGACCCTGTTCTTAAAACTATTTTGTTCTTCCTCTCATGTGGCTACTAATTAAAATGTTTCTTGCACTCTTCCCCAAGTCCTGAAGTCTCCCATGGTGGGGACAGGACCTCACGAGAAAGGCCTGAATGGGCCAACCAAGGGCTGCATCCTGCAGCTTGTGAACTCTACATTTTTGAACTCTAGTAGTATCCAAGAATGCACATCTAAGAAAGATTATAAGGACAAAGTGTACAAACATATAGAGTCCTTTCCCTAGTCCTTTCCTGGTCTGCAACTGCTTCCAGTTATGGGACTTCCTGGAATCATCTAGGATTCTATGTCTGTAGTAAAAAAAAATCAGTTTATTTCTTTTTCAAGGTATTTATCCAATGTGCTTTGAACCTTTGCAAAATCTTTTCTTTCCAGGGGAAACTCTTACTCTGCTGAAAACTAAAATATATTGAGGTCTTTAAGTAAACTAACTCATGCTTCCTTCTCCCTTTCCTCTCACCAACGAGGTGTATTTTTTACACATAAGAATGAAAAAAAATCTGCTGTATATGTGAAACACAGATAGCAATCTTCATTTTTACTTACTCCCTCAGATGTGAGCCTTAAAGGTACACTATAATGATGTAACCTGTCATGGAGAGCAATATCAAATGTAGGATGATGATATAAAACAAGCAAAAAATGATACCTATCTGTGGAGTTTTGCTGTGTAAATGGAGTGAAATTTCATTCAATGCTGGCATTTCTCCTTCCCCCCTCCTTAGTCGCCATCAGCCAGTGTTGTGCATTATGGGGTTTTTTATCTGCATTATGTTTTATATCCAGCATGGCAAGTCACAGCTTTGCGGAGATCCCTTATATTTAGACTGGGACTGCATTCCCTTGTCTTCTCATCATATGTCTGTTGAAATGTTGTAAAATCCACAGTCATCTCTGGATTGAAAATGAGTTAGCCTGTAATGTATTAGACAGGAATATAGTTGTTACTTCAATTCTGCTGAGATTTGCCTTCGTCTCCCTAGGATTTTACCACATATTCACTAACATGCTGAGAATACATCTTTTTTTCCTGGTATGGCAACAGAAACACTGCTGCTCTCTGAAATCTCATTCATTGTAGTTGGACTCTTACAACTATAAACATGTGGGGAAGAAACCTGCTTGTCTGCTTTTTTCCTTGAGAAGACAAACCGTGAGAAACCAGCATGATATATTCAGAAATATACACTTCCATGTAGTGTCACACCAGAATGAAAGGCACAGATGCATTTTCAAGAAACTTGGGGGTGGGGGAGGGAAGAGAGAAGAAAGACATGAGCAAAATGAAAATTTGAAAAGTTATAGAAAAAAATTGGCTTTGTAACGTTTTATTTTATGATGCCGATCATTATAAGAACATGAGAATTGCAATATCAACTGGATCAAAGTCCCAATTAGCCCAGTATCTTGCCTCCAAAAATGGACAGTAGTGGTTGTCTAAGAAGAATATAACTCTGATATAATAGGACTGGCAGCTAATAAAACATCTCCAGAATACTCTCTCAGTCACCAATGAATGGAGATTTATCTGATGGTCCTGGGTAGACTTCCATTCTTTCACGCATTTTTAAACCGATAACATTTTTAGCATATACAACATTCTCTTACAAGTTCCACAGCTAAAAAGCACTACTCCTTTCTGTTTTAAACCTACTAATTGCTAGTCTTGTTGATGTTTCCTAATTCTTCTCTTAGAGATGATAAACGTACTTGTTTTCTCCATACCACTATGATTTAATAGCCCTTAGGTGATCTATTATCTAGGCTGAAGGATTTCCAGTCTAAGTAATCATATCTTCTACTAGTACCAGTACTACCCCCACTCCACAAAAAAAAAAAAAAAAAAAAAAAACCCAAAAAAACAAAAAAAAAAACAAACAAAAAAAACCCAAAAAACCCAAACAAACAAACAAAAAAACCCCCACCAATTTAGTTAATTTTGCTTTACCATTTCATATGGATTATTAATAAAGGAAAACTTTTTTTTTTTTTTTTTTTTTTTCACTAAAATTAGCAATGACTAAAGAAAGGTGATTTACTGGCTATCTCCAACTTCATCCTACCTTTTGGGCTCCTACTCAGTCAGACACCTTCTTTTGTTGGGTTGGAAATGGCTGGTTGGCCAAGCACAAGGCTCTCACCTATACACCAGTCCACCAGGCACGTGGACCCTTGGCCACCACCCAATGGAGAAATCACAGCTGCCACCACCACCGCTGTGATGATAACTGTTGTGCCTGGACCCCAAACTGCAGAGTCTAAACGGAGATGTTTCTGATAAACACATAACTAACTGTCTTGTACTTTGTGAGAAACTGAGGGAAAGCTGTTTTTTTCCTCCCTCCTGAGTTCACAGGCTGCAGGTTCCTGTTGTGGAGGGGTCCCAGCAACCATGTCCTTGTTTATGGACCACCAAGATCACTCAGTCACTTTGGAAAGATTGCCTTAATCTGGTGAGATTTCAGTGCATGCCCAGTGAGCTTCTTTATTCTGAGTTGCAGTTGCATATTGCTGGATCTGGCAAATATAAACCTTCTGTTTCATTTCTGTCCCATATCACAAACCTGATAGACTGACACCTGGCTGAGAGTTTAGAACTTTCTACATGGGGCAAACTTATCAACAAAGTACATACTGCCAGGATCTTTTAAGAAAACTTTTATTGACTGACCTACCATGAGGTTCAACAAAACAACTCGGTAAGTGCAAACCTACCCAACCTATCTCTTTCCTCAGGCTTCTGGCTACTCAGCTTTATGGAGACCACAATGAGCAAAACAGCCACTAGTTGCACCAGTCAGAGAATTTAACTTAAAGTATAAGCCCTGTTGAAGTCATTGCATTTTCTCATATGCTTACATGTACGCGTTATGTTCAGAGTAAGAGTGAGACTATAATAAAATTCTTATGATGTGTATTGCTCAGAAGTAAGATAACTTTTCAATGGTTCAATGGTTCAAAAAAGGTTCAATGGGTCTAAATTCTGTTGATTCTCCTATTATCTATCAAGATTTTTTTTTCCTCATATGCACTATTTCTAATTTATCTGCTCTCTTTTTTTAATTTATTCTAGAATTACTGTGAAATCAAAATCATTCAAAAACCCATCCAAAGAGCTAAATACAATAATTTCATCATTAGAAAGGACAGTATGTAACTATCAGGCCAAACAGTCTAACTTATGTTAAATGGCAGGTCAAAGAAAGTTCATTCTTAATAATGCAAATCACAAATCCGTGTCTCAGGAACAACATATATGAAATGATGACTGAAACATCAATAACATTTTTTTCCCTTACAATTATTATTAGCTTGGTAATAGTCGTTAGTGACCTATCTCCTTCTGCTGATTTAGTAAAGTGCACCTAATAACAAGCAGAGGTCAAACGTACAAACCAAATGGCACTGCATTCCCTAGATACATAGTGCAGTTTCTAATGATGTAATAAATGCCTTGCAGTGTTTTTGTCTCACCCACCAAAATTAAGCCTATTAGAGTAAAATATGCCAAATGAAAACATTATAAATCTTGCCTGGAATATAAAACAAATCTCTCTAAACAGTGCTAAAATGACAAATTACCTCTTGTATTAGAGAGGCTGAATCTCTAAAGTAGCTTTTATTTCAGTTCTCAGTTAAAAAATCAAGCCTTCAGAAATGGTGTATATCTATTATGAAAACAGCAAGAAAGAGAATAAGCAATATCACTGTATGGCCTCTTGTTTACAAGGAATTAATTGTGACTTCAACAAAAATACCTTTTCAAAGAATCCATCTTTTTTCATGAGAAGGAAAAAGTATTATCTTACAATTTTAGACTTTATACATATATTTTAGCACAGAAGAGACAACCTTCTCTTAGACAAAGAGAGCTGGTTCGCAGTTCAGGGAAAAATTCATGCTTATATCCACCTCTGTATTAAGAATATCCATAAAATCAGTTAGTCCTTTACTTAACCGTGCTAGAACCCACTCAAGCCATTGAGTTTAAAACCGTGGTATTATTATTCTTTGATGTCTATAGCTTAGCAGCTCAAAGCTGGTCTCCAAGCACTTACTCTCTATAAAGAAACACAAATGTTTGGCCTTTGGGCTGTAAATATTGTGTCACCATTGATTTTTAACATATAAAGTGTATTTTCCTGAATGTCAAGTGTTCTCAAAGTGCACGGACTCCCATGAGCATGGAGTGTCAGGAATTAAAAACAGTTTAAAAGCAGGTGCTACAAGCAAGGAAAGAAGAAAGTAATAGCGAGGAACAAGAGAAAGAAGAAGTGAAAGAATAGCTAATAAGAAGTTAGCCAAGTATTATACTATTATTTATCTCCCAGATGAAAATGTCACCTGGGAAGCATAATATCCTATCATCAATAAAGAGAAGACTGAACTGTGATACTATCGATAAACTGTTTCTTACTACATAAGATAGTTTTCTTTAAGGATTTGTGTATCCCATGCACAAGAGGAGATTTTTTTTTTTCCCCCAGCTAAATAATAAGTTTGATTTGGGGATCAGAGAGCTGAATGCAAATGTGGCTCTGACAATTTGCTGTTATTGCCTTATAGCACTTCAGTGTTTGTTTTTCTGCATTGTATCAGCTGCTTTGATGCTATTTCGCCAAACTCATCTCCTTGAGAAGGTGGTTCAGAGCAGGACCCTAACTTAGCCAAGGGGCATAGACTAGGAGCAAGTCATCCTGTTCTCCTGGGACAGAGGCAAGTTCTGCATCATCTCCAGTGACGTCTGCCTCCCACCCGAGTACAGAGGGATGGCTGGAGGTGAACATAGCTGCCCCCCTTGATTATCTGGGATGAATCCAGGCTGGGACAGCACCTCGCTCACACAGCCAGGAAAGCTGAGAGGGATTCAGCCTACTGAATGCAATGTCTTTTACAGTGTAGCCTCAGGCACTGCAACTCTGCAATGTCCTTTACGTAGGCTGGTGGTAAATCACCAGCCTATCCAATAATGAATAAGAGGAATACTCCTTCTAGGTGATTATTCAGAGCAGATCCATCGCCATAGCTTATTTCTATAGGCAACGCAGACAGTCAAGGTTCCTGAGAGGGCAATGCAGTGTATGTTAGGTCAGGTTCCTCCTCTGACTCTTACACCTCTCCAATGAACTTGTGTGAATAATTCCAGAAGCCAGACCTTTGAATAGGAAATTCAGTTCAGACTGGAGGACACACACTGCCTTTCCTGTGGAAAATGTCTTCCAAGCAGCTGTACTGTAAAAGTTGTGGTGGCTAAAACCCTGTTTGCTTTTATCCTTCCCTCTCCCACTTGCCACGATCAGTAATCATCTGAAGGGTATTACACACCAGATTCAGAGATTCCTTTGAACTATTTTCTCGTTTATTGTGTTTACTAGATGTTTCTTTCAGAACTTCAAAAAAAGTCTGGCATCCATATCAATTTTATCTGCCTGAGAACAGTCAGTTTGCCGTCAGACATTGTCTCAGACATTTACATGAATATTGACTATTTAATGCAAAGCATTCTTTAAATATACAGGTACATATGCCAGCTCCACTTAAGAAGGTTGAAGAACTCTGAGTTCTGAAACATTTAAGAAACATTAAAGGTATCTTTTTGATAAAGGCTACCTCTTGAGAGATGGTGAGAATTTCCAACTCCCTACCTTAAAGCACTCATCTCAGCAGCAGGCATTCCAGGCCTGGAAAACCTGCCCTAAGAGACCAAAGATGCTCCATCTATTTAGTTTATCAAAGTGAAGCTCGGGAAGTTATTTGACATGAAAAAAGTGCAAGCTTAGGGAAAAGACTTCTGATAACAGGTTCTTTATATGTAAATTACAGTGTACCAGAGCTAGAGGTAGGTATGTTCAGGAATAAAAGCAGGATCTGATCTATTTAACTAACTAAGGCCCAGGAATTGCATGTATAGTATTCCAATGATCATATCTGAGGTATCTAGCAAACTGACCCTCCTAAAGGAAAGTGATCCTACCTGATAGACCTTGCTTCAAATAAAGAATCCTATCCATCTAAGCTAGACACCTAATTCAGGTGCTTTGAAGCCTGAATAAAGTGATTACTTTTTAGGAACTATTTGGGAGGACTTCAGATTTTCTAAGAAACATCAGTCTTTTTTTTTTTTCCTTT
>VXBL01008636.1:1240221-1264608 GCA_013400195.1 Aramus guarauna
TTTTTTTTTTTTTTTTTTTAGTGTCTATGTAAGAATTTAAGAAGGTTGCTTTCTTAAACACCAAAGCATTTAAGGAAAAATTAGGTAGACAAGATCTCCCCCAAAGCATTTATTTTTATCAGTTGGATTAACTCCTGGATAACAGCTACAGATAACACTTTCATTAGCCATCAGAAAAATGAATTGAGGACTGCATTCTCTGGCTAGAAGTGGCTTTAAGAAACACAATTTCAGGTATAAGGTGTGATGGAAGGATTCCAAAGTGAAATTCCACATCCCGTGGTGAGTAGGAGATGACACAAGATGCATATTCACCAGGACGTAAAACATTTGTGAAGAAAAGTGAAGTGGTGATCTACCTGCTAGGATATGTATCTTGTCAAGTCACACAATGTCAGCTCTTAGGTGCTGGCAATTGATTTCAGAGTAAAATTTAAGGTGCATTTAAAGCACTAAATAGGACCCATTTGCTTCTGACACCCTCTTTCTACATGACTGACTCCAAAATTTTTTTGAACTCAGTCTTCCCTGTTTGAAAAAAACAACTGCTGCAGACACCAGGATCTTCAAATGGAACCACTTCCCCTCGTGACAGGAGCTCCTGCTGCTGTGGGTGGGGAGCCTTCCTCTGGATTTTGCATGAGGGATGTCTGCTGCCGAAATGCTCGTTCATAGTTGTGGCATATGGCTTCTGATCGGTGCAGATGGTTTTAAAATAAGTACTGTGGATTAAACCAGTAGAAAATAAAGCCTATCAGTTTGTCAAAAAGGAATTATTGTGGCTTTCAGTTATACTCCCCCCACAAGGTATAATTATGTTTTTTAAAGAAATGAAAAGGTTACGAGCAACACCCACGTAGTGCTTCTAAAAAGCACTGGGATCTAGTAAAGAATGCAAAGGTACTGCTACACATTTCCAGAAAACTGTTTAACTTTATATCTTAGCAGTAAATTTACCTTTCTCTCCGTCTCTCTCTCACACACTTTGAAAGAGGATACCAATGTTTTATTGTACACTGGGAAATATGAAAATACTTCGTGTAGCTCAGAAATAGTTTTGAAAATCTAAAATACAACTATTGATTGTCTCAAACTATTTAATCTTCAATTAGACATTGAACTTTAGAACAGAATATATGAGAGGGGTTTTTTATATAGGCAGAATATATAAGATTTTTCTATCCTTGAATAGCAGTTCATTTTTCTCTATGAATAATACATCTTGCTACAATAGTGCAGTCAGATACCGGTATAATTAGATACATTTCTGAGGTCTGCCTATGGTTCATGCATCAAACACTGATCCTTCAGGCTGCCTTGTATAGGTCTATAGGCTTGGGACACTAAAGAAACGAACACAGTCATGCTAACAGTGCCCTCACTCCAGTTACAGATGTAAGATGACAGTGACTGCTCCAAGGCATACTAATTACAAAGTATTTAGCAGTCAGTCTCCAGCACACACCTGCCAGAAGCAGAGATGGGGGAAATGTGATATCCCTGTTTCTTATGTTACACAGAGCCCAGCTGGAAGTTAAGTTCTTAAGAGACCGATGACTGTACAAACCATATGTTATCACAGTTCAATCACGCCCATAGCTTTCCCCATTTTAGTGTATATTTGGCGTTACTAGATAATGTGACATCTTCAGACTAATCAGATGGGTATCTTAACCGGTGGGAATATTAAGGTAATACAGTGCTACAGATAACATCCATTGTGTTATGTTAGCTTCGCGCTGGTATTTCTGCATAATGGCTCCAGCTCCTAACCTGTTCTGCCTATAAACTTTGCCAGGAGGCAGCCCATTTAATCTAGGCACAGATTTTGTTATTTCAAGTTATGCCTACTGTGGATCTTAACATTTTGGGTCCAAATAGCTCCTAGAAAAAGAAACAAAAACCCAGCTCTGTCTAAGTGCAAATTTTGCTGTGTAGATCTACTTCTAGCTGAAAGAAATAATACATAAATTGGTAGGAACAGTCAAAAAAAAAAAAAAAAAGATAAATTAGATCTGTCCAATTTTTTTTTTTTGTTTTTAATAACTAAAGACAGAATAATATCACCTTTAAAAATTTTACCTGTTCTAAATCTTTATAAAGAAAATAGAGAAAAGGACCTGAAGGGAAAAAGGAAGAGCACACCCATTTACAGATCCTCTGCAATGTAATTAGGGGAAAAGGGAAATAAAACAAAGAAAAGTTTTGCAGCACAGCATTTCATTGCTTCTGATTAAATTCTCTGTCCAAAAGTTGTTTCGAGGAAGCCATGTACTTTCAAACTGGGGAAAAAAATTGAAATTTTAAGTTTTTCTTCTGACACCAGTGAGGAAGAAATCAGCTCTGTCAGAATCAGGGAAATTCTTTGCCTTTCACATCATAATATTGGCTTGTATCTGCTGAAGCAATGTTTTCTACCACGGTATTTTCACCTGAGTGCTTAGCCCCCCAGGCACAGGGCCAACATGCCTAGTGGCACAGTCCGGATTTGAACCCCCAGACTCTGATTACACGTTGGAGGCTCAGTCCTCTGGCTCCCAAAAACTGCATTAATACGAATCCATATAATCACAGAGCTGAAGGCAAGAAACACCCAGGAACAGTCTAGTACCTGAAGAGAAAAGATTCAGAACCAGAGAAACTGCAGACCACATCAGCACGCTTTTGTGGGCTCAGGAAACCCTTTATGTATATATATATATATACGTTGGGTGTATCATTAGCACTTCGGGGCACAAGGTGTTCAGAAAAAAGAAAAAAAAAGTTCCTTATTGCTTTGTCTACATATTTTCTATTTCAGTCATAAGGGGCTCTATCTTACACACACAAAACTTTCTGCTAGTAAATAAAAGATGCAATCAAATTGCTTTCAGCTGAAAATTTGGGGAGAATATTTTTGATGAACAAAGTAACTGTAAAAGATTTTATGGTTTTGTTCTCACTCTCTCCTCATCCCTGCCATGTCATCACTCTTTCTTGCTTTTGATTTTGTCAATGAAGGGGGAGAAAGAGAAAATAAAATAAAAATACAAAATCTATTTTATGACCAAACACCTGAAGCTCTTGTATATAACTTCCATTTAACGAAAATGCCTTTGTTCATTTTTGCTTCAGCTAGAAAAAGAAAAATCATTTCAAATATCATTCCTTTGTGAAACCTAACGGTTTGCATTACTGTGAAAGAGATTTGCAACTCTTTAGGTTCGGCTATTCTGTTTATATGTCGGTTTTAACTGATTAAAGGGGAATGAGAAAAGTGACCTAGCTTTTCTCTTCCCTCTATTCTCTTCCGCCTCATCTTTGCTCAAACAAAACAGCCTTGATGACTAAATGTAAGCTGTAATTCAGTGAAATCTCTTGATGATTTGCATGCTGGTTGTTTTTGAGAAAGGACTGAATAAAGGCTTCAGGATTTCATCAATTATGTGTTCTTATCTTACTGGCTAAAGTGCATTTTTCAGTCATTTAGATATATGTATCCTTCTGTGTAGTTGGTGGAGAACTCAGGTTTTTGCCAGCACAGTGCCTCCCACCCTTCTGCCCTTCAGGTGCAGATAACCATGGCAAAAGAAGGGCTAAACCAGACAGGTGGAAAACAGAAAAGTTGAGAAGGGAATAGTCATGTATCACAAAGCTGCAGCATTTTCCAAGGAAGAACTCCTCACAAAAAAGAAACACATTCTTGCTTCAGAAATTGTAATTCTACTACAAAATCTGTGTACTCATCCAAATCCCATCATTTAGACTAACATTTCCCTTTTCAGACCTCAGCTGTAGATGTCAGCATGCTGGTAAATGTCTTTATTCAAACTAGCAAAAGTATCTCCTTAACCCTTTTCTCACCAGAGTATCGCTCGCCGTGTTGTCAGAAAAAACAAATACAGACCCAAGCATAGACTGAATGTGCGGTTGCAGCTCTCTTCCTCTCATGATACCATGGGCTCTAACTGCCAGTGATGAAAAGGCAAATTCTTCATCCTTTATTTCTGCCTGGTTGACCTGTTGTGTTTAACTGGGTCTGCCTAGGAACTCTCTAAGTCACAGGTTTGCTGGAATCAGAGGGTAATTCCAGCGTATGGCAAATGGCAGAGTGGAGTTCAGCACTTTTCTCGAAAAGCAGTACTTGAGCTGCCTAGAGAAACGGAGTAATTTCTCGTCCAAATGGTCTACCGAAGATCTGAACTTCTTAAATTACTTTCTCCTTTTCCAAGCGATGCCCTTGCTTTGAAACAACTTTATAAATGGAGCAACAAGAGCAACAAGAGGTTGTATTAGATTACCACCAGATATTCTCGCTTCTCGGATGAACTTAAGTCTGTTATTCTCAGTGTAGTTAATTTATGTCAAATTCCAGTTAAACACTGGATTGTGCATTGCATTTCACTGCTTTGCATGAAGAATCTCATTTGCTCACACACTGTGTGGAATACGTATACAAATGTGTCACTACTCACTGATAATATTTTATATAAATCTCCACAGTTACAATGAAAAAACATCATTATATGATTGTGTTACACAGAAAACACAACAGAACAGAGCAATGCAAGCCATGTCACTGGCTCCTCTCGCCCTTAAGGATCGGTAAGATAGGAAAGACGAGCGTTACGTGTATATTAAGTAGCTGCCCGTGCAGCCATCTGAGTGAGTGCCCACAAGAAGCAATGGTTTGTGCCTCTGAGCTCTTCGTGTGGCACCACAAGGACAAGGCATCCAAGTGGCCTGAGGCACCCGAGCCACGCAGATCTGCTCAGTCACCTTGCTCCTTAGCCAGTTCCCTGGATGTCTTTGGTCATGACAGCCGGTTATCCACATCTCATGGGTCATCTGAGTTAACAGGACAGTACAGAGTAAACTCTGTGGAATTGCTAAAGGTTAAGTTAAGAATGCCTACAAAAAGGAGCCATGGATTGAAAGTGGTTCAAATTTTTTTGCGGTTATTAAAGCAAAACATTCCTTTAACACTTTAAACAATATCAGGGTGGGTTGTTGGTTTTTTTTTTCCTAAACCTGACATTTATTATGAATGTCTCTTGAGTATACACTGGTGTGTTTTATTTTTATAAAATAAAATATCTAGCTTTGCTTCACATTTATTATTAATGTAAGATACACGAATCTCTCTTAAAATTGTTGTATCAGGTGATATTTGTAGGTGCATTTGTTTTGTTTAGCAGACACTCTTTCAAGAAAGGGAGAGTTCTAATGTTTCCCTCACAGCTGACAGGTTGATATCTCAATAGGAAGCTGGACATATACCTATATTTCATAATATGTGCACATCTATAGAGTTCGTTCCACGGCACCCTGCCTGCAGTGCCACAAAACTGCATTCACTCACGTATTCCTATCTCCAGCTTCATGCTTCTCTATATGCAAACAGCACATCACACACATTCCCATTATGGGAACGTCTGAGGGGAATAATCTTTACTTGCAATCAGAGGTCAGAAAACACGCTGGAGTGTGTTTTTGAAGACTAGATATATGCACTGCTGGTGCTTAATGATGAACACCGTGAAGAAAAGGTGTTTGGTGGAGCTGGGATGCTGGGATGTTGGGCTGCCTGTGGAATGGCAAAGCGCTGAGCTCTTTAGAAAATCTGTCCAGAGAAATGAAGGTCCTAAAACAGGAGACAACCTCCACTCAGAAAACACCCTCAAAGGAATATGCACCTTTGAAATGTGGCCCACAGCTACGGCGATATTTGGGAAGCAAGGCCAGTGAATTTGAACTGCCACTGTCTTACTGGATGTGTTATGAAACGTGTTTGGACCCCTTTTTTTTAGTCTTTTTTTGTAGCTGACTGCTTTTTGTTTGGGTTTATTTTTTCCGCAGAAAATGGGAAGATGATGGGGGCATCACCAGTCCCTTATCTCAAAGGCCCAGAAACCTCACCCTGACATAAGTACCTAGGAGTAACTACTCCTCCTATGTATAAATGGAGAAAAATTAGGCACTCTGCGCTTACCATACAGGTGATTACTCCTAACCCAGGTGCTCTACTGGAAAATTCACAGGTAACTGGCTTAAATCTGAATCAGACAGCAGCTCTGCTGCTGTTCAGAAGATATACTAGAAAAGCTCTGTGTGAGGGAGAACATCTGAAGAAATCAATAGTTACTGCATGATATATAGAGAAAATAGAAGATATTTGTTTTCTTTTTACTGCCTGGTTATTCATAGGAGTTATAGCTGTATTACATATCTGATTCTTTAAATAAAATATTTTTTTTTTTAATGATGAACACCTATTAGCGTGCTTTGGCAGATATGTCTTGCTTTTTGGATCTAAACCCCAAATATTCTTTAAGTTGATAAGGACAAATTTTTACGCTTTTATTTTGATTATTGTTATATCTTAATATATATCGACACCATTAGATTTTCTGTGTTTCAAAATACTAACAATGGAAGCTAATATTTAACCCCTATAGTTAGAAAAGCTAAAAAAAATCATATACCACAAGTTGCTGATTATCTCTTATTAGATTGATCAGCAAAGAAAACCCCAAACAAAACAAAAACCGGGAAGCTGGCATTGTATGTTTAATGGATGTAGAGACTGATGTGAAAGCTGCTGTAAATACCCATTCATTAAATCCTCCTCTGAGGTCAGAGGCAATGCAGTCTGTCATGTCTTGAAAGAGAAGTTAAATATCCCTCCTGATGATTCAGACATTGAACTGATGACAGGGATTCCTAAGAAGAGAATATAAAACTCATTTAAATCAGTGGTACTTTGCCTGTATCCGAACAGCACAATTGAGAGAGTAGGAAAAAAAAAAAAAGGTATATACTAAGAGTTGTTCAAGGAAAGTCAATGCTAGAAAATGCTGACCCTCTGCTATTAGCTCCGAATTTTAAAAGGGACTTTTAAACTGCAATATTGCTGTGTGGAAGAGTTTTCTGAAAGCCATGTTCAACCTGCAGTGGGTAGGCAGCTAATTTTCCATGTAATATTATCTGAGGTGTGGAGGATCCCGACACGATATGGAAACACAAAAGACAGCACATGACTGCAGTATCAGTTTCAGTGAGTTCAGTACCATCTACAGACACCACATTAAGTAATGAGTTCTAGCAGGAAAGTCCAGTCAAGCCGCTCGTGCCATTTCCCTACCTAAATATTTTATATATTAAAGTATCACTGGGACCCAAACAGTGCAATTATAACTAGAAAGCATCAGTCTCAGTTTAGTGCCTAACACCCTTCATCGGCTGGAGTTTGTAGCACAGAAAGAGAAAAAGAGAGGGTTACGTCGACTCAGTTATAAAATGCATTTGTATCATGTATTCTCTGATTTTTGCCACCAAACCGAGTACGTAGCAGAGCTCTGTGACCTTTTGAGTATGTGTAACAACCTCTAGAGATGTCTCAGTGCTATTCCATGTGAAAAAATGCAATAATCATATTTTCAAGTTAAAATATCTAGGGATAAACTAACACTTTCCACTTTAAGTCAAAGAGTGAAATGTATTTTGTTAATATTTGTCCTATCAATACCATTAAGAGAGGCTTATAACTAACAACGGGCATCTGAAAAGACTGCCTCCTATCTCAGGATGTTTTTAAGTCAGTGGATTCAAAGTACTAAGGAAAGAAATGCAAGTAGAGAAAATTAACTCTATAATTGGCAAATTACATTAATCTAATTATAGCAGTTTCAAAAAGAAGACGGAATAAGCAGGATGAAGATTTTTATTTTTATATGTATGTTCCAACCTTATCTTTAATACTAAAGAATGTATGGAGCACAGTGTGTAAGTGTATAGACAACTGCATCACATGCTACTGTAATCCATAGTAGATGTAAGAGGAAAAAATACTTTTAAAACAGAAGATCACAAAGAGCATAGCAATGTTTATTTACCTTTGTTTTCATTTTTCAAAACATCTTAAAGATTCCTAAGGAATCAATTTAGCTGCTTGGGTCAGTTTGAGAAAAAAATAATTTAAGACTTCTGAAAATGTTAATATAGGCGCTAAAATTTATTTTGTTAATTGCTGGAATAATCAATAACTAATTTTCATTCTAAACTAGGTCCGTCATGTGTCTTAAATAACCCAATGGAAGTCATTTACATCTCAATAACAACCCTTAACAATGTCACGTCATTAAAATCCAAACTAAATCTCAATAATGTAGGTTAGTGACCAGTAAAGGACTTATTACCTGGGTCAAGTCCTGGGGGGTTGTGGTGGGCCAACTGGTGAGAGTCTTGTTTATGTGTGGCTTTTACTCCAAAATATGAGCATGGCATCTCACAGGAATGATCCCATCATTTCGTGCTATGTCATTTTCTAAATGTTTATACATTACACCTATTTCAGGAGGAGATTTGTAATACGAAGGTCAACCAAGCATAACAAAACAAAACAACACAACAACNTGAAAGCTTACTTGGAGCTTCACCTTGCTTTCATTAAAATGCTTCTATGTAAGATGGTAATTAGCAGAAATGGGAAGCAAAAGTATATTAGCCTTATGTACTAGCTAGGAACAGAGAAAGGCATAACTATTTTAAGATGTATTTTTAACAATGCTTTTGTGATACCAACACACTTGCTGATGATATTGAAATTTTTATGTTAATTAAACAACCCCTAACCACTCAGTACATCTCAGATATATACACTTTGTAATTACCTCCATTATTGAAATAGCTAGTTTGATTTATCCTTGCCACAGTAACATTCTAGCTTCTGTTATTTTTGTCTTTAGAAAAACATAGGTCCCAGTGAGGGAATATAAAACTATTACTGTAAATTAAATATTAAAGCTAACTTATTTTTGCATAAGAACACTGTCAAATAATGGTGATAACTGTTCCTAAGAAATGAACTTTTTTTGCCTTTTTTGGAACACAAATTAAAATCTAATTTTCAGTTCTTTTGTAAATTTCATATAGTTAGCGTGTATAGTTTTACTGATGGCAGTAGCTTAACAGGGAGCTATTATAGTCTTAGCTTAGCGATTAAGAAATACAACATTTGTTGAAGAGCTAGGCCTTTTAGTCTAGAATGGATTATCACTTGATCCTTTCTTAAGCATTTTTATACAGGAGTGCATTATCCTTGGAGCCACCCTGGGCTCCATGCCTCATTAACCTGGGTGTTAGATAAATCAAAGGCGGCCTCAGAGACAAAGATAAGCAAACTGCAGGCCAGCAAGACGATGATGTATGGATCCAGGAGGCTAATAGGAAAGTATTGACAGGAAAATGGTGTGCTTATCCTGCAATCACTGCATATTGCAATGAGAGCTCCCAAAAGCAGATGGGATACACTTCAGGGAATGCAGGAGTAGGAGATTGTTAGGCAGAAATGGATCCTTACATCTTAAATTCTAACAAGAACTTTGTTTCTTTGCGGCAGCGCTTCAAGCACAGCAGAGGTTAGTACCTAGGCAACGGCACACTCTAAAAAGTGAATTCATTGTAGGGGTAAACATTGTTATAATTTTAAGATTGTAATATAACCACCAAAGCTGAATTTCGCATATGTCAAACATTAAAACAAACACACGTTGCAGAGACAATACACAGAACAACAATTCCGTATGCTCAGAAAAAGCCTGTAGCACTAAGAAACCCCTAAAAGCCTTCTGCAGAAAACAATGTTTCAGCTGTTAATAACTTTCCAATGAGGAAGGCGGCATGATCGACAAAAATTCTTGCAAAGCAGAGCACAATCCGTGATTTCCCCTTGTGCTTGTTTTCCCTTCGGTTCCAAGGGTAACATTTTCCAGAGGATCTAAGTGACTTGTAAGCCTTAACCACAAATTACCTTCTAGGTCCAGTAAGTGGTCCGCTTCCACTACTTGGAAGCGATTAAAAGTTCTCCAAGTTTTGTAAGGCCTGCTGCTGTTTTTTCTGAGGTTTCTCTTCCAAGACTTGGTTCACTAGATTGATTTTAGAAGGAGGGGGGGGTTGTTAAGTTTTCTGAGGTTTTTTGTTGTAGGGTTGTTTTAGCACAGATTAAAAATAACTGAATTAAGGGAAAGATTATCATAAAATTTGAATGAATCTCAATATGATCATACAGATCCCAGAAAACAAAGCTGAGATTGACATGATGCATATTCTCCTTTATTTATTGGTGTTGATTGTGGTGTTTGTAAGACCTTTTCCCTTAAATGTACACAAGCACTCTTTCAAAATAGCAGGTGTCCTTCTAAATCATTACCCCATCTTAAAATCATAATTTAGCATGCTGTCTTTTTCTTTCTTTATTTTGAATATCAGGCTGCTAGTTTTAAATTAATATTCCTGTTGACTCCACTGGGAGCAGGATCAAACCCCAAGCCTACTTACTGAACAGACTTGATCTTATTTTCCCCAGTGTTGTGACTTACTGGGGACAAGGGCCAGGATGAAGAGCACCCAGCAGCATTCTAGTAACAGTAAACTGCCTAAAATTTGAGTTAAGCTAAATTTGATACACAAAACCTGAAGCTATTTTACATAGCCTGGTTTGATGAGCCAGTCTTTTCAATGCCCAAGAGCAGCTGGTGCTCAAAAAATGGAAGTGCAATGAAGAATGATGTTGTTTGCAGAGCTCCCGTGTCCCTTGCTGCAGAAGTGGGAAGGGACATACACAGGAAAGGTGTCAAGTGATGGTAGGAAGGGATTCGTGATGTCACAGTTGGTACAGATGAGCAGCACACCAGAGTGCTAGGTTGTCTCTCCACTTCTGCCAGAGAGATGCCAACTATATATCAGAGCATATTTTTTCTTCGATTCTCACCTTTTCAATAAGTACCTTGCATAGAAGCACGATCACTGTACGTGAACTGGTGGAGAGATGGAAATCTCTGTGCGTAGCTATCAATTCCTTGTTTCAGGTTGCTCACCTCAGCATACCTGGGGTTTGATGCACCAACGTGCTTAACAAAAGGGAATTTAGAAGGTGAGAAGGCCCCCCTGTTCCATTAGCTTCGTATGATCTGTATATAGTATCACCATAGTGTATGAATTCAGGTTTGCACTTGGCACTGCTATGTGGATCCTCAAATTAATGGGAGTTTATATACTTTTCCTTTGGTATATTGCAACAGTTTCCCTTCCTCTATATTCATCCTTTGTGGTTTTGCCCTTCTACAGTCTATGCTCAACCCCTCTTCCAAAATGCCACCTGGCTCCATGGACTACTACCTCCTCCTCACTTGTAATCCAAGATAAACTTCTCCTTCCTCTTTTCAAACAATCTTGGCATCACTAGTGAAAAAAATGAGAGCAAAAGTGAGCAAGCTTCTCCATGTTTATTGCTCATGCTTGGGTGGACAAACAGCTAAAAAGGAAAAACTTTGCTAACGGGCTCAGGGAGATCTGTGGAGGCAACTCTTGTTTGCGTGCCTGCTGTAGGTAACCCTGCAATGAAGAGGAGGATCTATAGCCCTATAGGGGGCTATGGGAGGTATAGAAAGCCCTTATCCCTGACTTCAAACATGAGTCTCATTGTCCAGCAATTCTGCCATGCTCAACAAATCGCTGCTAAGCAAGTGAAAAGAAAGAAACTCATGGATTTATAATTTGGCTGAGTTTGGGAGGGTTTTAATAGGGATGGTGAAAAAGCATTATCTAGAGTTTCAGCAACATCTCTCTTTTCTGAGATGCTAGACTTTTTAAATAAAAGGTTGTACAAATATAATTTATAGTGAAATACTTTTTCTTTATCATCGAACTTAGTCCCAAAAATGCTAAACAATCCTTACTGATGATTTTTTCTAAAATAATTTTGTTTCAGACAAAAACATAGCATATAAAATTACAGTCCAAATAGTCAAAGAGCAACAGAGTTAAAACCAACTGGAAAAAAAGAGTCTTATAAGGGAAAGTAAAACCAAACTTAACCGATACGTTCATGAGAATTCCACCTTGAACTACCGTAAATACTCTGCTTTGAAAGAACTATGGAGCTTTTAAAATTACTTTCTTTTTATCTGGTTATTCTAAAAAATGGTTAAAGGAAATATGTAATGTAAAACATCTCTGAGCCACAGCAGGGGAAAAAAATAAGACATAAATAAACTATTTTGCAGTTTTAAAGCTGTAAGTAGTAACATTCAAGTACTATGGAATTTTGACTTTTTCAGGTTGTTCTTCCATCTGTTCTCTCATTTCCCTTTCTCACCCAGAGAATGCATAACTGCTAGAAGGGTAATGTGTACCAAACCCTGACAGCTGGAGAGTTTCCTCCTCATTTTCCAAACATCCCTTTGCAATTTTTGTCCAGAGGCATACCAGACATGTTTTCTGCTACTGAATGTAGCCACTGCCTTCGTGTGACAAAGTATTGTACAGTGCCTTCTACAAAGTTTGGGCATTGCCAAATGGGACAAATCAAATCCTGCAGAAATATAGTATTACAGACATAGTTACACTTACAGACACTAATAGTTATGACCAGATATTAAAGGACTTTGGTACACCACAGCTCCTATTGCTTTTCTCTGAGACACTGGCTTCTGATCAGTTTTGGAAACTTGACCAACATCTATTGAGCTGATTAATCAGAAGTTACGTCCCTTATAAAATCCATCCTCAATGTGGATTCTAATTATACACTTTTGAAAACATATTCCTTGAGCTTTGCATTACAAAAGATTATTATTCCAAGAATTAACATGATAACAAAATGGAATTTCCTGAAATACAGTTAATCTATTACACTGCCTACTCTGTTAGGCAGTGTAATACTACAAATGCCCTCCTCCGGAGGGACAGGTGGACCATTTGTCTAAGTCAGTTACATTTAGAAACTGAGCTGACCTTCAAATTTACCAAAGATGTTAAACAGAAACTCACTTTATCACATATGCTTTAGAAAACCTTCAGTCAAGCCCTTGCACTAATAATAGCAATGCCAATCACACCACTTTCAAAAGACGATGCTTAATAAATTAAAACACAGTCTTATTTACCTACTTACTCACTTCTCAGTCAGCATGAGTCAATTCCCTGACAGGTTTACTAAAATACCACTTGCTTTTTTGTTATCAACACTGACAGCAAAAAAACTGACAAGTGCATTCTGCTGCTCAGCTGGTAACTAGACAATTTTGCAAGGCTTAACTATATATATATAAATATAGAGAGAGTTTATATATATGCATGTATGTATATATATTTCTATCAGTAATTCCCAGTGTGAACAGGGCATTTTGAACACTTCCCCCTCCCCCCGGAAAAAATAAAGCAAAATAACCTAAGCACAGCCAGAATGCTGTGCGTTTTCCAACCACCTCGCTGCTTTTGATTTGTTTGCACCGCTTTATCTGGTCTCCTACATGATCCCAGGGAACAGCTTGATTAATGCCCACTCTCCGCGGTGCACGGAGCAGTCGCGGGCAGGTAGTTATTCAGAAGAGCCGCAGGTACTCGGCTCGCGCCCCGATGGTGGTCGCCTTTAACAGCTCTCTCGGGGGGTCTGCCTGTTATCTGCCTGCCCCTGCGGCCGGCAGCTGTGCTTCCCAATGGCCTGATGGACTGGCTCGTGTACCTGGGGACGCGGGCAGGGTGCATCCATTACTCATTTGTGACAATAACCAATCGAGGAAGATGTAGAACTCAATTCTGGCAGAAAGACCTATAATGTTGGAGTCAGGAGGTTATCGCTGTGGGACCTGCACCTTGCTCCCTACCCCTCTTATCGAGAGCTTTACAGCCTCTGCTGGAGCAGCATCTTGTAAAGCTGAGGGCTGCAGATCTGGGGCCCAGATTAGCATGCATCTTCCTAAATGCTACAACATTTAATTAAAAAGTAGATGTTAGTCAAATTGTTACTGGCTGAGAAGATGCTTTTGGTAAACAAGAGGTGAAAGCTAAAGGGTTGTGCCACAGAAGGAAGTGGCAAACAACTTCCTTAAATCGTGTCTTTGGAGGAAACAACGTGTTTCTCTCTATTCTCACTTCGCAGTGAAACGTCATACAAGGGACCAGCACAATCCCAAATCCAATCCATAATGCCTGTTAATATAGGTGAGAATCTGTGGTTAAGGACAGCATGAAGACCTTAGCACTTGAAAAATGACAAGGGGCATAGTTTTTGATAAAGCACAGATGTCCTTTGATGGCTGTCTACTCGTATTTAAATGTTCTGAGAAAGATGCTGTCTTTCAGAGAGAAATTAGTAAGGAAAGATCATTAGGATATGTGTAGTGTAAGAGACGGAAAACTCACCTGATGATTTTAGAGCCTTTTTTCTAAATATCTTGATCCTAGGAGGATCCAGGTAGACTTTTCAGGTACCTTAATTGTTTAAAACAACTCAAACTTCTGAAAGAGCAGATAGAAATAGTACTCATTTATCATTAATGCCTTAAATTATATTTAGGAAGCTCATTTAATCAGTCATACAGACCACAGATTCTGGCAGTATTTTAGCAAACTGTGCCTGAACTGGAAATGGAAAGGAATAGATTAAAAATGGTTTTATCAAAGGGAGAAAGTGCTAGCTTAACTGTGTAAAACTATTAATTACCAAAATACTGGTAGATGAAGTCACCATTTGCATCACCAGAATACAGTATAAGAATTTAATTTTATTCCTACGGAAGAATACAATCCTATTCACTTAGGGATAAATCATTAAATCTAATAAAAACAGCATTCAAAAATAATCTGTGTTCTTTTGTACACCTTCTTAGAAAATTTATAGCATATTTTCAAGCTGGGATAAATCAGGAGGTTCAATCACAGAATATTTAGGTGTAAAACTGAAAATCAATTTTATACGTTTATCGCCATTTATATCTACTTTCTTTAGGAGAGTACTTCGTGATAGATGAATAGCATTTTAACATAGCTTATCTAAGTATGCTTTCCTCTGTATTTTTCCCAGATTTATTAACATATTTTAACCTTTTTTTCAGCATTTCCAATAAGGACTTTAGCAAATATTAATTATGTAACAGCATCAAAAACCCTGTAAAGGTAGGATGAGAATAGAGGCAGTGGTAAGAAACCCTCTACTTTGCAACCTTAGAATAAAATCAGCAAAAGTTAAATTATACTGCATCAGAAGAATAAAATCAGAAGCAAGACTTAGAGAAATCTTCAGGGCAGGGGGAGTAAGAGCATCCTTGAGATGTTGAGAGGCAAAGAGAAGACGACAAATAAATTAGAAACTAGAAATGAGCAGAGACAAACTAGAGCTCTGGGTATTGAAAACCAGAATTTGCATGAACAGAGAGAAGCTTGCAGAAGAAAGATAATAGAGGGAGGTGATCACATAGTTATTGAGTGAACACCGACAGCTGGGCCGCTTTGCACGGGCTTGAAGAGCCAAGGCACCACGATACTAAAACAGGAGAAAGAGAGGCAAGACCTGCTAGGTGCCAACAACCAGAGTATTTTCTTCCTCTCTGAAAAGGCCATACAAACCACTTTGAAATACTGAGGGTCTGAAGAACCAAGAGAGAGTTTCAGCAGGTTGTGCTTAACTTAAAGAGGGAACATAGAGGAAAACAATCAATCATTCCTGTTCTCAGCTGAGAAATCAAGCCCCATTGCAGCATCAGGAATGAGCATAGCTAGAACAGCTACAGCTTGACTGAGGATCTGGGGACTTACAACTCTTCTGTCTTCAGCTGGAGAACATGAAAGAAGTGGCCAACCTCATCTGTGACAGAAGATTAAGGACACTTTGGCCTTAAACTCTCTTGTGAAATGTTTAGATCTTCCAATTTTCAGGAAATTCCAAGTTACTGGAAAAACAACAGGGCCTATGTACCATAAAATCATGTTTGGGTCATGGGCTCAAGCACTGGTACTGTACAAATGTTGTTGTGCTTCATAGCATGGCCATTGCTTGGGCCTGCCAGTGCAATGCCTGGATACAATTCAGGGAACAGCACCAGCCAAAGACTGCTCTCTTTACCTGGCATGAATCAGGCCACTACGGTTGGGGGGAACTAACTGTGCCATGCCACTTGCTCAAAGGATCACAGAATAGTCCCTGGCCCACTGAGCTTACTAGTATGGATGTAGACTTTAGGTGCCTTGTCCCTAAAGCTACTGTAGTCTAAAACACAGCACGTACAGACACTACAGGGGCAGAGATCAAAGAATTATAGAATTGTTTAGGTTCTAAAAGATCTTTAAGATCACAGAGTCCAACAGTAAACCTTACATTGCCAAGTCCACCACCACTGAACCTTGTCCCTAAGTGCCTCATCTACACGTCTTTTAAGTACCTCCAGGGATGGTGACTCAATCACTTCCCTGGGCAGCCTGTGCCAATGATTGACAACCCTTTTGATGAAGAAATTTTTTCGTAATATCTAATTTAAACCTGCCCTGTCACAACTTGAGGCCATTTCCTCTCATCCTATCGCTTGTTACTTGGGAGAAGAGACCAACACTCACCTGGCTACAACCTCCTTCCAGGTAGTTGTAGAGAGTGATAAGGACTCTCCTCAGCCTCCTTTTCTCCAGGCTAAACAACCCCAGTTCCCTCAGCCACTGCTTCTCATAAGACTTGTGCTCTAGACACTTCACCAGCTTTGTTGCCCTTCTCTGGACACACTCCAGCACCTCAATGTCCTTCTTGTAGTGAGGGGCCCAAAACTTAACAGTATACCACTCTGAATATATATATATATATATATATATACACACAGTTGTGAGCATGACATGTACAGTAAAACTACTTCTGATACAAACTTTTCAGGCAGGATTCTTCCACCCTTAGTTTAGATATCTACAGGTTGAACATTTAAGTCTGAGACAGTGATGTATGGTACTTCAGAGTACTCAGAGAAAGAGGAATCCACTTCCAAAGGCACCCCAGACAGCTCAGGTTTGCAACTTAGGATGAAGTTAATTGTTCTCTAAAGGTTTTGTTTCTTCTCATTGGCAATCCATAAAGCCCAGAATGATGAAATCAGGCTTAGATGCACCAATTTTAGATGGCTAAAACTAGGCAAAATGATTCTGTGACTCTTTGGCTGTTAGGACACTGCAGTGGTAAGTGTGTGTACTGAAAAGCCTAAAAAGAACGCTGGTCTTCTCCTTGTCTTGCACATTAACATCTTTCTCCCTAATGCACATTAACTTCTTTCTCCCTAATGGTGAGATTTGGTTTGACAGGCACAAACCGAGTTCCCTTTTCCCAACTCACTCTGCTTTGACTGCAGCAAATCCAAGAAATGCTTGTGAGATGGCATCAGAAACAACACCAAGACAGCTGGGTGGAGGAGTCACCACCGCTCAGGGCACAGGACCGCCAGCTGTCTGGTGTTCCCAGGGGCATCTGAAAACAATATTCACAATGTAGTTACGAGTTTATTTTAAAGAATTGCATTCATAAGTTTGGTGTTATCTAGACAGGAATATCCCAAAATACAATATAGTTTAATTAACTGCATAACAACACACTTTTCTGAATTAGGTTTCAACCCTCTAAACAACGGGTGAATGTGTAATAATGACTTTAAAGTTGTTTTTAGGTCAGCTATAGATTTCATTAGGTAAGCATATGAACCTCAATTTAGAGACGAGGCAAACAAGTTCAGACCCTTGTGGTTAGATCCAGTCAGCTCACACTGTTTTTTAATTGAGTGCATCATAAACATTTTAAACAAGTATACAATAATTTCACATTGCTTTGTTTTCCACCCTATTTATGATCACCTGTTTACAATCAGTCACCACCCATGACCAGAATATTCATGAATGTAAAAAGATCTATCGAGTTCAGCAGCCCAGTTCTAATGAGCAATATTACACCAGTGAAAAGGAAATTGCCTGCACTAAGACTGCTTATTGTTGGTTCTAAAATTAAGCTTGTGACCTATCTCTTTTCATCAACTATAAATGAAATCATGATCAGAAATGCTCTTTGTAACTCTGAAATAAAATGGCTCACTAGTCATGACTAATAAGTGATGAAGTTACAAAAGTAGATCTGGATAGTGCCTTGCATGTACCTCACAATTGGACTGCTTTGAAATAACGAGTCTGTAACAGGAGCCTACTTAACTACCAACCAATGATAACATGTTTAACTGTATCAGCTGTAATGTTATCTGACCTTTCTATGATGTTCTGGGGTTTGAGGGCTTTGGTTTTTTTTTCTTTTTAGGATTTTGAAGTGACTCAAATTTTCTGACATCATTCCCTTCATTTGGAAGATCAGGAGAACTGAAGTGCACTACAGCTGAATAACATCTTCAAAACTTCAAGTGAAAGAAACAAGATATGCACTTAACTCTAATCTTGTAAGTAACTCACTAGGAATGAACTGCAAGCCTAGTATTTTATGGTAGTGTGCCTTGGAAACAATCTATTTCCACCAGAAAGGAGTTATTACCTATTTATCCATACCATATAGGACACAACTGCTGGAAAGCTGCTTGGCAGAAAAGGACCTGGGGGTCCTAGTGGACACCAGGTTGAACATGAGCCAGCAAGGTGCCCTTGCCGCAAAGAAGGTGAATGGTACCCTGTGCTGCATTAGGGAAAGCATGGCCAGCAGGTCAAGGGAGGTGGCTCTTCCCTTCTGCTCAGCGCTGGTGAGGTCACACCTGTAGCTCCCCACTACGAGAGAGATATGGACATATTGGAGAGGGTTGAATGGGGCACCACAGGGATGATGAAGGGCCTGGAGCATCTCACATATGAGGACAGGCCGAAAGAGTTTGGACTGTTCAGCCTGGAGGAGAGAAGGCTCTGGGGGGGATCTCATCAATGTATATAAATACCTGAAGGGAGGGTGCAAACAGGACAGAGCCAGGCTCTTTTCAGTGGTGCCCAGTGACAGGACAAAGACAATGGGCACAAACTGAAACACAGGAGGTTCCATATGAACATCAGGAAACACTTTTTTACTGTGAGGGTGACTGAGCCCTGGCACAGGTTGCCCAGAGAGGTTGTGGAGTCTCCTTCCATGGAGATATTCAAAAGCCATCTGGATATGGTCCCGGACAACCAGCTCTAGGTGGCCCTGCTTGAGCAGGGGTGCTAGACCAGATGGCCTCCAGAGGTCCCTTCCAACCTCAACTATTCTGTGATCCTGTGATTTTTTACTGAAAAGAGTTATCATACTTCCATGTATACTCAATGCACATTTCCCTCAGCGCTCACGCAATATATATTATGCAGCTTGTACACAGTTATAGTTTCCATGACAGCAGAAAGCACTTCAACCAAGACTATATGCTAGCTTTGACCACAGTCCCTTGACTTACGCAAAAGCAGAGTATGGCAAATTCTAGGCAGGTTTGGAACATCTGATGCTAAGATTTGAAGTTTCAAAAAAATCAGGTACATACTACTATCGAAGGTAGCGCCATTAAAGAATCACTTAGCTGCATCTCTAACCTGTCTGGATACACGAACCTCTCAGAAGTCACTGGCTACCTGGAGATAAAATAAATGGATATATAGCTGAATTTCAGAGTCACTGTATTTGATGAAACATAGAACTTCAAAAACATGTTCAAATCTGCATGAAGCATGAAAAGCCACTCCTGGCACATATTTGCAAACAAGGAGAAATTCTTGAACTTAATTCAGTACAAACTGGTAAAAACACACAAAAGTTTTCAGATATTCATCACCTTTAAATGGAGTTATACCAACAAAATATTCAGTAGTACAGAAAATAAAATTCACTTTAATTTCCTCAGTATGAAGGAAATCATACCCTGCTTCTCAAGAAGTCATAGTTTGGATGGACAGTGGAAGTTGGCTTGGAGTTAGACTCTGTTAACACCAAAGAAAAAGTGAAGGTAAAGTCAAGACAGTATATAAATGAAGAGAGCTATTTATTATGTCTCAGACAGATGAAGAAATGCTCAGAAGTCTTAGTGCTTTTTTTGTGTCTCTCCTCTTCCATGATAGATTACACTGTCTAGGTGGATTGACACTATATTTCAGATAAAAATATACCTGATTGAAACTCTGAACTTTAAATTTAAAAGTTCTCTTAAACTATACTAAACTAAACTAAAGTAAACTTAGCAGTTTAAAGTTTCAAATCAGAAGAGAAGATTGAGCTGTGATTTTCCCAGGAATTTGCACTGTGACAGAGGTGCTAAATTGTACAAGTTTTGACAGCTTATATTTTGAAAAGCGTACTTTTACATAGTTTATATTTTTAAGAATAAATATTTGCATTACCTATTGCATCCCTATTGCATTAAGAAAAGACAATGCAATCGAAATTAGTGGTAAAATATAAAATCTTTTTGCATCTTTTGTAACAAATATTAAGTTTGAAAACAAACAAAAAATAAAGACTACATTTCAGATAAAACCTAAATAGACTTTGCTGATTTTTTAAAATTAAATAATTCTTATTGTTTTTCAAAACAAGTTGTTGCTGGAACCAATATACATCTACAGAACAGTTTGATGAATCCAGATTTTTTGCAGCAAGTTTATTCTCTCGTATAGCTCTTTCATGGGAGTCATACTGTCAATGTTTTGGTATCAGGGTAATTTATAAGGTATTGACTGAGTTTTAGTAAGTAATTAAGCCAAAGTCCAAGACTTTTCTCAGGCAGAATTCCCACTGAAGCCAGCAGAAGCTCTGTTTGAATTGAGGTGAGAAGCTTGATTTTAATGATTCAATGGACTTTGCAAAAGGGTCCTAATAAAACCTAACTAAAAAAATTGTTTGTTTGTTTGTTGCTCTTAAATGTCACTGCAATACTTAAGAGGTGGAGAAGCTGCTCAGTTTGAAAGGAAGCACTTTTCAAAAAAAATAATGGTGAGGGAACTTAGTAAAATGCCAGCAAGCTAAATGACTACTGAATTTGTAAAATAAACCTATCCTCTGCAAATCTTGTCTTCCCTTTGTAGATCAGTATGTAGCATGCACTTTAGCTGCATTTAAGCCTGCTCATAGGGAAGCTCAGAGAGACCTGCCCTAGCAAAATGTGATTCTATATGGAGAAATAATTATATAATTAAGTGTGCTTTTTCTGTGTTTTCTTCTCCTTGGGTTTGCTTGCCAATGTTTCGCCCTCCCTTTCCTTCCATTATATCACTTGTAACGGAGATGAAACAGCCTTGGTTTCCAGTGAAATGGAAGGATAGCAGCAGGTCCACAGGAAGGATTCAGGATGCTTGCCATAAACCATCTACCACATACAGCAAACCAGGATTTTTTCCAGGATTATTCAGAGCCAATGCAAGCCTGCAACATACAGTGAAACATTTGTCTTGAACACCCTATGGTGATTTTAATGGAGGAACAGTCGTTCACAAATACATGGAACTCCCTCCTTTTTTTTTCTTTTTCCTGTTTTTTTTTTAATCTTTTTCTCAGTTTTGTTGCAGGATCTTTTAAAAAAAAATATTATCTTTAACCTATCCAGGTTATCCACTTTAAAAGTACCTCCATCACTGACAAGTACAGAGTCTGTTTTACTGCTCCTTCTGGCATGATTTAAGTCCACAACGTATTCCTAGTGAAAAACACACTCTGTATATCTTGTATGATTTCAGTTTCAAAAGCACAACCTCAAAATTCACAGAGTTTGTCCAAAGTTTCAGAGACATCAGTGCAATGTAAACCTCATATTTTCAATGGTTTGCTTTGTGGATTTGGGAACTCACATATTTTACTTTGTATAAAAATATTTTTAATTGTGAAAAAAAAAATCAATGAGAAATAATAATATTAAACATAATTTAATTTGACTGCTAAATAAATTATCAGTAAAATGTAAAATAACGTACTTTCAAAATAAAACTCATATTTGTGTAAGAAAATCTCTAGAGTCCTGAAGACTAAATAATTGTCTCTGATAGTTTGGATCTATTTGAGCAAAATCAGAAAATATGCCTAAATATTGCTCTAAAAGTTCTGCCCAAATAAATGTGAAATCCAAGGTGCAAAAACTCAGCATTTTTCCATCAGCTAAATATTTATTTGAAGAAAAATCTGGGGAGTAGAGATTTGGTCATTCTTTCTTTTACAGTCCTGGAATATGTAAATTATTGAATTCATCTTTTAAAATACAGTCACAAAGAAAACAAATTTTTGTCTAATGAAGAGCAAAACATTTGGTTTATATGACGTTGCTTTACTGGCTGACAGTTTTATTTAACAGATATCCTTCAATCCCACCCAAACTTACTCCTGCGTTAACTTTTAAGTAAAGAAATACATTCATTGAGATCAAAAGTACAACACAGGCTGGAACTCCTGTCACTTTGAAGAGTCATAAAAGCTCTGGGAATGTGTTTGGGTTTTATTCTTTCAAAAGTGTGTATCCCTTGTGATTTTTATTGAAGACAACGCACGTGTCTGAATCTGCAGACAATCTCCAAAAACACCAAGAAGCAGCACGCACCAGCATTGTGATGGACTACCCGGTATAAAACCATTGCAGGCCAATGAACTACCCTCTTCTCCCTCTTACTGAACTGTGTGTGTAGCAAGAGACAAGTAGAAGCTGAGAAAAAAGACCAGGGCCAATCCACAACTTCACCTATCTGCTCCAAAAGGTGCCACCACCTTCCTAGATGGTGTTCTACTATGTTTTTTTGCGTCTTGAGATATGCAGAATGGAGTCCCCAAGCTATTTCAGGGAAAGGGACCTGAAGCCAGGACTAAAACCTTACATCACGCTGTATCTAGAGCCTCAGATTTCCTTCCTGTGAGTTGGAGCACTGCAAACATGTACAAATGCAGTTAAACAAATGTTTGCACCAATACAGGAAAGGGATTTTAGGCAGAAAAGAGAAATATAGATACACACCATGTGCCAGCAGCCTCTGCAGAGACTTACTGTGGTGCAGAATTTAAAATTCTCTGCGTACAAACAGTTAATCACCACAACCATTTAAAATGTCAATGGAAAAAGAAATGGTTTCCAAGAGCATATAACTGCCCAGATAGCTTTCATCAGCCCAGCCACATGAAAGACCCAGAGGCAACTGCAAAGCCACCATCAACACAAGTGCCTGTGGAGTCCTCTCCGGTGCCAGATCCTGCTGCTTCGGCTATAAACAATATCTCCTATAGCGTTACATCTAGGATCTCTGGCTGCCAATCAAGCAGGAAGAGAGGGAGAAGGAAGAACTGTCTAATGCACTTGAGTAAATGTACTATCTCCATTAAGTGCTACATTTTATACCTTTGTGGAGTAAGTGGTTTTTGAAAAAGGACAAACCTCCAAAATGTTAAAAACTCATTGCAGAGAAAATGTAGCGGTGGCTTTGATGCTTATTTTTTATGAATATGAATATTTTTATAGACTTCAGTCTCCCCACAAAACATTAGGCTAATGGACATAAGGCAATTGTTCTTAAGTAACCTCATGGTCAAGCATCCTTGCATGTTTGTGTCAATCTGGGTGACGCTCCTAGCGAGCAACAAACAGCAGTAGCTGTCTGCAACGTGCGTCCGTTCTCCTCATTGGTCCTGACACAGGTGCTCCCATTGAGAGTAGGGTTTATAGGCTGAAAACGGTCAGGGGAAGCTGTGGTTTCAGGCTGCACACACTGCTCTTGCCCATAGCAGTGTCATAATTTTGCACCTGTGTCTGAAGCAGTTATCTTGTTTCTCTGCGAACAAGGCTGAACATGGTGCTCAAACTGGGAACATCTGCTTTCGGTGCCCAATTTTGACCGGTTTCTGGTCTGTCTGTTGGATTAAACTCATCTAATGGCTCAAATTATCACGAGGCTCAACCCAGTCATTTTATTTGTGTTCATTGTCAACTCAGGACACAAACAATTGCAAAAGAGCAGACTAGTGTTAAGGCTCCAGTTTGCAAACAGCAACTGTCTAGTTTTTATTAGGATGCATGTTTACCAGCAGTGCCACTTCTGCACATAAAGTTGAATAAGAAAGGTGTGACAGACTGCAGTCCTGGATGTCTAGTCTATAATTACACCGTATTTATTTAGACATGTCAACAATAGCATTTGCATCAGGGCTAATTGCCCTTTCAGTTTTATGCTAATAATTGACTGCAAGCCCAGAAGTGCAGGCAAAAGAAAAAAAATAAATAAACAAACAAACAAAAACAAACAAAAAAAACCCAACCCACACCACACCTACTGAACCTTAAATACAAAACTTGTCTCTGGTAGCTTTGGCATTACTTAGATAAAAGGGAAGCTGTGGGTAATTATTGCTTTGAAACTTCTACAAATGAAAAAATGTCTACTAGAAACATATTGAGCAATTGCAGACTGTGGGTGAAATGGTAGTCTAACCGTGTCCCGCTTTCTTTTCTTACCTGTAAGCTTTTCTTGCAAATTGAACTAACTTCTCACTTATAGTTAGCTGTTAATATTTTAGGCAAACAGCTGCCCTAAAGTGGCAGCGCTTAATTTATCACACGTTATAGAAAGGCTCAGAAGATCCTAGCGGTACATAATTAAACAGCATGTTGGCTTCTTTTCTTTCTCTTCTTTTTT
>VXBL01008636.1:1264648-1279537 GCA_013400195.1 Aramus guarauna
TTTTTTAAGTAACTGGCTAATCAGAACATTTAGAACTATTTTGTAAATTCTTCAATAGGACAGCTGAATATAGACATGAATGCCTCAGTGAATATGTAAGGATTTTCCCAAAATCTCATTAAAATTATGAATACATATTTCTTATTTATGATACTAAATATAGGAAATATATGTAGGTAAATTATATTAGCAATGAATTGTTAATCTCTGAATTCCAAGGTCCCATCAGTTTTCTCCTGAGGTGAGATTACTGAAGGAAAGAAATTCGCTTTAGAGTTATAAGTGAGATGAAATTCAGATTCAGAATGTCCCATGTTATTTCTGTACAGAACAGATATTGCACAGGTCAGAACCAAATGCAATATAATACTAAAACAGCATAGGTGATTAATACTGGAGACTTGTTAATGCAAAAAACCTTAACTCTACCTAAAGAGGATTATACTGTGAGACATTTGTTTTATTTTTATCAATTAGCTTAATCTTTGATTTGAATTCTACACCCTCTGGCATCAAGAAGATGCTTGCTTTTTTTTTTTTTTTTTTTCTTTAAACAAAGGATTATTCTTCCTCAAAAGGGGATTGTCTAGTTCTTTTATTGTTTTATGTCACACAGGGGAAAAATGCTTTTGAGGCATTACCTCTGAATTTAGCAGGGACGAGAGTTTACTGCTATATAATCATTAGTCAATGCAGTAGCTGAAACCTTAAACAAAAGAAAACAAACTACAAACAGGCAAGCATCCCCTAAAGGCACATCAGAACACCAGAGAGAGGAAGCATGGATTTCAAACACGGCTGCCCAAGCATGTGCTAAATATTGCCGCTCCTGACTTTAAACAGCACACCAAGGAATACAACATCACCTTCTAGTCTTTGAAACAATACTGGGAAGCAAGAGAAAAAGAATTGAAAGGGTTTAGCAAATGTACTTTACTTTTACTCTTTTTCATTTTGAGACTTCATGAAAATTATATTTCCAACCTAATAAAATCCCTCAGTATAAAGGAACTCTATCATAAAGCTATGAGAAAGATATCATTAAACCTCAGATATCTTCTTTCATGATAGGTGCTTCACCGTAACAAGCGAACTGCCTGATCCCTGTGAACTGTCTCAGACAATTACTGCCCATACTGCGGTTGTGAGCCACCAGAAAGCTTTAGAAAGATTTTTACCATGGCTGTCCAATTGCATGTACAAACAATCACCAGGGCCACATTTGCTTTAATACGGGTGATCACCAGCCTGGGGTAACTCTAAGTACTTGGAAGGAGCTAATTAGAGAACTGTATTTCATCTTGATATACGGCCAAATGCTATACAAATAATACATACAGTGAAAAGCATCTAATTTATGCTACATGTGAAAAAGGAAAATGATGTATCTAACACAAATGAGAAACATTAAATACATTCTATTTTCTTAATTTCTTTCTACTGGCATATTAACCATGAAGTCCGAATATATTGATGCTGTTATTCAAGACAGTGATTGCTTCATTAATTTAAGTATTTGTCAACTCAGAATAAATTGTAGGTCAGTGATTTGAATACAATCTACATCAGTAATGATCTGAAGCTGGATGCAGTCCCCCCTGCAGAATCATTTTGGCATCTGTAGAGTTGCAAGCAGGAGTCCAAAATACACCATCTGATGATTGTTCAGTGATCTATATGACATGAGCTCCTCTATAAAGATAGGTGTCCAGCAGGCAAAAGCTTTAATCTGTAAGTAATTGAGTGAAAAAATGACTCTGTCACACTCCATCTACCCAAGAGAACTGCCCATGCATTGAAGGATACTGGTGTAGGAAAGTGCTCTCTGATAACTGTATACTTTCTGAGCACAAGACTCCAGAACTGCTGCTTTAGTTTGCAAGAATGACATTTACCACTTATTATCAGTAATGACAAGACGATTTGCAGGAGTCACTGGCAAAACAGAGAAGACAGGCAGCACTCATAGGAGTTTATGGGAGTCAGATGCAGAGCAATAAACCAATTCTGAGAAAAATGATGGATAAAGGGTGTTGAGAAAAAAAATGTCCCAGGAAAGGATGAGATTTTTTTAAAAGAATAGGTATCAGTCATGCCTTCAGCATGAGTTTTCTTCTGCTTGGTCTTCAGCTGGTTTTGTGAAAACAGGGAAGGGCAAATAGAAAGAAGCTGGATGAGGTTTCCTGCAGGGACAGCTCCATAAGACAAGGCAGGGTTAAGGAAGACAAATTACTGAGATTTTTGTGCTATATTTTATTCCCCAGATTGATTCTTCCTGAAGAAAGTGTGAGCTCATGGAATGACCTCTAGACTCACCTCTAAAGCCCACGGCCACACAAAACCAACAGAAAGCAAACGAGCCTTCCCTCAAAGACAGATGTTTCACCCAGTGTCGCGGCACTGTGACTGTGTGGGAACGGCTGTGCCAGGACTTCTGTTCCATCGCTGCCGCTGCAGCCCCCCTCAAGCCAAACTCGTCCTGCACTTGCAACAGCTTCACAGTTTCTGTAGTGGGACACAGTTTCAGTGAGACAGCAGAGCGAAAGGCAAATAGCAGTCTGTCTCTTTTGCACTTAGAAAGCATGGGACTGTCAGAGGCCTCCTCATCAGGCAACGAAAGAAAGGGTCTACCCTACCTGCAAGACAGCTGACACCCCTCCCAGTACTCATGAAGAGCAAGTGCTTCCTTCTATGGTCAGAATTCAATATAAGGTTTAAGTGTGCGCTAGCTGTTGTTAAAAATACAGTCCTCGAAAAATGTAGTTTTTAAAGGTATTTTGAAAGTCTTTCATTTGCTGGAAACGTCCTAAGGACGATACAAACCACGTGCTATGCTACAGCATTTGGAAAACAGACTTTTTATTGGGTAATGATGTGGGACGAGAGATATTTCATCTTTCATACATTTATTTGACAATGATAAATTTAATTCATTCTATCACATTGAATGATACATTTATATTCAGTATGTAGTTTAAAATTTCATAAATGATTAAAGTCCTTGCTGTTTTAATTATAATATGAAGAGAGCGGCTAGAACTTATTTGCAGAGAATAATGTGCAAGTCAATAAATTTGGCGAGTACTCCTGACAACATATAAATGATGACTTTAGTTGCATGACTACCTGTGGAAGACAGCTAGATAACGAGAGTCCTTGCGTTTCTTCTCCAGCAGAGCGAGGCTGGAATTCCTTCACTTCCGAACTGCAGGGCAGCGTTTTCCCCGCGTGCCAGAGCAGTTGTGGTTAGAAGGGAAGCGCAGGCACCGTAGGGTAACAGTAACGCTGGGCACCTTATTTCAGCAACTGGTAGCAAACGATTCGCAGAGCTTTAAAAGTTGTCCTGTACATTCTGCGCTAATGGAAAAGGTCAGCTTGCCAAGCGGAGGGATGCAGACAGCTATCATCCACCAAGCGGTGAGCTGTAATTTACCTCGCCCGTATAAAGACTCCTGGAAGAATCAATAAGGGCTCTGAATAAACAAGGCAAGCAGCTTTTGGCTTAGCCTCGCACTAGGCAGGCAATAGTTTAGCTTTTTTCATGCTCACCCCCCCATCAATCTGAATTACAGAGACCACCCCCAGTTAATTCACATCCACTAAGTGCCTGACCAAAAGCCTGATGGAAAGATTTCATTGACTCCTTTTGACTTTGGATGAGACCCACGTGCATCAGCCACTACGAGGGCACTATCTGAGCATCCAGTAGTGACGTGAGTACCTGTCCACAAGGAACTGAACCAATACCAGTAGCACGCAAGTCAGACATAAATCGTAGGTCTGTTATTGTCTCTTCACCGGACTTTGGCTCAGGCACCACAAAAGTCTCAGAAGAAACTTTGGATAAACTCACACAACTGAACATAGGCTCTTCTGGACCATCAGACTCATTGAAAAAAAAAAAAAAGTTGAAGTATTGATCTTCTCTCAGTGTTGTTCCTGCTGCTCACAATGTGGAATACAGTAGATCCCAGTTTATCCTGTTTATGTTCTTTTTTGACCAAAGAGACTTGCACAAAGTCGTGACACTCAAAGGGTTTATTTTAGAAAGAAAAATATTTATAACCTTTTCAAGCTGAAAGCAGTATTAAAACTAAGCAAAGTGTTATTTTTTCCTCTAATCCTAATAAAATAAAATAAAATAATAAAAAAACCCAACCAACAACCCACAATTAAAGCATTGAAGCGATTTTGATCAAATCTTGTTGAAAGAGAAGAAAAATGCCTCCAGGCTGAGTCATCATATGCCAAAGTATAGCCCAAAGCAGGCTAAACCAAAGGAATCAGAAAGTCTTCTGGAAAAGGAGGGCATGTAATGGAAACAATGACAGACCTTTAACTGTAGTAGTGCTGCTGGGTGCCACTCTAATGAACTGAAACCTACAATCTCCTAGGGTTAATAAGACACCTGTCTTGAAACTAGCAGTCATATTGGTTTTCCAAGCCTGCCACAATACTTAAAGTCTTGATGAAGTTCTTACTGTGCCAAAGGAACTTACTAACAAAGCCACTGAGTCAATTTAACCTAGTGAAACTGGACCCTGTAGACTGGGTTATCAGAGTTTTGTGTTGAGATAATTACAGCACTAAAGAGAGCATATGGGCTGTCAAGGCTGGCACATGGCCTGCGCCAGCTGTTACCTGGGTGCTTTGGAAAATCTACTGAACAGCATTTTGGACACAGAACAGCTATATGTAAGTTTTCCAAGATATCTAGTGGGAGATCCTCATAATAAATTTATTTTTTATATGGGGGAGGTTTACACCCAATAACATGACTGCAAGCAGAACCTTAAACTTCAGAAGGAAACTACCAGAGGAAAACAATCTTGCATGAAAGCAAAGTGTACCAATAGCAAGCCTCACCTGTTAAAAAGAGTAAACTATCCAAGGAACTAGGTATTGTATAGCCCAACTTAAAAACTATACGCAGACACACCTATTTAAAAGCTTTTCTGGAAACATGTCTCCAAGTCAATGGGATTTATCCTGTTATTCCTGGTATTGCTACTCCATAAAAAATGTCTTCAAATGCAATGTCATAGCTAATCAATAATCATTACTAACAACAATTATTATTGATTAGCTGTGATGCTCTTACAGGGCCTGCCGTTATGAGGTAATATTACCAAAGAAAACATTTCAAATAGGATGTAGCCAATGAGTTAGAGAGAAAATATAAAGAGGAATCAAACAGAAACATGCCCATACAGAGTGCCACAATTGTAACAACCAAAATTTTATAACACGTGAGGACTGGAAATTATGATTATTGCATCCAGGTGGATTATAGTAAATGATATTAATTATTTAGGCAAGTAGACTTAATTACCCAAACTGAACTTCCTAAGATGCAAGGTCTTTCTAACTATGCCTGTAGTATCTGCAATGTCTCTGACCTGAGAGAATGACTTGGAGACATGAAGACCTGCAAGTCATGGGGGAGCCAAACCTTAATTTCCAAATCTGATCAGATGCAGCAGAGTTTTGGGAAAAAAGTGTTTGTCATAAATACAGCTGGGATTAGTGGCACTGCCGCAGCTCTGAAACCCACCTGCAAGATCCCGAATCTTAGTTGCTCAAAGCAAGTCAAACTTAGAAAGCTGAGGTAATGAAGCCCCGAGCTTTAGTTTCAAGTCACCTTATCACGCAAAACTGCAGATTCATTCCTCTGACATCATTACCTTCATGAATCTAATGCAAATATATCATTATTTGTTTCACATAATTCAATTTTATGTCTTCATTAATCTCTTGAGAAATTAATGAATGGAAAATATAAGATTTACTATATCTTTGAATAAGTAATTTTGATAGGAACATAGTTAACCCATATTTCCTCCTTTTCTGATTCAAAAATATATCAACATCGTTGCTTTAAGGAAGGGTTTGTAATAAGTTGATTCAATTAATAATTTTCGGCATGTTAAAATTCTTAACTTACCTTTGCATCTATTTGAAAGCATTACTAATGCATAGAAAAGCTCAAGGACTAACAATATGGGTATCATACTTTTTTCAAAGCAAAATCTGCCCCTTTTAGCCCTAAAAACCCTGTTTGATTGAAAGGGAGTGTATTTTGGAGTTGAAGAATTCACGTATTAGATTTAAACTTTTAAAAGCTTATCCTTTAAAAACGTTTAGGAAATCCAGTTGTATTACATCAAAGTAAGTGCATTACCACGTTATATTTTGCAAGCTTTAGCAAATAAAAAAATCCCCCAGAAGAATCTTAATTCTTATCTATGGAAAACATTAAGCTGCTAAGCGCTAACAACTGGAATTAGTCCTTAAATCTCTAATGAGAATAATAAAACATGAGTGCAGTTTGCGCTGTAACTTGATAAGGCCTGAATTTACTTGCTGTTAGTAAAAGTTCCTGATCCAGCAGTATGGCGTTTTACTCCCTGAGGTACAGGAAACAATATCTGTCCTTTAGGAGCATCCTCTGTGGTAAGCACTTCTTATCGGGGCTATCAAAGGACTAAGATAGCAGTGTAATATCTAGTAACAGCAGCTTTATGAGCAGATCCATTACTGATTTAAATCAATCTAAAGCAGGTAGTTCTGTTTAACCCGTTCAGAACGAAGCTGACCTCCCAGCGAAATAATTTCTTCTGAAAGTAACGCAAACTCTTTCTGCGCTGCTAGATGTGACGGGCATTGAATACGAGCAGCAGCAGAAGTTAGCAGGAAACGCCACAATGCTGTAACACCTCCCCCCACCCCCCCAAAAAAATGTCCCTTATACTAAAAGGCTATACTCCGCAAAGATAGGTTGCAATAGTAAAATTTAATATTCCTGAAAATACTGATTTGAACTGAACAAATGGACACTATGCAGAAGGACTTTAACTGAGCCTGTCTAAAATCAGCTTGCTGTCAATTTGTCTGAAAATCTCTTCTTTTATAAAAGTCAATATCTAAACACTATTCACTGAAATTTTCTGGCAACACACTTATTGGAAGACAGTCTTCAGATTTTATTTGCTTATGAAGGTATTTTTATTCTTTGCAATGAAAAATGTAATTGTAACTTTTCTTGAACTTCCCAAAGTAAAATGAAATTATGTTATCAGTCAGCAGCTTAGCAGGCCACAGCTATTTAAATTCTTAGTGTTTTCACTTATTTATATCAATGGGGATTCCCTCCCAACTTTAAATAAAAAAATCATTTAATAGTGTAATTTATATTTTTTCATACAAAGGGATTTAAACACAGTTTAAAAACACTGCAAAAGTAATTTATTTAAATGCTGATTTGTTAATTTTGCCAGTAATTAGATAAGAGAGGTCTCTAAGCATTACTTTTTGATTAGTGTTTAGAAAGACAAAAAAAAACCCCAAAAAAAACCCAAAAAAACCACACACACTAAAAAAAAAAAAAAACCCAACCCTACTGCACTCAGTTTGACACAGCTGTGAAATGTCAATCGGCTCCCGGCCAGGAGAGGCCCACCGGATAAACACGGCACTTCTTAGAAAAGCGCATAAAAAAATATGCATTGATGACACCCTCTCACTGCTAACTTCGTCTCAAGCATTTGTACTAAATGGTCACCTTTATAATTATTTTGGGCCTGATCCTGCTCTTTCCAAAGTCAGCTTGAGTTAAATTATTGATTGCAACAGCCAGTCCCTCGTGTCTTACGAGTTAATGGGATCGAAGTGACATATAATCAGCATGCGTAATTTGAGGATCTCCAACTTCTTGGATTCCCTCGTGACTTATTTTGGAGACATTGCCTTTATTTCTGGACTATTCCTCTGAATAATAATAAGAAAAAAGAAAATCAGATTCTAGTAAACAAGCAGCTTGTTTCTCACCCTACAGAGCAATTTTCTCCGAGCTCGTTTAGAGCCTGACCTTGTAATCCTTCCACAACCCTTCCCCGGTGACCCCAACCACGCACGTACTTTCCCACCTTCCGTCTAAATCCATTTCCCTGCCAGAAATCAAGAAAAATCTCGGATAAGGTAATACACACGCAGAAAGTCAGCATTTATGTTTCTGTCTTCATTACAAAGGTTCACAGACCAAATGAAAACTCTTATACATTTGAACTATTTTAATTAGTGCAATTTAGCTTTCTCCACAAATGCAAAAGGTTACACTCTTACGGATTCTTTGATTTAAACATTTCCTATTAAACTGTGTAATTTTAGTTCAGTAAGTGCTTTCACAGTACTTTATGCAAACGTGAACTCTTTGAGATAACAAAATCAGCATGAATTTTGTATTAGAAATATATTGCAACATTAATAAAACAAAACAGTGTATTTTCTTATGATAATATAGTTTAAAGAAACAGGTTTATTTTCAAGGTTCATACCATACAGGTGACAATCTATTTATTTACATCTGCCTTTATTGGTAGCTATATATTTCTTATTAGGTAATAAATTTGATCCTCCAAACTATTTTGCTTGAGCATCAGAAAATATCCAAGTGCTAAAGGGAGAGCTGGCACCTACAAATATGCTGATGAACTTCTCTCTCTTGATAAAACTGGAAACTGCTCTGTAACTTGATCAATTCTTGCATCTACCGAATATTGCTTTTTAAGGCTGGTATGAGAGAGAAACATCAAAACAGGCAGGGATAATTTCAGTTATGCAGAAAGAGATGAAATTAAAAAGCTTTACCTTCAGTGCCTTTTCAAAAAAATCTTAAAAAGGAGAAAAATCTGGGTTTTTTTTTTTCTTCTGTCTGATACAGGAATAGAATTTATGCTTTTTATATCTTATATGGTTTTAACACTTGCAAAGTTGCCATCAAAATGAAAGCTAAAACCAGGCCCAGAGCAATGGAGTATAGTTTTTAAGAGTATGTCAAATTATCTTCCATAGCCATTTTTTAAATAAAATATGAAATCTTGAAGCAGACAGCAAAGAATTTTATTGAGGGTAAAATCTTTCATTCATATATAGATTTAAAGAACTCACATCCCTGAATCTCAAAAACCCCGGGAATATTGTTTTCTAATTGCCATGGGATGTATATGCGAGTCGTATGAATGACTTTCACATGTCAGTTTTAACAAAAGTTCCTCTAAATTTATTTCTTTAAACACACTGTCATTCGGTAGGTCTGCAGACCTACAGGAGCAGATGAGCAGCAGTATTTGTACATGCTTTTTGTTCCAGGCTGTAAATGCAATCCTACATTTCAAGGTTACCAAGAGGGAGAAAAGGCATTATCATTGTTTTCTCAGTCTGATTGTCCCATTTAGGTGATGTACATACTCTGAGCAAATGAATTGCTTTACATTTTGTTTATATTTATTAACTGAGATTAGGAAAGGCAGTAAAATACTATATCAAAGCATTATGGAGAAAACAACTGGAATCAATCTTTCTCGTTTGTCACAGACAGCACTTATTTAAATCTAAAATATGTTCTTTGCTGTCCTTGGTCTACTCTGGTAGATAACAGCTTGTACCAAATATAGGGCTACAGATTCCTCTCCTCTTTTTGAACATAAAAACCAGAAACAATTAAAAAAAGACATATCAAACTTCTATTAATAGAAGAAAAGAGGGAAAAAAACACCCCAAAAACCTGCATTCTGTTAGATCTCTGCTTCTTGAGCTAACAAGATTTTATTTCCGTTTTTGAAAATCGTTAAGTGCATTATTTCTGCAGGGCTACTGCCAGAATTTAATCATTATGCCCCATCATCCAGACACTCATTTGGGGGCAAACCCTGCAATAACAAGAAATTCAGAAGGGCCTTGTAAAGAGGAAAAGTCAAAATTGTTAAGTAATACAGGGCAGTATGACTCTGTAAATAAGGCAGCTGCACACCACACTCCTCGTTCAGCCAATTGTGCAAGAAAAGCATCACCCGACTCTAATTTCTTAGACTCAGAAATGAATTTAAAATAGACATGCTTGCATGTATCCAACGCTGATTCGGTCTCCCCAGTTTTTGAAAGTTTAGAATCTGAAACACTGCGACACCATCGCCTGCTCGTTATTATTTTTTAAACAAAGTACTACTGAATCTCCCACATAGGAAGGAAGATAAGCAACAATATAGTGCAGGCTCCAAGTTAAATCTGGTTCAGACAGCGTAATAATGATGTCATTAAGGCTCCGAGCTGAATGGGAATCAGACAGTACTGTAGTACAGCTGCAGACATAAATCTGAAAGAACTTTTTTGGCTACATTCTCAGACTTACCTTGAAAGATATTTAGGAGCTCCAGCAATGTGAGTTGAAAGAAATGTTCTCAAAGGGAGGTTTGCAGACTGAAGAACCTATGTAGGCCTTACAGGCACTTTCTTCTGTGGCACAGGAAGGCACATTTTGTTAAATGAATAAAGTAAGAGAAATAATTTCAGAAGAAGTGCAAACCAGAAAACAAATAAACCTTAATACTACCACAAATAAATGAGACTAAGGCAATTGTGGGACTGCTCAAAGCCTTTTTGCCTTGCTGAATGAAAGCAATCCCTAAGACTGAATGGGTAATGAGATCCTGGCTCCTGAGATTTTAGCTTTCTTAATCATGTTCATAATTAATTCAAGAACATTGATAATTTCATTACATTCTTTTTGTCTTATCAATAAATGATGTGCCTGCACTTTTGGTCCTGTGTACAGGGAGAAAGGAGATGCTTTGGGTAATATTGCACCAGGAATTGTGTAGGTATATATGTATATATACATATATATTATCTATATGACCCAAAATAGGGATGTGGTAGTTATTATCCTTAACCAGGCCTCTATTATCAGAATATGATGGCAAGCAGTTACAAATAATTAATAAGCTTTTTATGCAGAAATGCAAAACCCTTTAAAGAAAAATATGCCGCAAACAGAATTCCTGTCTGAAAGATACGTACCTAGAATAAAATATATTTTCAGAGATATTTAAGAATGGAATTTATATGAACTCAAACTACAACTATATTTTTGAAGCATCTCTAGATCCCGTTTTAAAAATATCATTTAGAAAAAAAAAAAAAAGCCAACTTTAGCTCCTCTTTCTATTTGAAGAGATGTGCCCTTCTGTTTGTCCTTCCAAACACATTTCCAGTATCAGCTTACATCTAACACCAAGCTGTACTCACCCACTCAGTTGCAACTGTCTGGGGCTTTTTACTTTTTTTTTTTTTTCTTTAATGAAGACTGAAAGCTCTCTCTTTATCTGTCAGTCAGTCAAAGGGGAAGCACCCCTTCAGGGTTTACTGCTTGCTCTATGTAATCTTCAACAAAGCAACAAATCTGTTTTGCTCCCTTTTTTGTTGTTGTTGTTGATTTAGAGGTATCATTGGGTTTAGACAGCAGTGTCTGTAAAAGCAAAAGTTTCTGACCAGAACCAAATACTGCTGTGTTATTTGCTCTCACTTGCACCTTGTTTCATTCTGACATCAGTGAAACCATCTGTGGAGAAAGTGCCCCTGCACAAGAGAGCGCACCATAAATGGGTCCCAAGCAGTTTAATAACAATATTCAGAAGACAAGCTACACTCAGAAAATGTTCACCACACTGAAGCAATCACTGCTTTTATCTGGTTATCTTTTAAAAATAACAAAACCAGGCATTTCCTTCTTATTAGCAGGTTAAATGCCAACTTAAGGACAAATATATTATCCATCAAATATTCTCTTTTTCCTTTCTGATGACACCAGCTTCATGGGGATGTTACTCTACTGAAGGTCTACATGGTTCAACCAGCCCCAGAGGTGGCTTTTAGCCAGCACAGCATATGTGAGGTCAGTTGCATGATAAATATCCCCCAGAAAAGACCGTTGACACAGTTATGGATGAAGGGTTTCCATTCTGAACATACTTATCAGGGCTGGGGTGAGGGGTGGCGGGCAGGGGAAGGCTGAATTTCATGTATGTGTAATGTTTTGTGTTCATGTTTATCCTGCTAAAAAAAAAAGAGGCCAAGGAGCCATCCCTGGTCCAAGGTCAAACAGCACCAACTGATGCCAGCTTACAGTGCTCATAGCTAGCATCTTCAAACAGACGTGTCTGGGGAGACCTTACCCAAAGCACCCAAAATACATCTAGGGAACGTGCTAGCAATTCAGCTGGGTGGACAAGTGGGTGCCACACTCAGCCTGGTCTCCTAGCCTTCACTTATTTTTTATGCCTCTGAATGTGAAGATACCCAGAGGTGCCAAAAACCTTGGTGTCAAAGAAATAGGTTATCCCAAGGATTAAGGCAGCTGAGAACAGTCAAGCAGTTTTGTTTTGTTAGGGTGGTTCCTCAAGGGATGGAGGAGGCAGCATAAAGGATCTGCTATAGTATAAAAGTAAATCTTTTCCTCCTCAAATTGTAACCAATGCTATATAAGGACAGCAAGAGGCAAACTGAGGTACACACAGCATGGATTATTTAGTATTCTTGATGTGTTTAATTGAAAAGACTCAGAGTCTGAACAGTCCTTTGCACTATCCCTCCTAGATTACCAGCACTGTCCCTTGGGGCTGTAAAAACAAATCCAAATTGACTTAGACAATCCGGATACTCCTATTCCCATTGGAGATGAGAGTGTGCAAGGCTTGAAGAGGCATTTATCCCAGTGCTCCTGAGCCTCAGAAGGCCACAAAAACAAACCAGGACTGAGCCTGTACTCCAATGATCTGAATTGCCTCCTGGAGGGTCTCATCTCTCCTCTGACAGTATAAGAAGCCTCTGACTACATTCTCAATTCAGGAGTTTTAAGGGAATACCTGGAGTTAGTTGGGATACAGCCACACTACCGTTCCTGGATGCAATCAATTTAGAATACTGCATTAATTTAATTAGGTAAAAACCACTCTCCCTTCAACCTTGCTGTTGTCAGAGGGCAGAATTCCAGAAAAATGGGCTCAGATCCTGGATTTTGACTAGGGTGTTCTTACTGTAGGTCCATGTAGTGCTTTCAGGTATTATGAATCCAAGCCTTACTGCTGAGATCAGAAATTGCAATCTCTCTCAAATTTAGGGCAACATATCTTTGAAGCAATCCTGAACTATAAATAATCTGGAAATCTCTCTGAACTTGATCATAACTTTTGCTGCAAGAGCTATTGAAAAGATGGTAAGCATCTCTAGCTAGCACATGGAGTTTTACAAGAGGTAGTCCCAAAACTAGAGCAACTTACATGTTTGAAATGCCCATCCTTTTTTTATTTAACAGTTTAGATATAACCTTAGATTATCTGTGCTTTAAGCCTAATCTTTGAAATGTAACTAGTACTCCTTGACTTTGGAAATGTCTTATCAGAGCAGAAACCTTGAAAGATTCTAAGGAATTTGGAGAACCATCCTAAAATGCATTAGGATAATCCACAGCATGGTAACTGACAGCTATCAACATTTTTTTCAGTTATAAGCCATCTATAAATTCACAAAGACAATCATCATATTCAAGTTTATAGAATTACATTTTAAAACTGAATCCACTCATATAAGCTTGGGCAAAATTACGTGGGGTTTGTAGGATGAACTGATTACACAAGAAGTCCAAAAAGAGCAACACAGAATCACTTAGCAAGGCAAGCTGTTGCCTGTGACAGTGATGTATGAGACATGGGTGATATATATACTGGGTGGCTTTATCAGTAAATCATTGAGTTATTTACTTCCCTGAGGAACTGGACCTGTCCCTGGAAGAGACTGTATTCTGAGATGCACCAGTGGGGAATTAATATTGACAAAACAGTCAATTTTGATTTGTTCGCACCAAAAAAATCATAAAATATAATTTAATAAATAGTACGCCGCAGATGTACTTCCTCTTCTAAGTACTAGTGCTTTAAAAGTGATAGAATCTGGATCTTCCTGTTGTTTTTGTTATTAACTTGAAAGGAAAAGTCTCCATAAAATGGGATAGTTTTAAATAAAGTATTTAGCCAATATATCCCTGGCAGCATGTGAAAAGTTGGACACTGAAGAATTAAAAAAAAAAAAAACAGAGTATGAACCGCTGTAACTGAAAAGATATAATAGCACTTCTATTTTCTGTGCATCATATATTAAGGGTAAAAGAGAATCTCTATCACCTGCAAGGAACAACCATGAGGCCACTGCAATTTCACGCTTCTGCTACCGACCTTTGCTGTAGGGCCATCCACAGGGACTCTCCAGCACAGCAATGAACAGGATGCTCCCCACAACCCCCCGGCAGGCAGAGCTGCAGTTAAAACAGCCACTCGTGCCTTACCCCTTCCCGATCTGCTGCGCCTGCATAGGCAGGAGGACCACCTGGGGTCTGCACCCGGGCTCCAGCACTGTGTTCCCAGATTCACCAGCTGAATCTGCTGCAAACCTGGTTTGAGAGGGAGCTCAAAGGGTTGTCCTGGTGCTCAGCGTGACTCTGCTGCGTAAGTCCCTTAGTTCCTGGTCTTAAGGGAATTTTTTGTCGTGTTTCTCTTGCCTGACTTTAACAAATCTGTAGTTAAAACCATGTAGACTGAAAAACTACAAAATATGTATATGGTCAAAATACAAAATACAAAAAATTAAATCCTTCATTGACACAAGCCCTATAAATATTGCTACTTACTACATCAAAAATAAGCAAGAAAGCTCAACTGCAGTAAACAGTTGCTGTGCAGAAAACAGCTCAATGTTATAGAGCATTATAGGAAATGTTTCTGCTAACATTAACACCATTTTCAGAAAAGCTTTGCACAAATAAAGAAAAATCAGACACTAATTTTCAGTGTAATAAAAGCAGTGACAACTTTATCATTGCTAATGCAAAGAAAATGACAGTTGTGATACATAGCATATTACGGCAGAAATGCAAACAAATTACTTCTTCCTCTTTAATTTCCCCACAGCATGGCCAATCATTGGAATTACACCACATCTCCAGTACCATACAGGCTTTTTTCTGATTTGGGGCTGCTATTCATATATGCTTTTTTTTTTTTT
>VXBL01008636.1:1279543-1319311 GCA_013400195.1 Aramus guarauna
TAATTATGTGAGAGCTTTGGAGAATCTCAGCCTATAGCCTCCACATTCCTATTGCTATATGCCAAGATTTTAAAATGAGAAGTGTGCAGTACACTGGACAGGGTACTCACCTAAGTCATGAAAATATGACTGGATATCAAAGCGTGGCCAGCCTCAAAGAGTAGTCACCAGTAATATCCAAGAGGTATCTGGTTACAAGTAGCATTCCTTAAGGCTTCATGCTAGGCCCAATAACAGCTTGATTAGCACCCCAGACAATGAGGTGGAAGACATCCTCAGCAAGTTCACAAATGACCTCAAAACCAGAGGTACAGTCAATATGCTGGAGGGCAGCCGTTCAGAGGGATGTCAACAGGCTAGAGAAAGGGGCTGAAAGAAATCTCACAAAGTTCAGTAAAGAAAACTGCAAAGTCCTGTACCTGTGACAGAATAACTCCATGGATCTGTATAGAGGGCTGACTGGCTAAAAAGCAGCTCTGGAAAAGATAACCCAGTGATTCTGGTAGACACTAAGTTAAGCATCTGTCAGCAGCATGCTCTTGCAGAGATTAAGACTAACTGCATACTGAGCTGTGTGGGTAAAATTGTAAAATTGCAGCCAGTAAGTCAAAGGACATGATTATTCCTCACTGTTAGACACCTCTCTGACTGCATCTGGAGTAATGTTCAGTTCTGGACTCCCTAGTAAAAGAAAGATATTAACCTACTGGACCAAGTCCAGTGAAGGACCAGCAAGATAGTTGAGGCCTTGGAGTTCCCAATAGAAAGAGGAGGCTGGGACAGTTTGTTCAGGCTGAGTGGACATGGCCCCAGGCAGCCTGATCCACCTGAACTGCGTTGAGTGGGGAGTTAGACCAGAGCATCCCCTCCAACCTGGATTACTCTACTGTTGAGCAGAAAGGAGTTAAAGAATATAATGACATATTCCAGACCTAAGACCATAGTACATTCAGAAAGTGTTCAAACCATGACCTGTGCAGTCCCATGTTTCCCATGTTTTAAACTCCAGAGGTGGTGAATTTGTGTGGCCAGTTTCTTACAGTACTTCTGTCCATGCAACTCCTACCACTGATATCTTTTCATTAATCACTTTAAACTTCATCTAGAGAACAAATGTAAATTGCATTAAAGCTTCAAAACAACTGTTAAATTTCCTCTCTGCTTTATTAGACTGTATTTATGAATGCTAAACCAATGATTACAACATAAGATGATTAAACTGATATATACAATAGTTTTGGTCTACTTGCTCTGACCTACTCAAATTATATTTGCTTGAAGCATTTTTAATGCTAAAGATGATCAATAATTTCCAAGTCACAGCAGCCATAGTCATCAAAGGCTTCTAGAAGTGAACGTTTTGAAGAAGACCATCTTTATGTAACAGTTCTTATATAAAGGGTTAAATATCATAAATATGTGACCTAATCCCAAACATCTGTATTCTCCTCCGCCATTTGTTACTCTCCCAGTTTCAACTCGCTTTGGTATCAGAACTCCTTCTGGTTCTAGTAACAGGAGGAACATGGTGCACTTACTCTGCTTTTTTCACATTACATACAGTGGAAGTCCAGCCATAATCATCATATATAGATCTTCATGTGAAATAAGATAAAAAGGATGTATATAAGTCACACATACATGAGCCAGAAGGATGTAATAGATGAGGAACTTGTAAAATAATGCTTTCTATGCACAGGCAATATTTAAGCCAGCAAGAATGTATCTCATTGCAACTGTTTCAAGGAGCAGATGGATAAGTATGTGCATTGATAGTGACACAAAAGACAGAAGGTAGGATTGGTCAACAGTGAGAAAAAGCACATAAGAAGTGAGGGGGATAAAAATAGAAGAAAGGCATGGAGATTACCTGAAGGGTAATTAGAAACACTAGAGAGAGAGAGAGAAATGTAGTTGTTGTGAAAATAGCAAAACCCAGAACAGAAAAGATCTGCAATAGATAGAACTTGATTTAAATGTCATAATGACAAAAGATATCAAGCATTTGCATTAAAAAAAAAACAAAAACACAACTTCTGATGTAGCTAGACTAGTAGTCTTCAGTTAAATACTCCTGAAACTGAAAGCTACATTTACAGTAATTTACATTTTAAAAGAAGAAAAAAAAACCACAAAAGGTCATAGGAAAGAGAATAAATTCCAGATGCAGCTTCATAACTTTGTACAAAATAATAGTGAGCTGCTTCTGATTGAATTTGAATTGACAGCAAAAAATTCTCATTTACTGTTATTTGATGCTTCATTGAGTGACCTGTGGTTCGTTACCAGCTTTCTCAATTGATATATCACTCTGCAGCCAAATAATGGACAAGTGACACACGCTATGAAATATGCATTTCACTAAGAAACTGCTTTCCACATCTTGAAAACCCTTGGCAGTATTTACGCTTAAATTAAACCAAACACTGAGCATTGATTTTAATATGTTTAGATGAAATCAAATTGCCCTAACTGTGTTAACACTGGGGAACATGCAGTAATCCATGTACTTTATGTGCTGATAAATCTGAAACTACAGTAAATGCATAATTACGCCATCAATGATATCTGTTTCTGGTGCCTATTACTCAGATATCGTGCTATCTACAGCTTTATGCATGAAAGTATTACCAAGGAACCAATTCATTTTTCTCACAAGTTACTGAATCAGTTTAAATCAAAAATCAATGGCATTAATCAACTGCATTTGTAATTTCAAGAAACAGCCTTTTGCTTCCTTGCCTATTGAGTACCAATTAACTTTTGGGGAGCCCCCTGCACTAAATACTTGGAAAACCGCGAGTTTATTGAATCCGTGCACATTTCAGTTCCTAATGCTGACAGCAGTGCTGTTCTCCTTGTGCATATTAGCATGATTGTCTCAAGTCTCTTCCCATGTTAGCCGGAGAAGCATTGTTTTCATAATTTCCCCTCCAGGACAGAAAGGAGGGAAAAAATTGTTCAGGTAAGAATTCAAACTGCCTATCGCTCGGCTACACATTGGTTCAAATACTTACAGGCAAAGTTCAGATATAATAAAGGAAGAGAGGAAAAAAGGAAGGTGGGAGAGGGGGTCAAAGAGTGGGAAATGGGAGGAAAGAAAAGAAACAGGGAGGAAAAGGAGGGAGGGGAAAGGGAGTCACCAAGTCACCAAACCATCATTTCCAGATGATGTCATATGGGCAACTGCGGGGTTTGTGGTTTTTTTTTTTTCTTCTGATGTTGCTGGACTGAATAATCTCTTGGTTCATTGTCAAATCATAAAAAAAAAATAGAAATTATTTGGAATTTTTGACAAATTAAAAAAAATATTAGTCTGTCACATGAACCTCTTCTTTCATAGAAGCAAACAGATTTAAAAGTTAGTCTGACAGGGAGTTTTGAATTATTCTCAAAATGGAGGAGCTGGCCTGGAACCCAGGACCTGGAGAGCCACCAAGAGAGGCAGCAGCTTCTGGGCTCTGTTTTCAGATCTTCTAGATCTTCCAGGAACTTATCTGACATCACTGGGGGAGATTCCTGGGAACCCTTCAAGGAACATCAGGGTGCTGGTTCTGCCCCAGAGGAGGTTATGCCCTCCAGGAAGCTCTAGATCTGGGACATTGTGGAGAAACCACCAAGGCTCATCTGACCCTTGAACTAATATGGTCCAAGAGCATAGGATCCCAGAAGGTTTTTCTCCTCCTTCATGCCAGTGAAGGTGAACCGCTGGAGGAAGACAGGATGGCTTTTGTGATTCACCAACTTGTTGTACAACTGCTATTGAAAATAGAGGATTCTGCTTTTATGACCATGGGACCCTCTCTGAGGAACCCAATCTGAGGATCTCCAGCAAGGGAGGGAATCCACTTGAACAGGTAGTGCAAAAGCATCTTTGCCAATATGCTGGCCAGCCTGGTGAGATCTTGCAACTAGGAACAATGCAGATACAAGATGATGATTAACAATCAAATGAAGAAGTGGTGGACTGGGATGGCAAGCAAAGGGTCTGGGGTGATGTGGGCAGAAGAGACCTCACAATCATCAAAACAGGGATGAATGGTGCTCATCTCAAGCGTATGCGCTTAAATTAGGGAGTGACTACAGGACATTATCGTGGGATAAGCTCTCATGGCTCTTCTGGGAAATCAGTACAACTGGGTGTTTCCGAAGTATGTGCACACTCGGGTGCACAGCATGGGGAACAAACACGAGGAACAAGAGGTATGTGTGCAGTTGTAGGATGACAGTCTTACTGAAACACAGATATGGTGGGATAGCGCACAGAGCTGGAGTGCTGCAACAGATGAATAAAAGATCTTTTGGAATGACAAGCAAGGAGGAATGGAATTAGGAGAGCCAAAGCCCACCTGGAACTGAATCGGCAAGTGATATGAAAGGCAGCAAGAAGGGATTCTTCAAGTATAGTAGTTGCAAAAGAAAGACCAGAAAAAATGTGAACTTACTGCTGAATGGGGCAAGGGACCTGATGGCAAAGGATGTGGAAAAGGGTGAGGTATTCAATCCCTTCTGTTCTTCAATCTTTACTTGCACTTAGCACTTCCAGGGCCATGAGGCCAGTGGGGAAGTCTGGAGCAGGGAAGACTTACCCTTGCTGGAAGAGGATCAGGTTAGGGAACATTTAAATAAACTGAAAATACACAAATCTATTAGACCTGATGGGATGAGTGCTGAGGGAGCCGACCAACTTCTTTTAAAAGTCGTGGCAATTATGGGAGATTCCTGAAAACTAGGAGAAAGAAAATGTTTATCCTAATCTCAGGAAGGAAGGAAGATCTGGGGAACAGCAGGCTGATCAGGCTCAAGTCCTTCCCTTTGAAGGTGATGGAACAGATGTACCTGGAAACTACTTCCAAACGCATGAAGGACAGGAAGGGGTTTGGGAGTAGTCAGCATGGATTTATGAAGAGGAAATCATGCTTGACCAAACTCATAGCCTTCTACAATAAAAGGACTATCTCAGTGGACCACAGCAGAGCAGTGAATACTCATTATCTTGGTCTCAGCAAGGCTTTTGACACTATCTCCCAAAACATCCTCAGACTAATGAAGTACAGGCTTGACAAGCGGACCCTCAGATGGACCAAAATCCAGCTGAATTGCTGAGTTCAAGGGGTTGTGATCAGTGGCACGAAGACCAACGAAGACCAGTGTCTGGAGGCCAGACACTGGTGGTGTATACCAGGGTCCATAGCAGAGTCAACACTGTTCAGCATCCCCATTAATGACCTGGATGATGGGACAGTGCACCCTGAGCATGTTTGCAGACAATACAAAAGATGAGAGGAGTGGTGATACTCAAAACCCAGCTGGACCCAGCTCTGAGCAACCTTTTCTTTCTTTCTTTCCTTTTTTCTTTCCTTTTATTTTTTTTTTCTTTGAGATGCAAAAGATGAGCACTACATTTGGAGGTGATTGTCTCTTCTCATTGATTATGGAGAGCCTAGATGATGGTTTGCACAATTTTTACATAACTAGCATGATGTTCCTCAGACACTTACAAAGCAGGCATCTTACAGAAGTTGCAGTTGCTGAAATTGCTTGTATAGCCAACAGAGAGAAATAGGCATTGTTGTTCTGCGTTCATCTTGTCCTGAAGCAGACATATACATTTGGCTAACCAAACTGCTCCATAGAAACACTTTTCCTTTTTTCTCACAGTGATTGCTCAGATACAGAGATTTAAAATGTAAGTTTATATTTGATCAGATGTTGTTTGGGTGTGAAATAACATTTAAAAAATAAAAAAAAAAGAAGGTTGGTTTATTTTCCTTTTAACTAAGCTGGTGAAACAGAAGTGTAGCTGAGTTAGACCTGTTAGGAGGCCCTTTATGCTAATGGAGTTTGTTTTTTTCTGAATATAGCTCAAGCCATACTGCCATAAAAACTGTTATAGAACTGTAGCTGCTGAAGGGGTTTGCCATCATTTCACTACCTCACCATAATTCAAGCTACAAAACTCGAATACTGACAATGTTCAAATATAACAATACATAAAGAATTTAGTGCCATATTTGGTGATGAGCTAAAAACCCATAAGTTCAGTAATTTATAACATGGTTTGGTATGACCTTGCTCTAGAAGAAGAGTGGCCATGAGCTAACAGATACTTTTGATTAGCAGATTTCAGTTTGGCATGGAATACAGGAAGAACAAGTTCATATTTACCTTCAAAAGACTATGTACACCCTTCGTTACCTGAAAGCCTAGCTGCTGTTGGTTCCTACTCATTCCTGCTGTCTGCAGAGGGAGCAAAGGATGTTGATGTTTCTACCCTAAGTCCCTAGCAAAGCTCCTGAAGGAATGCAGTTGTCAGTCCAGGACAATCTACTTCAGGCACCATAAAGCATCTAACCAGATGGGATTCTAAACAGCCTCTGTTCATTTTTCAGACAACACAAACTTGTAGGTACTTGGTGTGGTCCTTCAGAGAACACAAGTTACAAAATGAATCTTCGACAGTCCAACCACCAAAATATTTTTTTTTCAAACTGGGACTAAAGTGGCTAAGTAATTTTGAAAGTTAGTAATATGTTTCATGCTAAACTGCATTGTGACTGTGCCTACAAGAGGTGTTGGATCAAGCTGTTACTATGTTTGATGCAGTACAAAGATAATATAATAGGACAGCCCTGATTCTCTTTTTACAAAAGCCAGCAAATGGTTTGACTTCTACCTTTGCTCCTAGAAATTTATGCCTGGATCAAATTAAATAGTTCTTCCCTTTCTTTCATTCTTATAGTCATTGCTTCATAATTTCATGCATAGTTTGATGCAGTCTGGAAGAAAAAAAAAAAAAAAAAAAAAAAAAAAAAAAAAAAAAAAAAAAAAAAACAGATCTATGAAGAAGACTTCCACAAGGAACGCTACTGTAATTCTTTATTCCATTGCTGAAATTAACAAGAATTTTTTTTTAAGGAACAAACTTCTTTCTGGTAAAATGGCTACTAAAATAAAAATATAAACAATTATTGCAAATATATAGTCACAACAAACATTAAATTTGTCTCTTAAACAGGTTTATTACTTCACTATGTATTTGAATAAAGATTTGTCTTCTGTTGCTTTAGCACAAGAACAGATTTATTTAGTTTATAGAAACAATTATTTTCCTCCATCAGCTACCCACAATGGAATTGTTTAGGAGGTGTGCTTTGTCAAATGTTATTCTGACAAAAATAATCTTTTGAAGTATATTTAGCTCTTTTAATAAACGTATAGGCTTCAGTATTGTTTATGGCATGTTCACAAAAGCTTCTAATTTATCAAGCCATTTCATTGTGCATCACTGGAAGCAAATACAAGAGAGAGGCCTCACCTATATTACTATTGCTAGTCTCTTCTTACGTTACTTAGGGAAGATTCAACAATCTTGGTATTACTGATATAGCCAATACAGTGAAACAGCTGCAAACACAGCATTTTTAAGGGATGCCACTGCCCAGGGCTATTAGAAGGTTTAGGAACAAAGGACACCCTTCAAGCTTGGCCATCTCACACTGGAAGAAGCATAGTTACCAGTCATGAGATTAGTATGATGTTTCACACTCCTTTCCAAAGCTATACCTGTACCATTTTCTTTCTAAGATATTACTATGTCAATGTCGCCCAGCAAAGTTCATGGCCCTTGGAACGCATGAATTTCACAAATGTATGGCCATCATTCCTCCTATTATAATTTTTACCATCAAAAATCAATTCAAAATTTTTACCATTCAAAAATCAATATGTCTGCTTTCCAATGGAAGGAAAACTAAAGCACATCTGTTAGTTATATGTAATGTATGGGATTCAAGTAAGTATTTAATGGGATGATTCTGCTTTGTCCATGTTAATTCTGTAGCTTTTCCTGAGGAGAAAGCTGACTGCATAATGCATGGACCAAGCACACTAAGTAACAGCCAACGGGCCTTGGCCAAGCTGCCCTGGGAGCAAAGGGAATCTTGCCATCGACTTCGCAAAGCTGCAGGTGAGAACAGCCTTTATTTGCATTCTTGCACACCTGATGGCAGTAAAAACAAGCTCTTTTTTTATGCCTTTCTTTAAAAATGTTTTAAAAACCAGCTGAGGAAATGGCTGTTAACACAACTGCCAGCATATTTAGCAACCTCAGCTTCTAATTCCTAGGTCTCAATTTGTTTTATCCAAAATTTACCCGAACTGAGAGTGCTTGGGTTAAATAGCTCCTGCACTGGAGAAACTCCCCTCTCTACCATTGCTCAGGAAGCACAGGGGATGAAAAGATGTCTCTCTGGCAGCTGGTTCATTCAGTCTGCCAAGCGAGCATCGAGTGATTAGCAGTGCGCTGCAGAATAGAAACTGGTACTGTACCAGTGGTGCAGTAGCTACATCATCCATAATGACTGAGAAAATACCCTTGGCTTATATTTCTTAGCAAGCTTCACACTTCATGCATTGATTGCAGTTATAATGTATAGAGAGTTACATTTCCTAGAATAACTTCTGATTTAAGTATCTTGACTCTCTCACGGGTTCAGCAGTTCTGTGTCACTTAATTTACATCTCCTTAATGTATCTCTGTTTTCTCTTCTTGAAGTTTGTCCCTCTAAATGCTTTTACCTCACATCGCATACTGTTGTATCTATTATCTTTTTTTTTTTTCTGCTTTCCAATCCAAAACCATTCTGTCCATTTTAGTCATCTCCCAAATCAATTAACATAATTCTTTACTCATTTGGCTTTTCTCATTAAGCAAATTATTATTATCTGTTTTCTTGCTTCTTCTCTACTTTATTTATGAATCTTTTGATTATTTTTCTTCCTTTTCCTCTCCTCTTTCAACAAGCCATTTGTGTAACAAGCTTTATCCTCTTTCATTTCTCCTACTCTGTTATCCTTCCAGTCTTTCTGCTATACTTCAACACTCATTTCTTTTTATTTAGCTTCATGATTTCTGAAATATGAAATTCTGAAAAATTTCCACCTGATTCTGTCTTGTTATTTAGGCAGGCATTTGACACACAAAATACAAAATTGTTCAGCAGCTCGCTCTTCCACACATACTTTCTACTGGAAATTAACATAGTTAAAGTATCAAAAATCCTTTTCCATAGCTTATTGACCACATATGTTTTTGCAGGTGTGACTTTCTTATTCCAGATAATAACTTGCCCTTTGGGTAATATGAATGGTAGGTCTACAAAATATATCAATGTGAGTCTGTTACCATTCTATGACATACATTTTATTAGGAATAGGAAGAAGAAGAAAAAAAAAAAGTCCCACCTGTTATCATCCCCTCCTTGAGGAAGAAAAAATTGGGTTTTGCAATAGAAGACTAAAACATTCAGATTGTACACAGAAGGCAGAAAAGTTGTAGCTACATTTGAAGATCTCATCCTGCCCTTTAAAGGTAACCTAACATCTTCGGGAGCCTTGGATTAATTTCTAGCATGTGCTCCAGTGAGAGTTTAGAGAGGTGGCTTCCAAATTGTTTGTTGCAAAGAAAATCCCCTAGGCTAGGTAGTTCAATCCTCTTTATACAAAGTAGCAAGCACCTCAGTTTTGTCTTGAATGATGCATTTCCTTTGCAGCCTGACTTGAACGGTAGGGCAACTCAGTCTTGCAAGATGATTGAACCCCCTGACCTCCATGTGGGTAACAGTCTTTTCTATTTCCTTGGTTTTATATATTTGTCTTTGGCAAAACTTTTGTAGTACCCTTCTTCCAAAAATATTTTTAACAGATGTGGTGGGTTGACCTTGGTTGGACAGAGGTGCCCACCAAGCCTGCTCAATCACTCCCCTGCTCAACGGCATAGGAAAGGGAGAAAAAATAAGATGGAAAAAAATCCTCATGGGCCAAGATAAAAGCAGTTTAATAAATCAAAAGCAAAAGTCCATACAGGGAAGCAAAGGAAAACAGAAGATTTATTCTCTACTTCCCATCAGCAGGCAATGTCTGGCCACTTCCCAGGAAGCAGGGCTTCAGTATGCATAGTGATTGCTGTGGAAGACAAACCTCATCAGTAACAAATGCCCTCCATTTCCTCCTCCTTTCTCTCAGCTTTTTATTGCTGAGCAGATGTTATAGGGTATGGAATATTGCTTTGGTCAGTTTGGGTCAGCTGTCCTGGCTGTGTCCCCTCCGAAGATCTTGCCCACCCCCAGACTACTGGTGAGGAGGAGAGAAATGTAGAGACAGCCTTGACGTGTGCCGGCACTGCTCAGCAGCAGCCAAAACACCGGTGTGTTATCAACACCTTGCTGGCTACCAACACACAGCACAGCTCTATGGGGGCTGCTGTGGGGAAAACTAACTCCATCTCAGCCAGACCCAATGCAGTGGACAGTCAATCTCTTTATATTATTGAAGTGCATTATTTCCAAGAGAAAGATTGACACCATGTTGTCCATCTCTCCTTTTCGAGGCACAGTATCAGAGAGGTTGAGATATTCACTGCTAACCCCAGTTTAGCACTGTACAGCAGTATCAGCTAAAGTTGTACCTACACTAGAAAGTGTGCCAGTGCCTGTTTTCCGGCCCTGATAGAAATGGCAGAGTACAGTGGGTATGTGTGTACCAAAAATCATCTTTCTCCTCCATCTTCCAAAATACCCGCTAAGAACCACTCCTGACTCAGTCTATCTCCTGAACAACACTCAGCCATTGTCTGGCGGTGGGCTAGTTTGCACAGCTCCAAAATTACATGCATTAAATCAACAATTAATTGCAGGGCTCAGTGTATGCCAGAGTTGGAGCCCGTGATCTGGCCCTGTTCAGTTTACTGGTGAAGATGTAGTTGAGCTGACTATAACTCAGAGGGCTGGCACAGAAGAGAAGCACAGCTGGAACTATTGGAGGATCTCCTGCCACAGAAAGGGAAAGAGTGGCCTTCCAGCCCCCAGGGGAGTGAATAAGAGGTAAAACTTTTCTCCTTAGAGCTCACTCCTCTCTAAAGATAGGCAGTGTGAGAGTATTAGAATGACTGTGAGTAATGGGCTATTAATTCTCATTTGCAAAATGAGACAATATGATACCATTTTTACAGTGATGATAAAATGGAAAAATTAATTATTACTTCACCAGTTAGAAAGTAGCTTATGTTATGGACAAATGATTTTGAAATGGTCTCTATATACGCACGTGTGCCCAAATAGCATATCTGGACAAAATAGAAATTAAGTATGCCTATTTCTTAGAAAACAAGGAATTTACAAGTTGCTACAAGATCTGTAAACTGGTTCAGTTTTTCATACCAGCAGTAGTTTTTATAGACTAGAAATCTATTCAAACGGAGAAGAGGCCAATATAACTCAAGCCTGAGTAAATGACGTCCAGAATCCTTTTGGGCTGAGCTTTTCTTTAAACAGGGAAAACACATCGCTGCTTCTGATCAACTCTGCATGACTTTTAGCTTCTATGTGAAGGTGTGTATCCATATGAGTATGCATATACACAGCGACATATTGATAAGGACATAGATTAAATTCACACACATGCATGAACACATATATTTGCAATTGTGCACAAAGGGGAAGAGTTTTCAAAGTATTTTTTTAAAGAAATGTATTTAACTATTTTTCATGTCTCACGTGAGTTCATTAGTAAATTAGAAACACCTTATAAAATTGGGTTTTACATGCTCCCTGAGAATACCTTAGTAATATAGTGGATGGAAAGATTAACATCTTCAAAAGGGGATTCAGTTTCCTGTTCCAACTGCACCTGCATCTTCAACACTGTGGTGGGTTGACCTTGGTCAGCTGCCAAACATCCACTCAGCTGCCCTCTCCCTCTCACTCCCCCTCCTCAACAGGACAGGAGAGAAAAGAAAATGAGAAGCCTTGTGAGTTGAGATAAAGACAGGGAGATCACTTACCAATTACCATCATGGGCAAAACAGACTCATATAGGGAAAATTTAGAGTTGGATGATGAAAAACAAGGACAAAAATAAGAACACCTTGCCTCCTGCTTCTCCTCCTTCTTCCCAGGCTCAACTTCACTCCTTCATTCCCAACTCTTCTGCCACCCCTGACTCCAAGCAGCACAGGGAGATGGAGAATGGGGGTTGTGGTCAGCCCATAACAGCTAGTCTCTGCCACTCCTTCCTCACAGTTTTCCCCTACTCCAGCGTGAGTCCTTCCCACAGGCTACAGTTCTTCATGAACTGCTCCAGCGTGGGTACCTTCCATGAGGTGCAGTCCTTCAGGAACAGACTGCTCCAGCATTGGTCCCTCTCCAGGGCACAGGCCCTACCAAAAAAACTGCTCCAGCATGTGGTCCTCTCCATGGTCCACAGTTCCTGAGAGGATCCTGCTCTGGCATGAGCCCTCCACAGACTGGTATATGCTCTACCGTGGTCCTCTCCACAGGCTGCAGTGGATATCTGCCCCATAGTAGAGCACCTCCTCCCCCTCCTTCACTGACCTTGGTGTCTGCAGAGTTGTTTCACATTTTCTCACTCCTCTCTCCCAGCTGCTGTTATGCAGCATTTGTCACCCTCCTTAACTCTGTTATCCCAGAGGTGCTACCACCGTCATTGATGGGCTTGGTCTTGTCCAGTGGCAGGTCCATCTTGGAGCTGGCTGGCATTGACTCTGTCAGACATGGAAGCAGCTTCTAGTGTCTTCTCACAGAAGCCACTCCTGCAGCTCCCTTGCTGCCAGCACCTTGCCATGGACACCCAGTGCAAAGACCTGGCTTAGAGTGCTACAGAACACTCTCTGAAGAGGCTCTTTTCTCTCTCTTGGCAGCCTGGATGACTAACCATAGTAAGATCAGAGGAGCCCCACAGCAGCACATCAAGAAAACCAAAATCCAAGTGTGCCTGAGTCCTAACAGAATCAACAGAAATAAATTCACAGCATTCCAATCCGGGGTTCAACAAGTCGTTGTTAACTAGGCAGCCAGATATGTCAATTTTCTCTTATTTTTTCATTCTTTGTCTCAGGTATAAATGCATAGGTGCTTATTTCTTAATTACCGCATGCAAGTTTAGTGTTTATTAGAGTTTGTCTATAATTTTATAGATATATATGTATATGTTTATACACACATACTTACTATATCTATAACATTTCAAAGAAATAATTATGCTTCCATTATCATAATTAGGAGTTAAAAACCTCCACTATGAAAAATGATTTAAAATATAGTAAAATAAAATAAAAAACTATAGTAAAACTACAAAAGGCAAACTTCATGCCTTCACTTAAAAAAAAGATAAATTATTTTTAAAAGCCTTATCTGACAGAATTGCCAATAGGTGTTCATGTGAGGAACCTGGAGGCTTGAGGAGAGAAATCCCTGCAGCCAGCTGGCACAGGACTACCACAGGACTCTCCCAAGGGGGTTGTTACCACATGGAGGAAGTGCTGGAATGGAATTTCAGTTGCTCAAAAACTTGTGTCTGTGAACCAGACACAAAGATCCTGAATTGTAGAACCTCACAAAGTATTGTGGCTCAAACATTATGGCAGCCAACAACAGACTGCATCAACTATGTTCTACAAATGTAGACGCTAAAGTTCAGAAAAGAACTTAAAGTTCAGAAAAATTTCCCTCAAGCATACCAAGCTGAGTGGTGTAGTTGAATGACCTTGACAGGCTCCAGAAGTGGGTCCATGTGAACCTCATGAAGTTCAACAAGGCCAAGTGCAAGGTCCTATACCTGGGTTGGGGCAATCCCCAATATCCATACAGACTGGGGTGTGAAGGGATTGAGAGCAGCCCTGTGGAGAAGGACTTGAGGATATTGGTGGGTGAAAAATTGGACATGAGCCATCAGTGTGCGCTTGCAGCCCAGAAAACCAACCGTATCCTGGGCTGCATCAAAAGCAACGTGGCCAGCAGGTCGAGGAAGGTGATTCTCCCCCTCTATTCTGCTCTTGTGAGACCCCACCTGGAGTCCTGTGTACAGCCTCAGTGTCCCAAATACAAGACATAGAGTTGTTAGAGTGGGTCCAGAGGAGGGCCACAAAAATGAGTAGAGGGCTGGAGCACCTCTCCTATGAAGACAGGCTGAGAGAGTTGAGGTTGTTCAGCCTGGAGAGGAGAAGGCTCCTGGGAGACCTTATAGCAGCCTTCCAGTACCTAAAGGGGGCCAACAAGAAAGCCGAGAGGGACTGTTTACATGGGCCTGTATTGACAGGACAAGGAGCAATAGTTTTAAACTGAAAGAGGGTAGATTTAGATTGGACATAAGGAAGAAATTTTTTACGATGAGGGTGGTGAGACAGTGGAACATGTTGCCCAGAGAAGCTGTGGATGGCCCATCATTGGAAGTGTTCAAAGCCAGGTTGGATGGGGCTATGAGTAACCTGATCTGGTGGAAGCTGTCCCTGCCCATGGCAGGGGGGTTGGACTAGATGATCTTTAAAGGTCCTTCCAACTCAAACCATTCTATGATGCCATGAAAATAAGTACTAGATAATTCAACAGTCAACTCTTCTGTCACTAATGAAAAGAACAGCATGTTTTCAGCACAGAAATTGTTAACATGCCATCGCACACAACGCAGACTGGGACAGCTCAGATACGTACAACTTGTTGGCAATGTAATTTTATGAATGGGCAACTAGACCACAACATTAAGGAATTGCTTCTGTGTGACCCCAGACAAGCTGCATATCCTTCCACCTATTTCTGTCCTGTCTGCTTGAAATCTCTTTTTTATGGGAAGAGGTTATCTTTGGTCTGTATTACTCAACATGTGGTAGAATATGGCCTCTCCCAGTTAGGACCACTAGATGCTATTGTGACACAAAAAGGAAATAATAGTATTCTAAAGTATTTCAATTTGACCTGGTTATTTAAACTAGATATTATTCCCAAGCATCTTATAACATTATAATTCTTTCCTTAAAATGCAATGTTCCCATTAGCATTTGCATTCTATGTTTTTATTCTCTCTATCTAATATGCTTCTTTCTTTCTTTTTTTTTTTCTTTCTTTCTAATCTATCTATCAAGGATGCATCCGAATGTCTTACAAATACCTTTTAATTGTCTTACTTTTAAGTCACAGCTGTAATTGTTGCATTTCCAATTGGTTTTCAAAGCAGAGGCTCCCCTCCAAACAAAGAAACCAACACTGTATTAACAGATGGAGTGATTTATCTGTATGTATTTTCACCATTATTTCACAGGACATTTTGAAGCATCCATCTTCATGGCATTGTTCTGTCCTGCTTGAAGGATTATGGCAGTCTGTATTCAAAGGACAAAAGCAATGCCAGGATTATCTGTGGAACTCCAGCCATCTCCAGTGATGTCCTGTCTTTTCTGTCTATTAAATACTAAGCTGTTCCCTGGAGGTCCTTATTAGGCCTTTCTTTGCTGTCTTAAAAGTTGTCCTCGAACATGCTAATTTTAGATTTAGGATCACAATACTTTCTGATGTGTGGGACAAGCAAACACTGCAGTAACCAATTTGCAATTCGATTCCTTGATTTCAAATAAGTTCACTGCTTGTTTCCTATTTCTGCTGTTTCATCATAAAAATACAAGTAGATGTGGTTTTTGACCTCCCCCCTTTCCTCACACCACCACCTGCCAATGAAGACATTCTACAGCATAAATAATTAATGTTGTCATCTTAATTCCTAGGCTGCTACCAAGAAGCATGGCCTCTTCACAGTTTCTTTTCTGTTTCCTCAATCATTGCTGCATGATAATGAAGTGCAACATGAACATAATGTTAAAGCTGCAAATTTAAACACACAGATGTTTAAACACACTCTCACAATAACACTAGGTGAGCACAGCTGAATGTCCTCTATTTCTGACACTTAGCACAGGTAAGATCTTGAAAAAAAATCTGCTAGTTCGCAGGAGAAGGAACTTGACTCCATACATTATGAAGACTCCCTCATTATCCATGATAAAGAACCTCTGCCTCTGTGATTTCTGCAGTATTGCTGGCAGCTGCACTGTGAAAGTTGCTTCCCAACTTGCCTCCAAGACCTCGAAGCCTCAGAAGAAGTAAACGCAAGAATTCACTTTCTTCTGGAATTACAAAGTAGACAGATATGAAGCAGTTTCAGATTTTTCCCAGAAAAAAACAAGTTAATGATGGGTACTGCTTATAAAGCATCATTAGCTCAGATCCAGCATCTGTAAAATTGTGTTAGAGACCGTGTCAGAATCTTTAACAAGACCTGTTCTCTGATGGGTTTCGGTTTCTAAACAAAATGCTCACTCAGATGTGCTCCACAGCCTTACAGAGTAGTTATAAGGTTGTTATAACCATACTGTTGTGTTGGTTAGGGTACAAATTGTCAGGTAAGAGCATTTCCCATAAGAATGAACACAGGCATTAGAGTCATTCCTGCTGGCACAAGCATGGGGTGGTACAGAATATGGGGATAGCACTTAAGCCATCACTTATTTAGAATCACCTAAATATACAATCTATTTTATTGCATGCCAGAGAGGACTAACTTGAAAAACAAGCGAGCCACGTTTCTGGCACTCTTGGAATTTCAGAAAGTACCTCTGTTCAAGACTTCAGGGGACGGCCAGTCATCAGATCACATTATTAAAATGGAAATGATCCCTTTGGTCTGATTCAGTTACCTTCCATAGGCACCTAAAGCCATTTGAGATGCCCTAGGGAATCCTACCTGCACTTCTGCTACTACTACAGGAGGTCACTGGTCTCCCATAACTCTTGTGTCATATCTGCCAGTCCCATGTACATTTTTGAGATACTTTAGGGCATTTAAGATGGTGTTAGGCATCTATCTACAGATGACCGACTTGAGGCCTTAGCAATAGACTAGAATTACTCTCACCTAAAATAGGCATTTAGTCTAAATTGCTTTCTCAGGCTCTGGTCCGTTATCAGTGGAGAAATACAGGCACCTTCAAAGGATATTAATTCCTTACTAACATAGATGTCCAAGGTGATTGAGATGAAATATCTTTGAAAATTCACATTTACTTTGTCCAGGAATACAAGATTTATAGTAAGTGACTATTCACTTATTTATCTACTAATGCAATTTTAAGTGTTTTCCTATGGATAAGTATATTAGAATTAACATATTTTATCCCAAATATTATTTAAAATAAAGCAACTGGAATGTTAAAGTTACTAAAGTCTCCAAACACAGTATTTTGACTTCTGTTTTGTTTAGTACTTTGTAAAGTTTTCAACTTTCAATGGAACAAAGCACTTTTTTCCCTTAATATTCAAAATACTGTTTTCACAATGTGGAAACACGTGAAATTTACACTTTGGAGAAGGAGCATCATGAGGCCTACCCTTGAGTTATATCTCCCAGTTCCAATTTAGTGGTGCACACAGATGGGCCTGTCTCTAATTTAAAGATTAGTTTCTAGAGAATGTGGTTTTCTAAGGCAGCAGTTTATAGCCTTTTTACCATACTGAAAATCCCTCATATGTATTGCAGTGGAGGCTCCAATCCATACACAACAAATTTAAGCAAATTACCAACAGCAGCGTTTTCTTATTTAATTTAGTATGTTTTCATATTTGTTGATGAAATCCTTAATATAGACTACTGAATGAAGATGATTGGCTGCTAGTATCCACTATCAAAATGCAGAAGGGTGACAACAGCTTCCAGATCTACATTTTAAAGATAATTAATCTAATAAACCAGCATAAACAAACAGAAAAATGACCAACCATTTCATTGGGAACTGGAAGGCAAGAAGCATGAAGCCACATCCTACCAGAAGGCAACACCCATTAAACAAGTTCAAGTAGCTGTCTGGTTGGGGTTTTTTTCTAAATTAAGATTTCTTAAAACACTGAATAAAATTTTTAAGATTTTTTCCCTATAATCAGATGAGATAAACCCTACCCGCCCTTTTTGTCTGAACAACTATGCATGTAAAAATAGCTGGAAATCACATCAAAATATCCAGAAATGTATTAAGAAATACTGCTAATAAATTTCATACTCTAGATTACCCCGATAACTTGCCTTCAAATACAAGAAAGAGCATCCTCAATCTAATACCATTATTCTAAATGAGTAAGGCTGTGAATTGTATCAGAAGAAAGGGAATAAAGTTTTCTTACAGAGACCTTCACAAAATTTGGGAAATAAAAAAGCGGATTTCAGAGGAAAAGTCCACCCAACAATGGAAGAAGTTTCTTACTGGAAGTGCTTACTAACGTCCTAATAAAAACCATCTATGGGAGAGTGACTTTCAAGTTCTCCATTACCTTTGTTTCAGTGGAAGAGAATTTAGAAATGGAAATAAAAATAAATTTATCACAAAGCTAATGTGGACATGAAAGATAATCCTGTCCCAGAACAAATGGTTCTGCCATAACTGTCCATTATATATTGGTTCCTGTGCCTTCTTAATGAACTGATGAATGCAATATGTAACGCCTCACAGAAGTTAGATACAGTGTTCCTTCAAATTTTGATGATGATGACATCTCAATATCTGCTGCAGAAGCTTTTGTGTACCTCCAGCTTCTCACATGCTAATAACTTAGATACCTCTAATTTCATAAGAGATTGAAAGGTTGGAGGCACAGAGTCATTCCATGATAATTCAACTGTAGAAGAATAAAAATATAACAGTAAAAAAAAAAATGTAGATATTCTCCACCAAAACCTGGAGAATGAAAGGAGAGGAATAGAGGCTTGATGTGCTTTAGGCCCAACTGAGCACCACAGGGCCGCTCGCTCACCCCTCCCCGGGGGGGTGGGGAGGAGACCGGACAAACAAAGGCAAAAGCCTCGAGGGTTGCGGTAAGGACAGTTTACTGGGACAGCAAGGGAGAGGGAAACAAACAACAACAGTGCTGATAACAGATACACACAATGAGTGATAACAGAACCCCCGGCCAGCCTGGCTCACCTGTCCTGGCTCCTTGTGAAATTAACTCTAGCCTAGCCAGAACCAGGACAAGGCTAAACCATCCTACCCTTGTAAAGAAAGACTGCTGAAAGGAAGACTTACTGCTCACATATGCAAGAAAACTGGAGCTCAAACATGTGACAGCAACAATGAAACTTCTTGACATTTATGTCACTCATTTTTAGGACAACACCTGACACATCTGTTGTAACACTCACCCTTCACTATGCAGGCAAGCTACAGCTACATATTAGGATGAGCCTTCCCCATCATACCAGGCTGGCCAGGGCTTGCTTGCCACTAAAGGCAAAGAGATTCGGGGGAGAAGATTGTTGCAACAAATACTGAACATGCGCTGGACACCACTAGCAGAAAGGGATGCATATCCTTCACTGCCTAGCGGACCTCCTCCAGAGGATTCACCAAGCGTTGTCTCTGAGCCAAACACATGAGAGAAAGATCCTGTTCACTTAGAGTCAGGGTTTCACCACTTAAATCCTGGATGGAAATAAAAATCAGGACTTCGATATTATGCAGAGGGATTTCTTACTTTATATTGGTTAAGTACTGACACTTTGACAAAGAGTTACACACCAATTAATTTCTCAATATTTTTAAATCATCAGGTCTGCTGAAATTCACAAAATTTCCTTCACTCCCCAGTGTAGTTTAATATCATCTTTACAGTAATTATCCATTTTGCCTTTTTAGTGTAACCCTTGACAAAGTCAAAGTCCCTTCTATTATATCCAACAAGTGTGCTTAATAATCATTTGGCAATTTACTAAAAAATGCTTGCTTCTTACAGGCCGTGCACGGCTTGTGTACAATTGTTGTCTATCACTCATATCATTAAGGGGAGAAATTAATCTTAAGTGTGCTGAAGGGTGTATTTTTGAAAGGACAGATTTACAAAATGCTGGCTTTCACTCTTTCACTGTGAAAAACAATCATCACAAAAGGGACAAAAAGATCAAAGAACAATTTTATTCTCTATACCCTTCCACCTATTAATTTGATAGACTTGCTCTTCAAGAGAAAGGTAAGGTATTAAACCTTTGCTCCAAATTAGCCGAAAGACTACAAGTCACAGGTGGCTACTGTTGGTCACATGAAGGATTCCTTGTTTTCAGTTGATAAGAGCTAAATGGTCAGTAACCATAAATTTGTAAGAAGAGTACAAAAAACTCAGCACTGGATCTGCTGGAGCCGTAAGAGAATGTAGACAAAAGACTGTAGCCAGCATGGTGTAAAAACCACAACTGCAAAAGCTTCAGATACCAGGAAGAACACCAAGAAATGAGCAGAGGTAAAGTCAAGAGAGTTGGTATCAGCTCCAGACTAAATAAAGATATCTGTAAGGGTATCTGTAAGGGGTAGGATTTAATTGCTCCAGCATAAGTACATAGGGCCATTTGAGACACCAGCACAGGACTGACCAGGTATGACACCAGACTTCTGAGATCTCAGTTCCCTTATTTAGGCCAGGTGGAGTACTCTAGGATACTGCAGATGGCCACTGTGTCCCACCCTAGGTGCCTAGGCTGTCATCATAGTCCACCCAAATCCATCCCGGTGGAACCTAGAGAGCTATTAGCTGACTAAATGTAGGTTAGGGTGAGCTAATTAGCTCTGCAGGCTTCACTGACTGTATTAACTAAACAGTCTCCATTGGCTAAAATTGGCTTAACCTCTACCTCACAGCTAGGCATACAACTCTATTTAGACACTCATGTTTAGGTGTCCACTTTGAAGATAAATCCCATACCCAAAGGCAGAGTCTCAACTAATTAGTGCCTTGACATAAGCATTTATTGCCATTTGAGGTGGTGCAGGACATCTGAGATACCTGGATGTCATTGGCAGATCTGACTTGAGACCTGTGAAAAACCTGAACCCTTCTGGACCAGTGGTGGGATGCCAGGCAAAACAGCTAGGTTTCCCAGGGCTTTTCAAATGTCCTTAAACACTATATTTAGGAAAAAAGAATCAAAACGTATTTATTCAGCATCTGAACCTGAATCATGCCCACTCTGCCTCATTAAGATCTTCAAGAGCAGACTCACATGCATGTTAAAAATCCCTTCTTGTGATAGCTGCCTGCCAATAGACACCAAGTCTACAAGGCCTTTCAAATCAAATTTCCAGCTGAAGAAAGATAGAAACAAGTCTTGCTTTAGCTCCTGTATTACAAATGTGGACATGGACCCCTTGTGACATGTCATGCTTCAGCAGGATGGAGGCAAGCTCTCCCTCAAAAATATCAAAACGATACCAAAGTCAGTTTTGGGGAAAAACTATGCTTCAAGAATTTTATCAGCATGAATACATTCTGTTAGAGCACAGATATCTTACTTATCTTACTTATCAGCCTTACCTTACTTTGATAAGGCTGCTTGTAAACAGAAAGTTTGCAGGGCCACAAGCTGGCAAGACCCAAGGCATCTCAGGAGTCAAGTCTTTCTCACCTGCTACGAAACCCAACAGATGACATTGAACAGTGTCACCCACTGATACATTTCACATCAAGGCAGTGTAGTTGGTGTGGGGACTCACAAATAGCACCACTGCTTGGAAGATTCCTCCCACTAGTCTCTTTTTTTGCTGTCATGATTTCACAGGAGAAAATGCTGGAGTATTACAGCACATCTAAACAGCCGGATAACTGACCTCCCCCTTCACTCCAGCATCCCGAGTCCCTTGAGCATCCACACTGCAAAAATGCTGCTTTGCTCCTGCGGCCTCTTTAGGAACAAACCTTCTAACACCCTTCACAACAGAAATCAAGGGGACTTTAGGGGCTAGATCACTGTGGGGACCACTGCAAAAAGACAGTACAGAGCAGACTGATCCAAAGTTGACTCCCTCAACCCCGCACTGTCCTGCTACACTGTAAAATTATGAAGCAGTAAGTGTGCACCTCTTTTCCCATGGGCTAAGGATCATTCCCTAAGGCAGATTCAGCAGGCAGCACAGATTTAGCCTTAGACACTAGCCCCAAGGGAGAAATGCAGAATTTCTTCAACTGTTCCTCATCCCACTGGGATTTTTCATTGTAGGTAAAATAGGAATAAGCCGGATAGACTGGATTGCTTTTCTAAATGTCACACTTTACCCACATGTGACAAATGCAGAAAAATTTCTGTATTAGGAAGGTAAGTATTAGACAAACTGTGAATGCTGGGTTGCAAAATGCAGTCTGTCATTAGCAATGCTGAGAGAACGGTTGTTGAAAGCAGCTGAGGAACCTCAAGAATATGGGGCAAAACTACCTGACACCAGGGTAGTGATGAAAATAGAAAATGCTGCAACTTGAAGGGGCAATGTACTTCAAATGATGAGTTATCATAATTCAGAAAGATGAGAGCCAATATGTGGTGCCTGGAAGGAGGAATTCAGAGCAGGAAGAGGAAGGAAAGGAGGAAGGCAGCTCAGGGCCGGGAGTCCTCTGACTTTCAGAATACGTCATAGCGCTGGGTTCTGTATCTCACAAAACAACACACTTTACCCTTGCTGTTTCCTTTTCACCTCATTCTGCTGCGTGCAGCCTTGCATCAGATGTTGTGAAATACAAGTCTTCGCGTCAGCTCAGGAGTAGCAAACGTCTGGCTTCATGGAGACACATGGAACCAACTCGCTGTTATCTGGGGGCTCTTTCCTCTTTACAAAGGGTGGCTTCTCTAATGCTGTTATAGACCACAGAGGAGAAACGGAGAGAAATACCGTCATGGTATCATTAGAGGCTTTTTAAGATTCAACAAGGCAATCAAGCAATACAGTGCAATACATACAGTGCTTGTGTTGTTTTCTTTAGTAACCTCTCCTATTATTACAATTGAAAATGATAGTTAAAAATCTGCCATATGGTACAGATTAATCCCATTTTAATTTACAACAATTGCCACCGGATTGCAAAGTGTTTCCCTGTACTAAGCGTTTATTATAAAATTGCTATATAAGAACTGGAAAAGAAACCATACAATGTTTAAGAAAAACCACAAGCATGGGTCGTCCTGGAATACAATAGCAAAATCTGAGCTAAATTAGAGAGCTGATAAATATATTAGCACAGCACCAATACTGCATAATGAAATCTTTTAAGTAACATAGGGAAAAAGAATAAAGTTATTAAAAATAAATGTCTTTTCTACAATGGTACATGCAAGGGGTCTCCACTGTATTAAAGCATATAAAAATAATGGAGAAGAAAATTGAGTTGTGAGCACTGAGATTTTCTACATTTGCTTATTTTTAATGTAGAATTCAGGCAGGTGTCTAAGGCAATATACTACAGTTTCATGTATAAATGAAGCAGTAAGTTTCAGTAACTTGAAATTAATTCAGATTAAAATTGAAGTTTAGCTCCAAATGGAATTGAGTTGTGAAATAGTCCTGTCAAAAATGAATGAAGTTCTAAATTTAAAATGACTGTTGGCTAACGGAATAGTGGAATATTGGTTAAAGACTGTGATTTGAAGCCCACACTTACTAAAAAGCAGATAAAACCAAGTCTTTAAGGAGAAGTATTTGGCCCATATAAGCCATCATTTCAACTTGTTACCAAGTTAGTAATATTTACTTTGCTTCTTAGTTTTATAAATATAAAATCACCTTTAAAACACCACTGTACAAATCTTAATCTGACTTTTATGCTAATGTTTCTGAAAAAGGTCAAAAAATGAAATATTTCTTTATCTACCAGTAATGCTTTTAAGCCATATTTGCACTCTCTTTATCTAAAAACAAGCAAGCAAAAAACCCCTCAGTTTCCTTACCACGGTACTCACCAAATCACTTGGCTATTTTATTAAAATATACATCAATAAGAAATGTTAAAAATCAGAAGTGACATTATTTTGGAGGGTGAATTGCTAATAAAGCAACACAGATTTTCATCCTGTGTGAAACAGCTGGACCATGACGAGATCACATTAGCACTAATTAAAATGATATTTTTTTGGTGCTGTTTTTGTTAATCCAGCTTCATTGGACTCAAAAGGATTTTTGAAATCTGTAATAAAAGCTATTATGTAATCCTACTCTGGTTCTCTTGCATCAGGTTACTGTGTGAAATTTCCCTATAATAAACCATATTTTCTTAAAACTCTCACTCAATAAAATCAATATTAAGTTTTTTACTATTATAGCTGTTTTTTCCCAATATATGATCCTCATTTAATTAAAAAAAATTAAAGCTTTAATTTATTTTTGCTTGATGAACAAGAAAAATATCATATTAAAGGCAACATTTTGCCATGTTTCTCTTTCTCCCTCACTTTCCCGGGTCCCTGTTGTTCCCAATGTATAATTTGCAAAACATATTGCTTCAATACTTACAATGAGAGAGGCGGCCCAGCTGTGGGAGGGAAAGGACAGCAGTCTCCAATATTACCATAATAATCTGCCTAAGGTCCCATGAGCCCTCTGGAGTATACAATTCTCTATACTGCAGGCCCCAGCTGGAGAATGTTCTCTTGACATGTATGCCAACCTTTGCCTGCAGGCAAAATAAAAAAAAAGGCAGAGAAGTAATCATGAAAATAAAAAATCTTGTCAACTGTGGTAGGATGCAGTTTCCATGTTTTTTTGCTCACGTAGGCAGTCATTGTGCTAACAAAATGATAGGAGACTTTAAAAGACTGCAGCTGGTACGTGTTTTGCTGGAGAGGGGAGGACATCATGTGCCACACTAATTCTGCAATTCTAACTTTGGGGAAAAAAAAAAAAAGAGCAGTGATATTGTATTACTGTCGATAGGCATGACAGCTTTATTTACCTCCTCTTCCAATGGCTGCTCATTACAAGATTTAAGCAGGAAAGTGAAACCCTGACAGTGTTGTGCTAATTGCAAAGGGCCAGATTGTGATCCTCATTTTTTTGTGTTGGGTGGTTGGGGTTTTTTCACAGCGATGAGGGCTCTCAGGCAAATAGTCTTGCTGGCTCGGTGGGACTAATTGGGGAGTAAAGGCCCATGACTGTGAAAGCCATGCAATTGGCTCAGTGAACTTTCCAAGAAAAAAAGCACGACTTTAAATCAAATAATGCAGTAAACAAAAAAGACGGTTGGAAGACGGACATGTAAGATCAAATATATGCTTTTGCTCTTCAGTTTCAAACTCAGTTTGAACTCAAGAACCCAAGGTCTTTCTTCTGATTTCATTCAAACAGATCTAAGTAAGAGGAACACCAACATCACAGAGCTCAAAACAAGTCCCATGTTTTTACAGATTCTTAAAAAAAAAAAGCGGTCTTCCGTAAAGAAAGAAAAAATATGCGTGCAACAGTCATGGATTGGAGGCTGTATTTTCAAAACAGTGTCATCAAAGTAGGACAAAGGGTTATTTACCATTTTAACCTTAGTTAACACTAAAACAAGATTTCCTTTTATTTTCCTTTTTCTGCCAGAAGACATATTCCCACTCAAATGCATAGTATTTCATCTCACAATAATCCTATAGATTTTACAGGTGTACTCGGGGTGTAGTCCTGGATTTTACAGGTGTACTCCTGCCTGAATGAGTTCAGAATACAGCATCCATCAAAGAGAGTCACACATTCCTTTATCTAACGCCTTTTGGACAGCGCAGATTTGTGTAACCGTAAACCTGTATGCAAGCGGAGTGAAAATGGCTGTGGAAAGCTAAGGGATCAGAAAAGAGCTGCTTCAGGCTCAGAGGACACAAGCATGGAAGAGACCCAGAGAGAGACGGGATGCTCTCAGCAGGGGAAGTTGCAATGCAGTCACCACCTTCCTCCTCCCTTCCTACTCCCCGCTAACCCACACAGACTTTTTCTTTATGCAATTAATAAAAACAAGCCTGTTAATTTAGAAGTACTTTTCACCTACACCTGTGTGTGTACATAAATATGGGGGGGGTTTCCTTCTCCAAAATCAGTTTTCATCCCCTTTGCCTCCTTTCTTCAAGCCACCTAGAAGGAACAAGAACATGTTTAGCTCAATAATTGCTCTTAAAGGATATGTACAGTAGCAAGTTAAAGAGTTCGATTTGTTGTCTGAAAGTGGAAGTCATTACTTATGCTGGGTGGACTTGGGAAAGACCCTGTCTGTCTGGCACATGAATGAGATTATTCTTTAAGTCTGCCAGCCAAGTGGAGCTTAATTGAAGACGCTGGAGAATTTAAAATGAGGAGAAAATGAAAACAAAATAAAATATATATTGAAACTACTGGGCCAAGATTAAACAGCATAGACGATATTCCATGTGGATGTAAGAGAAAGAAGGAATCATAGCCAAAGCCTATTTAGACAGACTTGAGCAATGTCCCCTCACACAACTACTGGAACTGAAGAACATGACTCTCCAGAAAGAAGGGCTTTTCAGAGTCCAGGGCACTAACGCTAAGGAGAAGTTCTCATGTAGTTCAGCTTTGGATACAGGCATCAAAACTGTCTCTCTGCATTTCTTCATGTGTAATAGGACATCCCAGTCAAAATGAACAAATAAATCCCACTTCTTGCCATGGAATGAGTAGGAAGCCTTGTTACCGTCACTGTGGCTGAGTTAGGTATATAACCTTGCTACCAGATTCATCTATGTTCTTACAAGAATGAATATAAGTTTGGGGTGAGATGCTTTCTCTGTTTTCTTACGTGTATTACCCCTTACTGCTTGTTAACACAGTTCCATCAGTAAATCAAAGGTTCCCTAGGACACTCCCTGGCACCGCGGTCAACCTTCACGTGCAGCCCAGATGAGAGCAATTAAACTCAAACCCTACTACTCTCCGCAACAGGGTGGCCTTACCCAAGCTGCCCGCTGGGAATCAGCAGTGCCCTTCATAAATCGTCCCCAGGAGCGGCTTGGGAAGGAATACTCAGCATGGCCCAAAACCATAGGTAGAAAGATTTCCAGTGCTATTTACCAGTATAGATGTAGCACGCACACATTTTGCTTGTATTTGTAAGAAATTTACTGGATTTTTTTTTTTCAGGTTAGTGAGACCACCATAAATACATAAAAATAGTTACTGTCCTGCAAAGCTACCATAAGTAGTTCAAAAAAGTAGTCTATAAGTAGGTTACAGATCTCTGTGAAACATTTATACTTTATTTGCTGGTTCAACCACTTAAAAATAATGAATGTTTGATATGAAAGGTCATTGTGACATAAAAAAAATTATGATTTTTCACAAAATGTAACAGGAGTATATGCTAGCTTAAAAAAATATGGTTGGTTTACGCCAACAATTTTATGAATCCACCCCAGAAAGAACATACCATTTGGACTTACCTGAATTTGCCTTTTCCTTCAACTTGATCTAGTCAGAGATATTAGGCACGGCAATAAGTATTTTAGTTGATAATCAATATGAGTAGGACAGGAGGCCAGGCTCATTAGAAACAAAAAAATAACCTATCTAGCAGAAAACATATTTTAACAACTGTAGCACCCCCATAATCTCCAAATTACACAATTAGATGATTCCATGGTTTTGTCTTGATGGTATACAAGTCGGAGTTTTGCAAAATAATCTCTTACTCTTTTTAGTCAGTGAGATAAGATAGAATGGTCTAACCCATTTACCTTAGGCATCTATTTTTGCATGGGATGAAATCTGGAAGTTCTTGTCTCTGCAGAGAGGCTCTAGTCAGCTAGCTGATTACACGGCCAAAGATAGGTAAAACAAATGGCACATTTCTGTTGCTTCAAGTTGGTTTGGAAAATCCCGCTAGGCATGAGATGTGCCAAGTGCCTTTAAAAATCCAGCTCCAGATCTCTGCAAAATCCCAACCACCTGTGTAATGTGCTCAGTTTGCAAGTACATTTTTGTGCTTTCCAAACTCCCCTGGCTCGTGTCAGCAGAAAATATTTGCAACCAACCCAAACAGTTCCAACCGCAGATGCTGCTGAGAAGCTGGCTCACCCCTGCAGGAGGAGGTCGGCTGTCGGCACAAAACCTCAGAACACTGACAAAAACAAAAGCAAAGCAAAACGTGGTACGTATGCGGGCAAGAATTACCCAACAGCCTTGCAATGAAGGGAACCTACCGCTCAAACCTCTCACGCACATGGGATTGGGTATGCCGCAGCGGCTACCACAGACCTGATGCTGAAGAAGATTATGGTGGGTGTTCACCCAAGGAAAAAATAAGAGATCGAACCATTCACCCAAACAGAAAGATAAAATGAAAACAAGTACTTCTGAAAGTGGGAATAAGTATTTCTACCCTCCACTGAATGAGAAAGAATTGAGGATCTGTTACTTTTCTCATTGCAATGGGCCTTCAGCATTTGAGCTCAGCCATGCAACATAATTGTCCAAGAGATCTAGTTGCTGCTCTGTGGTGACAGCTAGCTTCCCATATTTCCTTAGAAAGGAAGTAGTGGACAACTACGTATTCATCCTGGAAAGATAAAAGGTTTGTTCTCTATGTTACTTTGGAGAGAGATCTGGACTGATCACTGAGTGTTTGGCAGACTAAAAAAAAATCAAAATCAAAATACAATTAATGTCTTCAGTCTCTGCACTGTCAAATATTCTCCTTTGGAGGTTCTGAAAACCCTCAAATCTCTGTTACGAAGCTTATCCCAGAGGCTGGGAATTGCTAACCCATCAAGGGAATATGTGCTGAACAGAACACACCACTCAAAGACATGACTAGGAAAACAGGATTTGTGAGTTGCTGCAGAGGAACCACTGAAACCCTGACTGCATAAGGAAAAATAATAATAATAATAGTAATAATAATAATAGTAATAATAATAATAATAATAATAATAATAATAATAATAATAATAATAATTTCCTTATTATTAATAAGGAAAAATATTTCTCTATGATAACAGATATTTTCAAATAAATGAAAAAGAGAGGAGAAGGCCTTATATGAGAAAATTGTTGAGCAACATCTGAAATACTGAATGCAGCATAAACTGGGTGGATTCCTTGTCACCGTATGTTGCACTTATGTCAAGGGTATGAAATGGGAGAGGGAGGCAAGAGTAAAAACTGGCAGACTACTGATTACTGGAAGTCCAATCCAAAACTTAACAGAATAATTGGATTTTAATGAATTTTGATTCAGTCCCAACAAGTTTATTTCTCTACATGAACAAGAGTTTTGGAAGTAAGCAGTACCACTTCTAACACCATGAGGAAAAACGTCTACAGATGGTCAAATTAGACATTTCTAAAAGCATCATGAAGCATGATAAACAATAGGACGGACTTTTAAAATTAATAAATGGGCTTAAAAATAAGGTTATCATTTTAAAGTTAGAAAGTTACTTATAGGACCTTAAAAGAAACCCCTTCCACAAAGAGGAAAATAAGTATAAATTACTAGGAAAAACTGACATAACAGACACTCAAAAATGCAGAGATTTTTGTTTGGAAAAAGAGAACTGGGAGTACTGAAGGAAAACAGGATTATGATGTTAATAACTAGATGAAAAGAAAGTTGTGCCAGGCCACAGAGTCTTTTCTGTTTCTGAATCGTCTAGTATCAGTTAATTTTATTCTCTTCTCTAGGTTTCCTAGTGCTGTCACCATGCTGGGCTCAATTCACCTCCTGTTCAAGAAAGAGATCATGATGCTGTGACTGAGCTGGTTACAAAAGGAAAACTAACTGTGATAATTCAGATTAATGTACAGGCATCAGTTTTCCTTGGCAAGCTGTTAACACAGATGCAAGTCTTTACAGAGGCTCGGCTCTACTTTCTGCTACCCAGACTCTCCCCTCTCTGATTCCCTGGCTCCCAGTGGAAGCGAAAGGGACAGTGCCAGGGCAGGTCATTTTGCTGCTTAGTTGCTTTCCTTGACATCCACCTACAAACCTAAAAGCACAGTTATTCACTCCTTGTTTTGCTGTCATAACTAAAGCCTTCCATCAGATACAAGAACCTCACTTCGAAATACACCAGAAGATTACCTCTGTCTCAGAAATCTTTCAAGGGCAAGTCTAATTTACTTCTGTAGAGTCAAAGGGAGAAGCTAGTGATGGAATTGTCATTCACTGGAGGGCCAAAACTAATAACATTGCACAGAAATAAAAATGTAAGTCTGTCCAAAAAGGAAACATAAGAATGCAACCCTCACAACCGCAATTCAAAAATAAGAAAAATCTCAGATTTGGAAGGGTGACAATAGGGCGGCAACTTACTTCCTTGTCTGAGAGATACAACTGAAACACTGGCTGGTCCTAGGCAAGTCATTTAAAAAAAATTTCTAGTGCACAGAAGGCTGATCCAAACACCTGAGTTTACAGAGCCATGAATTCAAACCAGGGCCGTTCTCTTGGTGAATGGAACAGTGCTCCTACGGTGGAGCAAAGGTTAGGGAACCATGGCTACAGACTCACATCCAGAAGGAGACTTGAACAACCGTGGGACAACCTAGGCAGAATTTAAAATATGTGATAGAAAGGTTCCTTAATCCAGAAGTCCAAAATTCAAAGCCTAGACTTAACAGCTAAAGCATCAAGTTCAAAATATGTGTGAAGTTCTGCTACTGGGAAAATGCCAGATCTGAAAGAGAGCTGCTACTTTGGCCTTCATGAACTACAGGAGGAAGTGTAAGTGCTGTGTGCTTTTCAATTTCAATTTCCATGCTTTAGAACCCCTTACAAAGCAGTGTGCAAAGACAGCAAGTAGCATAAGGGAGTTGGTGTCACAGAAAAAAGCATGCTCAGGTTGTTTGCTTTACACTGCTTAAGCCAGAACTTACAGCAAGAAATCAGTATCAATAATAGCATTGCCCATTATTAAGGTCCAGGGACATGTTCTGGCCATATCTCAACTACACACTGGGAGCACTAGGCCACTGCATGCAGCAGCCTCATACGTTTTTATGCTGCTATTATTACTTTGAGTTCAATATAAGGAAACCCAGACTGCTGCCTGGGCAGGATGCGGTTGGATCCAAACTACTCCCTAGTCTGCATGATCAGGGGATGAACATTCCTATATACACTGAGGTGAACAAACGATGCCGGTGAGGGACTGCCACGTCCTACATGCAACATACTGTCATCTAAGAGGCTAAGGCTCATGTCATATCCTTCCCACCCCTCCATGCTTTTTGTTTGGGAAGGAAGTTTCTAGATCAGAAATGTCAAGCGAGGGAGTTGCCACAGCAACTCTTCTTTCCTTATCCATCCTCTCATTCTTCCTGAACACCCGGTCATCCTCTCTGTTGGTCTAAGAATCATCAGCTTTTCCAGGTTTTTCCTGGGACAGATATTTTTGAGCAGGTAAGTGACAATGCTGCTGTCAATGTTGAGCTGGAATATATGCACCTTAATAGCCAATGAAAATTCTTGTGGTTATTTTTGATATGGTATCCATATGTTCATATTCTTTATTAAATAGAAGGGACCATGGAGTATCTGCTTTCCTTAAAGACTTGTTTGGGGGTGAGAGGGGAACCACCCTACTTTTCTAATGGATTTCTGTTCCATGCATTTGCTTATCTATTCTTCAGTGTTAGGAATACTTGATAAATGCAATAAATCTAAATAGATAAATTAATAAAAATTATAAGTGTTGCTTTGAGAGTGATGCCAGCAGCTGTGATACAAAGGTGGTTATATATCAGTGATTACACATTAGCTCAGTGTAAAGCATTTTAAGATCCCGGATACACAAAAGCAACAACAAAAGCCCCACAACATGACTGCATTATTTATTCACTATAGTCTACACCACATGCTGCATTTGCATATAAAGAATACCTTATACTGAGTATACAGAGTTATAGAACGAAGAGGTAGGTGAAGTGTCTTGGATCATCTCTCCCACTTCCCTGCCAACACAGTATCATTCCCAACTGGGTATTTTTAGTGCTTTGTCCAGTCTAGATTAGAATGGAACTTAGTAGTTAGGCTTCTTTCAGGGATTCTTCCACAGCCCAATAGATATCTTAGTCAGTGTTATTTGATATTAGATCTCTATTTTTTTCATCTCTCTACTGTACCAAATTACCCTCAACTCCATTTTTTCAGAAAACTTCAGATGAGATATCCTGATGTTGGGACCCAATAAGAAATCAGCTTGATCATTCTTCACACTACTATTCATGCTCATGAACAAGTGATATTTGTATACGCTATGTCACATATATGGCAACATTAACTTGCACAACCATGTCATAACTGTTTTTAGGAATATTTGTCTCCTGAATGCAACCAATTTCCATATGACTAAGTGTAACATTCCAAATAGGTAATAGTCAGTCATATTAAATTTGCCTTTAAAGAATTTTGTTCTCACCAAAAGTGGAGTTCTACCGACAATTGCAAATGTCCATGAGTCAAGTGTGCAAAATTCATCTTAAATTGATAATTTTTTGTACATAAAAATGTTTGGTTTTAAGCATCATTTCCCAACCTGCTCATGCTAGAAATGGGCATTTTAAGAAAAGGAGAACCTTGGCTTTCCAAGGGAACATTTCACATGTTTCTCACCCTGCAGTGTGATGAGGCAACATACTTCAAAATCATGTTATGACATATATTCATGGAAGAAGAGCCACCCAAGGTGGCTTCACAAGTAGAGAAGTTTCAGACATACTGCAAATAACATTGCTGACAAGTCTCCAAAATAGTGAGTTCCCTTAAAATACCTTGACTTAAACTCTTTCCCAATGTGTGACTGCTTGGCATGGTCCAACCCTGTCACTGGCATTCATTTGCAGATGACCTGCATGACTTATTGGATGTTTTGCTACTTATTGTCTCTGCACCTACACTAAGCTCATGCTGATAAACCTCACTCCCCACCATACCATCCCACAGTTTGTATAAGTTACAGCTGACAGAAGAACTTCCTTCAGGACAGATGTAGTTGTTGGCTTCCTCACCTGTGGCACATTTGCTCACCATCAACAGCCTTTAACTCTCTAATGACACGTTATTTCAGTTTTGTGCTCCAGTTTAAAAAAAAAAAAAAGGATCAGCAATGAAATTGTGTTTTAAGCCTTAAGCACCGATCTTTAAAATAGATATATTGAGGCACTGAAATATTCTAAACATGATAGCCAGCCTACATGAATGGCATCAGTTCCTGCTTACGTACTGACTGGACCATTTATCCAGAGAAGATTATTGTTTTTCTTTTACTGAATATCACCTTCTTAACAAACACCTGAGTGTAGCATGATACTGCCCCTAAGAAAGAAAACCTAGTCTCAGTCATACCCCACAGATTTCAGGGTTTTGGCCATAATTTCTAGGGTCTCAACATAAATGTTTCAAATAATATGTGCGAGTTCTGCACCAGACACCTCGTGAACAAAACACTTATTTTTCTGGTTTAAAGTCATCCTAAAAACAAATTAATGGCCCTTCCTTGACTAAAGGGCTATAGAAATAGTATAATCACATCTTTATTCTTCAGACTAGGCATCTCCTGGCCCCATCTTACCCATTTTAAGTGTAACCTATTTGTAAGGGGAAATTTGGGCATTTGATTTTTTTTGCAAATTATTTCCCTGTTACTATGACAATAAAAAATATCCTCTCATTAAAAAGGTAGGTACATATGTTTTAAAAATATGACTATGTGAAATGCGAGCAGTGAAAAACTTGAAAAATGAAGTTTTTGTGCCCTCAGTGGAAAGGTCAGTCAATCAAACTTGGGATTGCTATCTCAGTTCACCAGCCCATATGGATTTAATATACAAAAGACCCATGTTTCCTGTGGAAACACAGCCAACCACATTCATTTCCAAGTACTCAGGTATATTCAGCTGTGTGCACAAAAACTTAAAAGCACGGTCCTCTTAAAATATTTAAATTAGAAGTAACACATCATTTACAGTGTAACAGCATTGGGTGTACAATGGCATATCATGGTACCTGTATCTGCGGGTAGATAGGTAAGCAGATATGGAAAGGCATTTCAACAGATAGGTACGGTCTCACAACATGACTATTAACATATGGTATCCTTGGCAGCAGAAGTGGTCATTTAATGAAGCCCATTGTAGGCTGTGCATGTAATTTATGTTTTAACTTTTGTAAACATCACCTAGTTGCTATGGCTAGAGGCTCTGTATAAATCATTAAACAAATATATTCAACAATTTACACGAAGTCAAGAAGCAGGAAATCTCCATTTCCATATGTAAAGCTGCCTGCGTGTACACCATTACTTTATTTTATTAACTTGCCGATATATGCACCCTATCTGCATACTGTATTGAAGACAGTTGGCTTTTTTGTAGCCTATACTTACAGAATTTTGTATGGAGCTACAGAAAAAATAAGTTGTAGTGATGGTTTGTAACCTTTCTTTAAGTAATCAAGCCAAGAGAGGTCCACAACCAGATTAACAAAATTGCTGCTTATAAAGAAATGAGTCATGGCTACAAAGTGCAATCAAATCAGGACTTACAGAGCAAGCATATATGATCTCTTCCAAGCTCACATCAGGCCTGTTCCAGCAATTGAAAAAGTCAGTCCTACAAGGGCTCAAGCATAGGCTTTAAACTTAATGTGAGCAATCACATTAGCATCACTTGAACTTCTCTTGTGCTTAAACACATGTGTAAGTCTTCCTAGGATTGGTATCTAAATTCATATGGTTAGACTTTTATGGAATACAGAAACAGCAGAGTGCATAACTCTAAGAAAAAATGTACTTTTATCATTGATTTTACTCACCCAAACAGTTCAGAGGTCTAATAAAAGGCACACAGAATAATAGTATAAAATTATTCTTATCCCTTATTCTCAGTAGCATCAGTCAATGAGAAGAAAAGACTATAGCTTATCTATATTTAATTATAAAGAAGGTTTCTCTCTGATTAATTGAATCATTAAACATGCACAGATACATTTCATGGTATTAAATATTAGTTACCTTCCAGTATATTAAGAAGTAAAAAATCAGAGTGGATTAAATGGGAAGAATTATTCTTAGTGTATGTCTTGCAGTGCATACAACCCTTCACTTGTTTCCCAGGAAACGAAAAGGAAGCGCAGACATTCAACACAGAACAAGAAAATGTGCATAGGCTGCAGAACAACTGGCAAAAAATCTTGGCCTCTCTTTAATTTATTTATGGTTTTAGCTATTGTGCTGTTTACTCTTTAGAAAAGAACAATTCCAGCACTACTCATATTCTGGTACTGGGAGTTGGTGTTTCTATTAAAAATACAATAAAAATACTACTTTAGGCATTAGGAGATATGGAAAAACAGACCCAACCAAAATATCTGCAGCATATGTTCATAATAAGGAAAGACTTATCTAAACATTTTATTTTGAGAACCCATGTGTTTTAAGTGGCAAGTACCTGCATTAGCAAATGCTGTGCCTCAGTTCACAGGTTTACATATATATATATACACACACAATTTATGTCTGGATAATTCATTTCTGTCTGATAACTTGATTAAAAGAGAGTATAAAGGGGAAGATTAAAATAAAAAAGGAAATCAGGTGTCACTCACAGAAATGACAAGGCTGAGAGAATAGTTTGGAGCGGAGATTTGAAGCCGCCATGCTGTGCCTTTCACAGCTGCCTACACTTCGTGTCATTAATAACCAGTAAATAAGACCTGCAGGTGGGCATACAGGGCACCCCGAGCCAAGAAGCTGTAGTCAGGGCTTCTGTCTCTAAGATGGGTGGCCAGGCTCATTTGCACAAGGCTGCTTATGCTTCCATACAGAAGTGTAACCCTACTTAGCATAGCTTCAGGGAAGCTGCTACAATACAGAGAATGCTAATTACTGTAACCAACTGGCAATGATGCATCCAAAATTAAATGGCCTGTGACTGAGCAGATGAACAATTTTTATAGCCCTAAGTTCAGGGAACATGGATATTCTGTCAAATTAAGACAGTGTATTTGGTCTTAATAGGTAAATTGAAGTCTTTTAAAAGACATTTAGATGTGCTATTAAGTTATCAGTGTGAGTACAGTTCTCCTTCCAGTTTAAAGGTGTCCAATTTGAATCTAAAGTACCTGTAGCCTATTACAGAAAAAAAAGAAAAAGAAAAAGAAAAGCCACAACATTTCATGGCCCTTATAAGCTGCATTTTCAGGTGAAGCTGCAACATGGCCTCTGCTCCTATTCTAGGTTCCCGTTCATCTCTTTGTACTCAGGCAAAATTCCCACTGAAGTCAATAGCAGCTCTGAGCACAGAGGCCTTCGGGCACAGACACTGCAGGCTGCCTCCTCAGTCTTCAATTCCAGTGAAATTTGGAGGGTTTTTTCAGTAGAACACTGTAAGATCAAAGGTTTTACTTCACTTTCTACAAGTAAATCAAAGCCAAGGCCAGACATAAATAGTCCTTGATTTTTCCTGATTGCACTTAGCGAATGAATTACCTGTATATTTCAGCACAGATGATATAGCAGTCCAGCTTTCCTACAAACACTCTCAACAAATATATATAATCATCAACTGACTTTATTATCCTCCTTAAAGTTACCAAGACACTTTTTCTGAATAACAGAAAATACTTCAGAAAACAATTGTAAATAAACCATGTAGAAAAAAGTTCCAAAAGACAAATTTTATTGCCAGGTGCAATCCTTTTCAAAGCATGTTTTGTAGCAAGTGAGACTCACAAGGAAAGCTATCGGTGCCGTATATCTGGCAGAATGGTTCATTTATAGATTTATCAGTAAGCAAGACTCTGGCTGCGTACAGGAAAAGCAGAGTTGTCAGCAAGTCTGGCTTAGTCTTCCCCCAGAAAATAAACAGCTGGGTCAAAAACCCACTGTACTTAGGATATGATTACAGAAATGTCACTGAAATCAAGATCTTTGGTTAGTTGTCAGAGTTCCCTTTTTTACCAGCCATATTGAATTCAAACACAGATGTTTCTTCATCCCAGCTTCCCAATACAACGGATGGGATTCATCTCATCAGAATTAAGACACAACTACAATGTCTGGTCTACTCACCCTAGGGTCCCCTTACAAGCATTGGAGAAAAACTAGACACTTGTAGCATACAATTCATCAAACCCATTTAGGATGTTTATCTGAAGATGTGATGCATCGTATCCTCGAAAGCTCTGTTACTCTGCAGTGACTCCCAGATGGGTTTGGTGAGATTTGCTTGTATGTAGATACCTACATCTTTCGTTGGGTGAAGAAGAATCTACAAAGAAATTCTCACTCATTTTTCAGACACCCAAGATGAAAGCTGCGTACCCTGCACACCCTTCAAAGGGCTTTTTATAGGTTCCTTGAAGAATGCATGCACACTGGGAGAACCCCTTTTTGTGGCCACCAGGGCTCAAGCAGAGGCTCCTTCTCCCCCACTCTCATGAGCGCAGAGGGGTGGGGGGAGCTGCAGAAACGAGCTGACCAAGGAGGAAAGCTGGCATAACAGCTGCAGCCGCCATTCAAGCTGGAATTGACGGATATTGATAACATCATCAGAACATCTCTGCAGTTTTCACATTGGTCTCTCTCTCCACTTATTGGCTGTTCACTCCAATTGCTTCTACCTCTGCTTTTCCATTTCTCCATTTCCCTCCTAACATAACCCCCCTGGATAGAGTTAAAAAACAATAACACAAACCTTATAAAACTCCAGCAGTTCCTGGATATATGTTATACCCTTCCCTCCCTCCCTCTCTTGTCGATTTAAGATCTGTACAGCAGTCTATTTCTTAACTCTGTTTTTCCTGAAAGTAGCCTCAGAGGCTAAGTCTACATTTACTGGAGCTGCAGTGTCCCAGGAGCACCCTGAAGTCTCTGAAGTCATGTCTGACAAACTATCATCAGCTATTAAAAATGGGGTGAGATGTTTCTGGTTTAATCCGGAAACATAACCGTAACAGTAAACAAGAAAACATACTTGAATACTGAACATCTTTGCTAAACGTTATTTTAATGAAGAGACAGAGAAACTGGGACTACAGATTTCAGAGGTATGTCAAGCAGGAAAGACCTGGGACCAGTTTGGATCTGTAGTATCTCACATATCTTGCTGGCAAATGCCTGGTCCTGCAAGGAGCTGTATACAATGCCCTGGTTGCCACTGCACTCCAGAGGGCTCTGATTTTGAGCCAAAGGTAAACAACACTTTTTTTACATTTTTAACAAGAAATCCATTAGAAAGCCTTTCAAAGATCAGCTGAACTTACTAAATCAACTCAATCCAATTAATGCAAAATGCAGAGAGATAGAAGTATCAACTGCATATACTTGCAGGAAAGACATTATTTTTCTCTTAAATTATTATAAAGTTAAAACAATTTCATTAAAATACACAGCTTTGCATATTCTGGCCTAAAAGAATTCTGTGTCTTTAGGGAGAGATTGATTTAAAAAAAAAAAAAAAAAGAAAGAAAGAAAGATGCATTTCCATAAACTAGTAGCTCATATTCCGCTACCGGATTCATTCTCAGAAGTGCTGAAGTTGTTGAGCAGTGAGTTAGTGACACAATACTTCAGTGGGAAAACTCCAATTGGGCCATTTTGCAGGTGTCTGCAGCAAAAAGCCAGGAAGAGTTGGGGCACTGTTACAGTCGTCTCTCTCTATTGCTTTGCAGCTTTTCTTTTTCTTCTTTTCTGCCAGGAAAAAACTCTCCAGGATTACTGAGCTCGGTACAAAACTTAACACACTGCTCACATTCACACTAGCATCTGTCAAATCACTGGATAAACAGACAGCTGGCTCCCACCGCCACGCTATTGCAAAGAAATGCTCAGAGGGCGATATATTTACCAGGTCTCCTTAGCATCCCTCCTGTGTGAAGTCATCAGCTGCAACCGGACTCAGAACTCACTTCTGATTACACAACATACAAAGAATAGACAGGCATCTCTTTAAGGATATAACACGAGTAACAACACATCCCCTGTTACGTATGCTCGCTGGCACTCCTCTGCTGGAAATGACTGTCCCTGTAGCAGACAATAGACTCCTTGATTTGCCACAATGAAAAAGAAACAAATTATGTCCGGCATCTTGACAGCCCATGGACAGTAAAAGCAAAAAATGAGTTTGACTTTGTAGTAAACAGATGAAGAGAATAGGGGTAGCAAACAGCTCAGAGGTAGTAAGATCTTAAACCGCCACAGCTATTTGTAAAACAAATGGGTTATCTAGATGCCCTCTGCACAAGGTGGGACGAGTCCCATGACTGAGTGTGGCTAGCGATGGCTACAGGCTGTTCAGAAGCGACAGGTGAGGAAGGAGGGGCTGAGAGGTTGCCCTCTACATCAAGAGATGGATAGAGTATGAAGAGCTGTCTCTGAAGAATAACCGCAACCAGGTTGAAAGATTACGGCTAAGAATCAGAGGCCAAGGCAACAAATGGAACCTTGTGGTTGGTGCCTACTACAGGTTGCGTGTTCAAGGGGAGCCTATTGATGAAGCCACCTTACTCCAGCTAGAGGAGGCATCATGCTCACAGGCTCCCATCCTGCTGGGGGGCTTCAACCACCCTGACATCTGCTGGAAAAGAAGCATGGCAAGCTGTAGGCAATCCAGGAGACTCCTGGAGTGCAGTGAGGACAACTTCTTAAGCCAGGTAATAGACAGCCCTACCAGAGGGGATGCAATACTGGAGAAGGCTCTACGGAGACCTTATTGCAGCCTTTCAGTACTTAAAGGGAACTTATAAGAAAGATGGGGACAAACTTTTTAATAGGGCCTGTTGTGATTGGACAACAAGTAATGGTTTTAAAGTAAAAGAGGGAAGATTTTTACTAGATATAAGAAAGAAATTTTTCATAATGAGGGTGGTGAAACACTGTAACAGGTTGCCCAGAGAGGTGGTACATGCCCCATCCCTGGAAACATTCAAGGTCAGGTGGGACAAGGCTCGGGGCAACGTCTAGTTGAAGATATCCTTCCTCATTGCAGGGGGAGTTGGACTAGATGATCTTTAAAGGTCCCTTCCAACCCAAACTATTCCATGATTCTATGTTGTCTCTGACACCATCCTTACAGGATGACTCTTCTGAAAGGCTAGAAAGCACAAGCCAAAAAAACAAAACCAAACCAAACCAAAAAAA
>VXBL01008636.1:1325951-1352981 GCA_013400195.1 Aramus guarauna
CGGCGCGGCTGCTGCCCTTCCCCCTCAGTCCCCGCCTGCGGGCGGCCCGGTGGTGGGTACGGGGAACGGGGGCGCCGGCCCGCTCCGGCCCGCAGCTCTTCGGGGGGCCCCGCCGCGGCCCGCAGCTCTGACCCCATCGGGTTTGTCGCTTTTAAGGGGCTGCGGCTCCGCGCTGGGGAGAAAGTTGGGGCGCGGGGTCCCTTCTCCAAGGGGGCGTGGGGGGAGGGGGGAAGGTCCCTTCTTCTCGGGATGGTGAGGGGTCCTGGCTGCGGGGGGCCGGTCCCGCCTGCGGGCGAGGTTTGGTGGCCCCGCTGGGATGGTGGGAACCGTGCGGCCCCCCGGCGGGAGCCTCCCCGGGGCTGTTCGAGGGGGGCCGGCGGCCCCAGACCCCGAGGTCGCCCCCGCGCCGAAACGTGGGTGTATGGCTCCCAGGGTGAAGGCTTTGCGGTTGATTTTTTTTTTATCTTCCAGTATCAGCAGGGTAATCTGATTTAAAATATTTAGGTGAGTTTGTGTTTGAGCGTGGTGCCGTGTGGTAGAGAACAAGTGAAACAAAGAGGGGATGTATCACCAAGTGGATTTAAAAAATACTGAGCAAAACCGCAGCGGTCTGGAGAAAGTTTCCGTTTCCTCTTTCTGACCCTTTCTCAGTCCCTTCCTCTTCTCCCTGGGGAAGCGGAGGGCTCTGGCTCGTCTGCTCTTCTGGGAAAGCCCCAGAGCTCATTTCATAGCTGTCACTAATTGCTTCTCACATTCTTTGCTCATTCCCCACTACTCTCTTTTTTTTTTTTTTTCTCTTTCTTGCTTTCTTGCTCTGCAAAACAAAACAAACCTCTTAAAGCACCGCAGTAATTACAAGGGAAGAAACAGTCTTTTATGTTTGTACTCTGGCATTTGCTGTCTGGTTTCTTTCTACCTCACGTGGCCTTTACTCCGAGACCTTTTCTGCTGGAGTGGTAACAAAAGAATAGGCACGTTTGATCTACAGAGTAGGTGTAGTGCTGGTAGTGAGAGTGGTTAGACATCTCCCAGCTCTCTTGACTTTGAGAGTGATGCTTCTAGTGACCACATTGACTCATTTCTTGTTTTTTCTGTGGAAGCTGAGCGAGACTTCCTGGCTGTGGTCCTGTTACCTCTCCTTTTCTGTTTATCTGTTTGATGAAAATAGAGAACACAAATTTATGGTGTCTGTATTGCAGAGTGGATACTCTTGAAAAAGAGGAGAGCCAGATCCATCTGACGATGTATTTGCTGTTTGAATCTGATCTTAGTGACTGTCTAATCTAAACACTTGGTAGATTCGTTTGGTATTCACTCGTATTTTGCTATAAAGCCACTGGGTTATTTCAAGCCACTATTTTCTGAAGTTGGTCAGAAATTGATGTTGCTGAGTTTGTACTGGAAGAGATTTCTACACTCTTCTTACTTGGTATCTTGCACTGAGGTAATATATTAACATGATATAAATTAATCTACTGGTAATATTTGTAATAAAGGTTTGAATGTTTTCCTTTTCAGATGCATGAAGCTGTTTAAATTTTGCCGAAGTTGACAGCTCTGGCTGTCTTTTTTTTAATATGTGTCTATCTCTAGCTTGGAACTTTATTGAAAAACTTCATCAGAAAAAGCTCTTCTCAAGCATAGGGTTAGAGGAGGAAAAAGACTTTGCCCTTAATTTAAACTATATAACTTGCTTGTTTTGCCCTATCTTGTATGGGGGGAGCAGAATGTGTCATGGAGGGTTGACATATTGTAATACTTCTGTGGTTTGTAGCATAGACTTCAAATTGAGTAGAAGGCCCACTATACAATCATAATGTACCTCTTGCTATCTCCGCAAAATTTGCGAAGGACTGACTGCAAAATAGAAACTATTCACTGTGTGTAATGATAAGGGGATAAAAAGAGATACTGAAGAGAAACTCATTCAATAATGTCAACCACTCATTGCTTTAATGAAGCAGAAATCTTGGGGTGGGGGTAGGGAACGTTACCTCATTTTGTTAGTGTGAACAATGTCGTAAAGTATATTGGCAAGATGTGCAAATAACCATTTATAATAAGAGTTAACTTCTTGGATAAATTTCATGTTTGTTACCTGAATGTTCTTTTAGCACAGTCTAGGCTGTCTTCTAATGTATCTGCATTCATAATTAGCGAGCAGAGCAGAAGCCATCTGCACCAGGCTGTTATGTTTACTTATCCTAGAATGACTGTAGGTCTCTCTCGTTGGTTGTGGTGTTGATGGTTTGCTTGGGCACCAATTCTGTGGGTGTTAAAACCCCACAGGATGTCGGGGGCTCCATTTGCTGGTATCACTGTGCCTGCTTTTCCACGTGCCTGCTCCTCCCTTAATGCTGCCTGAAGGTCCAGAAGTGCCTTCAAAGTGACGCCAACGTCTACAGGATTTGATTTGGATCTGCATAGGAATCACATTGTTCGTGGGGGAAAAATAAGGAAATTGCTCAAAATCACCTAGCTGATCAAGCCTTCTCAAATAAGCTGTAGTCTTTCTAGGCATTATAGTCGATTAAGGAACTGAAACTGTGCTATAATTCAAGTGAAATGCTTTTTTAGTAACGAGTATGTCGCAATCTCCTGCCCCTGGGGCTTGTGGCAGTCGGTGGCTCAGGGACCTGGTGAAGGGCAGCGGCACCCCCCGCCATTGTGTGACCTTTCAATAGCGGCTTCTGCTGTTGTCGCCTGGATTGCTTTGTGTGGGTCCTGAGCCAACAAAAGTATAAACCTCAGCCCTGAAATGAAACTTGTAAAGATGTGTAAATCAGAAGCACTGTACCCTGGAGAGTAATTAATGTGACTTACTATTTTGCTAGAGATATAGAATAATCACTCACGTTCAAGAAGTGTGCTTCCATGTCAGGTTTGGGGTAACTGAGGGTCTCTTGCTGCCCACGGGGGAGACCTGTGCTCCTGAAATGTCTTTTCTGGTTTGGATTATTTTGTGTTATTCTGATCTGTATCCTATGATCGTCACCCGTATAACTATTCTCAGGCTGTTTCTGAATAAGAAAGAAGTACAGCTAGAGAAAAAGTTGTGGTTTTTGTCTTTCTTCTAGCTGCTAGTGGAAAAGCTGGGGAAAGCTCTTTTTCTGGTAAAGAAAAGCAGTAAATAACAAGACTTTTTTTTTTTAATAATTGAAATTGTAATATTTAAATGTTTCCAAAGCATTGGTGTGCTAATGCTTGCATTAGTCACAGAAAAACCTCCTTAATTAAAGGTGAAAGTGTGCAGACACTTGGAGAGATCGCTTATTCTCTCTATATTCACATTTTCAGTACCTTGAGTTTCTGTTTGTGTATAGATAAATCATTTGGCTTCCGGGATTGTCATATTGGAGGTTTTAGGAATATTGTGAATCCTGTAATGTGACAGAGGTATCGATAGTAAATTGGAGAGGAAGCTGACAGATCTGGGCCTTAATTCAGGTCCATGTGTATTTCAGTGGTAAAACGCTTGGGTTTTAGCGTGTGCAACACTGACATTATGGGTATGATCACTACAGGACACATCTAATCTCTTTTCCCAAGTGGTTATTGACTGTCCTTTCCAGTTGCTTGCTTCTCCCTGCCAACTTTACCTTTTTCCTTTTTAGTTTAACTACTTTACTAATGGAATGAAGGAGGAAGATCTTGGGGATGATGAGGGCTTACTTTAAAGTTGAAAGGATTCTCTTGAACTTGAATTTTAAGTGCCGCACAGTAGAATCTAGATTAATAGGTACTGATACTTCTGGGTCTCCAAACATGTTTCTTGGGCAAAGACAGGGGTGGAGGAAAAACAAATAATTATTTCTAAAACACCTAACAGTTACTAATGTTAGGTCTTAAGAGATTTGAGAGTGTGTATTACAGTAAGCTGTAACAGAAGCTGCAATAAGGCAAAGATAGAGGGGAAGGTCTTTTTCTTCCATATCATATTTGGTCCCTCTGTGCACACTTACTTTCAAACAGGGCTTATAGTTAAATGATAAGAGAGAATAATGCATTGTCATTAATATTTTCTAAAAGTTTGTTTACCCTGCTGTTTTGGAAGGGGAGGGAAAGCTCCGTGAAAGGCTCTGTGTCTGATAGGAATGTTTAATCCTTCAGTTAGCTGCCCCGTTCTTGGGTAATGACTTATTTAGTAGCAATGCATATCTATCAGGAGGCTTGAATTAGTGATTGCTGGTTCATGTTTCTGCTCTCTGGTTTTGGCCCTTATCCTTTTTAAAGCTGATTTCCATGAAGGTGATTATGTGTGGGCTAGAGTTCATCTGTAACACTATCCGTTTCAGTGACACCTCTTCCAAGGCAAAGTGTTGGTTGTTGCCAGGAGCAATCCCACATTCCCTCGCTTTTGGAAATCAGTTAATGCGTGTCTTTTGGTCTCCTTCTACCTGGGGAGGCAAATGCATTTCACTGGAGTGGTTGGCTGCAGTCCTTAGAGGTTGTGGGGCGAAGGAAGGGTGCCCACCACATTGTGTATTAATGAGCTCTTGGAATCAGGAACCTTAGTTTTGCAAAAATGATTATAGCTTTGGTGCCTTCAATAATTGGGAAGTTTGGTGGTGTGAGTCAGGAGGTCACTCCTAGCTAGCCCTGTGAAACAGCAGTGTCTCTTTCCTGCACGACCAGCCTTACACTGAGAGATGGAGTAGTGTATTTTCATATTCCATTACCTGGAAGAGTTTTAAAGCATTTATAGTGTCTTTCTATTTGTTTTCTTTTTTCTTTTTTTCTTTCTTTTTTTTTTTTTTTTTACCCTTAATACTAAAAGGTCCGTCACCCAGTCATCTGTGTCAACAACCATGTCTTCTGTTCCATTTGTATTGAAGTGTGGCTGAAGAACAATAATCAATGCCCAGCTTGCAGGATTCCCATCACGCCTGAAAATCCTTGCAAGGAAATTATAGGTAAGGACAACTTTAGGCTTTGAAATAACTTTCTGGTAACTACTGCCGGAGGAGATTCTTTTGAATCCAAAGATATCTGGTTATTTTTTCCTCTGTGTTTTTTTTTCACCACCATCTAAGAAAGATCTGACTTTAAATCTTTCTGGAAGCACACATAATAGCTACAAGGTAAAAATTCCAATGATGATATGGGTATTAATGGCTAGATTATTCAAAGGCAGCAAGTACACCTCGTCTCTAATGATTGCTTTTTAAGTCTTGGTTGGACAGTGGTGCCTTTACCTGAAAAAAAAAAAATGCATCTTGCTTTAAGTACTTTAAGTACAATACTTACGCATTGCAACCTGTTGACCCAGAAGAATAGCATTTAGCTGAGGAGCTGTGTACTTAAATCCAGAATCTTGAACAAGTACATGGTCTTTTTTATTCTTTTTTGTTTGTTTAGTTTTGTTCAGCATTTCCTCCCTTTTGCTTTATTTTTAAGAAAATACCTCTTAGCACAGAAATAAGACAAAGCTACAACATCTGGATGAGGATCTGAACTTCCCCAGAGCTAGGAAATACTGCGATCTTTATTTGACATAAAATGTCAGCTCTGCTGTTTGGTTCTGAGAGAAAAATATATCTGAACAATCTCACTTTAGAAACTTACACTATCTTATACTAATTAAATATATGCTTGATTCACTCCCACCCTTAGCTCTGTTTTAATAGTGTGGCCTTAAACAAGATAGGATTCTGTCACGGAAAATACAAAGTTGAAAAGTTCAAAAGTTGTCTTTCTGCTCTCAGGCAGGATTTTGACTTCTAAACATCACTAATCGATATTCCTGTTTAACCTGTTCTGAAAATAGGAGGGCATCAAATCTCCCATGGTCATAAATTGGCCCAATATTAGTTATATTTGTAGTTTATAATATGAAAAGCACTATAAGGTGGGCTGCTAGTATTGAATTGACTGAAAAAGAAACAATATTAGTGTTTCTTTCATCCTGTGTTGCTTTAGGAGGAGCAAGTGAAAGTGATCCTATATTTAGTCCAACAGTCAGAAAACATCTACGTAAAACGAGGCTTGAATTGCTCCACAAAGAATATGAGGTAAGGACATGGGAGTGTTGTGACTTTCAGATGAACTGCAGTTGTTAAGCTACTGCATACAACTGGTCCTTTTGCTTTGAGTCCCATTGTTTTTAATTTGAGTAAACATTTATACTGGGTCTGTATGAAACTGAAGTGCATTAAAATCCCATCTTCTGTCTAAGGTTACGAGAGAGCATCTGCTGGTGCTTGAAGTGGTCACGCTGAAGTCATGGTAATATTCTTTCTATGCTACAGGTAGCAAAGTACAGCCAAATCTATAGTTTTGTGGGAATTCCACCCCCAGATGGTATGAGAGGATTTTCTTTATGCATATTGGGTGTTGGGGGCTTTTTATTTTGTGTTCAATACATATGCAAATATTTTCTGAAGTAATTCCCTGTTGCTCAGGGAGACTAAATTCCTCCTTAAACAATATTGCCCACTGTAACCTTCTGGCATTAGCTAATTTTTATCATTGTTGCCTTATTGTTTTCTGAAAGTGAGTGAATGCTTGGAACTTTATCTCCACACTCCTGCTGAAAAAATACTGTCTTAGGAACAAGGTGAAAAGGTGTTAATAAGGAATACACTTAGTTTGTTTTCTCAGCTGTTGTTTCCTTAGTAGCAGCAGTGTGAAGACATTGTGTATTTTGCAAGGAAACCTGTCTCAGGGAGGAGAATGAGCGAAAGGAAATGGACACTATATATTCTTAACACTGGGGGAGTAAGGGCTGTCTTCTGTGACAAGCTCGCCTCTAGCTCAGCTTCTTTCATCCTCTAGGAAAGAAGGAACCAGGAAAAGGACATTTCCTGCCTTTCTGTTGAATCAACTCCAAAATCACACAGATAGGCATAGGACAACATAAATCTCTTCAAAAAAACTGAATTTAAAATGGTTGCTCTCAGGCTTGGGGAAAAAAAATAAAAGCTTTATTCATGCAAATACGCCTTGGATTTATGTAAATGCCATATATGGCCTGCTTTAGCAATCTGACCTTGAGCAAGTCAAGTATTTAAGTTGCTGAACAGTGCAGAAGACATGTTTTCGGGATAAATTATTTTTTTTATCCCTTTAACAACAGGCTTTTGAAGGATTTTGCTTCTCTGTGGCTTCAGACCGATACAGCTAAGAGCTACTTTGCATTTTGAGAGTCTTTCCTAAGATGTTGCTACTTTCATGTAGCTGGAGCAGCCTCTTCCAGGCAGTGTTTTGTCCATTTTAAATCTTGAGACTTTCAGAATCTGAACACGTGATGTTTCAGAATTATATGAAATGTTCTCAAATAACAGCAAATGAGTCAGCAGAGGACGACCTTAAGAACACTCTTGATACAGGAAATCCTCCCACAGAGTGCCCTAATAATAGATTCATGCTGCTGAATGCTTTGAAGCTTTTGGTCTGCCCGCCAGTTTGTTCAGAGTCCTTTATGTAGTGAAGGGATTCCCTTCACTAAAACCTTCACTATGCTTGAGTGTGCAGGTTGATTAAAATCCTGCCTAGAGCACAACACATAAGCATACTTAGATATATAAGTGAAGGCATGCACATGGGCTTGCAAGAACCCATGTTTCTAAAGTGCTGTGGGAACTTGCCAGTATTATTTAATTAATTTCACGCATTATTTTAATTCCTGTGAATTTCTGACACCTCTAGGACGAAATAGATTCCTTGCAAAAAGAAGTGGAAGATCTGAGAGGTAAAAATCTCAGTTTACAGACACAGCTGAAATCTCTTCTGGATCCTACAGCATCAGCTTTGTCTTGCCAAAATGAGGAAACTAGCCAGTCATCAAATGAAGCAAGTACCAGTGGCCCAGAAACCCCAGAGAAATGGAGCCAAAAACTGAAAGCTGCCAATGATATATATGAAAAAGTGATGGATAATGTGGAAAAGCTGAAGGAGGTAATTAATACATTTCTTGTATTCTCAGCTATCTTGTAGTGTAACTGTTTCGTGTTAGTTAAATGGGAGGGAGAGCTAGCATGACCTCTGGGTACTTCATAGATCCAGAAGAAGGAGGAAAAAATCGAATTCCAGTGACTGTTGGTGTATCATAGTATTTCCATATAGCCTTTGCAAGTGTCAGCTGTTATTGCTTGTTCTAGTGAGTCTTGTCTGTGACTCTTCTTCAACTCCTCTGTCACTCTATGACTGGGTAATTGGATTATAGTAGCACTTGTCACCAGTATTGATGACCAGATTTTTCAGGCTTGCAATAATCTATATAATATATCTATTTTACAACATTCAGTGCCCAAACACAGTACAGTTGGCTGAGGCAGATTTTGCACTATTGCCCTCCCTGCCAGCCGATATTTTTGGTGCAATTTGCTGAGAGTAACTTGACCCTTTGACTGAAAATAGACAAGCTTCAGCATTTTACGACCAGAAGATCCTTTACTGGAAAGCTGCATCTTTTTTATACATCATGAATGTAATATAAAAGAAAATCTGATACTGCAGGAGGAGGGATGCAGGAGATATGTGAAAATACATCTAAATAAAAATACCTTGTAAAATCTACCTGTGAGCACAAGAAGGATCACCTCAAACACTGAAGAAGAGTGAAATTTCAGTATTAATTTGAAAAGCAAGATGGAAAGAACTGGACTTGCATTTATTCAAAATGCTGCCTTTATTTCTTCTATTAACAATCCTGGGTTGCCTCCTGCAGAACCAAAGCATTATGTGTTTGGGACTTTTTTTTTTCCTTTGTAAGCATTTTAAGTGTTTACATCTTTCCTGTGCTACAGACTCAGAGGCCCATTATACTGTTCTCCCATTCTGCTGTTGTTGCCTCTGATTGGACTGTGTGATAAACACTAGAAGGAATAAATTAAGTTTCCAAAATTAGCTTTTTCAATAGCTTAGCTAGACTCAAGACTTCAACTTTACAGGCTGGGATGCATCTTCTGCCCTCCTAAGAGGTTCTCAGGAGCTTCAGAGTCACTTGCAGTTGGAAAAAAAAGAGATTCACAGCAAGGAGTTCTTGTCTGCCTAACTTTGTTTGTTTGTTTTTTCCATAAAGTTAGAGTGTACTGCCTCCTTTTTTTTTTTTTTTCTTTTTTTTTTTGTGGTGACGGAGGTAGTTAACTTTTTCCGTAGGTAAGTAAAAAGAAAAATATAGCAGGGACTGAAAGAGGGATGTGTTTGGGGGTTTTTTTCATTATAACTTCAGCTTTAGCAAGAAAAGGGTTTTTATGGAGTCTCTGAATTTGGTTAAGGGTTAGATATGAATAGAGGTTTAGATGGGTTTTAGGGATCAGATCTTAAACCGTGGTCATAGAATCATTTAGGTTGGAAAATACCTTTAAGATCAAGTCCAACACTCTCTTCCCATCTGTTCCCTGTTCAACAGCTGCTCAGTTCCAGAAGTACCTAAAGTTACTTGGCTCTTCTTTTAGACATTGTTTCACTTTGAGCGTGCACTGACCAACCCCAGTCTGAACAGCAAGACCTCTTTCCCATGTACGCCTAACCTGGAACCAGAAACCTTCTTATCTCCTAAAGTATCTGATCCAGGCAGGACCTTCAACCACCCATTGCTTCCCAGTGAGACAGGGTCCTTCAGAAAATGTGGTTCCCATCACTTTCTTTTTAAAACCAGACTGAGTCAGGAAATAGCAGCCACCTTTATCATTTAATGTCTTAGAGTAGAGACTCCCAAACTAGGCATTATTACTTTGAGTGGAGTTACAACAAGTATAGAAGTGGTGATACAAACCCAGTAGCAGAAATACTGGACAGAGTACACTTATTGATAATGCGGTTACATGAACTTGTTAATCTAGACATTGTGCTACAAGTGGGTTTCCCTTGCAGATTACTGGCTTAGAGGTTAGAGCACTGTCTGGGAGAAGGACACCTCAGAAGGGTTCAGTCCTGCCTTGCCATGTGCCAGCTGGATGCCCTACCTACCAACTTCATGCAAGTCATGTGATTTCCTATTTAATTGTGTGGCTGGGGGAACTGTGTCTCTGGAAAGAGAGCAAGGTCTTGGCCACGTTGTCCAATGGTTTGGTGCTCCTTTAGAAGTGAAGTGTTCTGTATACTTACTCATTGCTTCCAGGATAGTTTTTTGTGGTTCTATTTTTTTTAAATACCAAACAGTCAACACTTGGGCACCCAAGCCCATTCCTTCTTTACCAGAAGTCTCTGTTTACTCTTGTGGGGGTGGTATTCGTATAACTTTTTTCTGCTCCATTCCCCCTAGCCCTCCACTCTCTTAGCCTCACCTGGACAGGTTGCTAGGGATATTTGTATAAGCATTTAGAGTTTTCTGCCTCTCTTCTTGCACTGTTTGATGCTTCTGAAAAAGTACATTTCACTCCTGAGCCCAGTTGCATAGTTCCTTCTTCAGATCTAAATCTAGATCATACTTTTATTATGCAGTGGAAGCATCACCTAATTGAGGCTGTGAATTATGAGTCCTGGACTGGTAGTGCTGTTTTCAGCATATGGAGATTGAGCAGACTACGAAGCACAAAGAGTATTTTCCACTTGTTCAGATGGTGGCATTCCTTCTTCTGAAACACGGCAGCAGGAAAACTTCTCTTTATATGAAGTATCTTCTTAACAAGGGTGTCTGCTGAACTGAGAAGAAGGAATTGACCTCAATTCAAGGAGTAAGAAGGGTTGTGAATCAGGAGTCTTAATCACAATGTTCTGGAAAAAGTGAAGAAAGACTGCAAATAGCTTGTCGTAATGGATTTACATCCATAGGATAACTATGCTTTAAAAACAACAAGCCAAAAAAAAAAACAAACCAATCTTACTCTAATTTGGAATGGAGGAAGCTGTTCAACATTAGTTTTGCTGATACCTGCACATTGTAATGTTAATGTACTTAACATATTAAGTCATGTGGAAAAAAAAAAAACATGGAATTGCCATTAGTACATCTCCTTAATGACTTTCTGTACTAACTAACATAGCTGTGTTTATTTCCCTAGATAGGACACTTGCGATGTATTTTGGGAATATAAATAAAAAATGTCTGTTCGCTATTCAGTTTTGCAAGCCATTTCCCATGGTGATTTTTAAGTGGTGTCCCTGTCTGAAGACTGTTTCCTGCCTTCACATTTCTAGTTCTGTCTCTTTAAAAAGGAGAAACAGCTTGTCCTATAAATATTAGAAGTCATTTCTGGTTTACTGTATACTTATTTTTTTCCTTTTCTTTTCCTTAGGCAAATAAGAAACTGAGCATGGAAAACAATAGCCTTTTAAGAGAGAATTTGCGACTAAAAGCTGAAGTTGATAGTAGATCACCCCAAAAGTATGTGAATATTTTAAAAGCTACCATATTTTATTTATAGACTGTTTAACTGTTGTAGGACTTTAACCTAAAACTGTGGTGGTGTACATGGTGTTACATATGTCTCCAGGTAGACTTTGGAATTTTTATCATCGTAGACTTGGGTGACAAATGTAACTTAGAAAATAGCAGCAAGTCTACAATATAGGAATATGACATGACTACAAGTGCTATTCCTTATGTTATCTGGCCATTATTGAAGGACCGGATTTACTAGTTGAATTCTACAGTTAATTTATTTTTGTTATTGGGAAATGTCTAGATCTGGTATAAGGTCTGTTACTGAGTGCAGAGGTTCTGGTTGTTGGTATTTGGTTTGGCTTTTGTTCTTCCTTTTGCTGTCTTCAGGGTTTGTTCTGTGGATTTAGGCTCCCTGTTCAAGGAAAGGACCTGATAGCTTTGTATCTGGGCAAGATATGTGGAATTGAGCTTCCGCAGCATGAGAACATCATTGCCAGAACTGACACCTGTGTTTAATACTATGTCTTAAACCGTTAAAACATCCACGGCAACGATGTCAAAAAGCAGAAACTTTGCCATACTGATTACAGCTGTGTGCTAAGGCACTTCTCCTTGGAAGTACTTTGTGAAACAACGTGTTCGTATTTTTAAAGTTGTGTTCTTTTCTTTCACTGTTTTTCTATATTTTTTCTCTTATTGGTTTAGAACTTGGAGAGCTAAGAGCAGCATTGGCCAAAGGTTTATACAGTGCTTTTGAGGAAAGACGTTGAGGGGTACCTGTGTAATGTGAGAAGAGAGCTCTCTGGATTTTATTGTAGTTCACAACTCACTCACTGGAAGATGAAATTCATCCTTATAGCAAGCTTGCTTGCCAGGCTGCTTGTCATTCAAGACCACAGAAAAGAAGATGCATGATCCTTGTGCTCTGCTGTTAAATGCATAAAAGTACATTCTGCCCTCAAGTCCCCTAATAAGGGAGATAGAACCCTATTTAAGGTCTTGGCAGTGGAGAAGGCTCTAATGGCATGGAATGTCTTTTCCCATAAGGTTCAAGAGGGAGTTGGCAAAGATGGTGAACTTAAAGTAAATAGATGTAACTAAATAAATCCTAGAAAATAAGAGCTAGAAAAGACCAGATCATCTAACTTGATTTTACTTTTCTGATGCCAAGTAAATTCCCCAGCGGAGAGAATTTCCATTTCTTCCAGCTTGTGCACGCTTTACCATCCTGTTGGTCAGAAAAATCAGGTATTGGGAGTGGGGGGGTTGTGAAGAACTAGTCTTTGTTGCAAGCTGATTATTTTCCTATCTTTTGCCAGTGTGGTCTAAGCCAGTCACTTTCTTCTTTAGAAGCACAGATATAGCCAGATGTTATTAGAAATTGGATCATGTCGAGGTCTGTTTTGCACCCCAGATACCAGCTAGATTGACCTGTCCATGTCTCTACTATTAAATCTCCACCCCCCCAAACAAATAGTCACATCCTGCCTGCCTGTTGGGAATGATCTTTGGCCCATACTAACTCTAGAACTGTGCATGGGAATTGAGGACATGAATTGAATTGGGCTTAAACTGGGCCAGGAACAGTTCAGACACTTCAGGAGTTTGCATGTCCATATTCTGCTTCTGCTATCTTCAGCTTTGGTTTTACTTTGAGCACACTACAAGAATTCAAGTATATGCAAGGAAAAATTTATCCTAGAAGAAACTCTTCAGCACATTAAATTTAGCAATTTTGATTCACTCTGCCTATACCCATTCAGTTCTAATCATGTTTTCTAGACTGAATTTGTCCAGTTCTTCCATGTAAGTGTGACTTAAGAGAAAAAGTGAACTTCTGATTTATTTGGCTTTGCTCTACTCTCAGGGCTTTTAATTGTCTACGGTTCTCTGAAGCAATAATGCTTAGAACTGGGTACTAGATTCCAAATGAAGCCTCTTAGTAGCACTAAGTAGAGCAGAAAAACTCTTGTGTCTTACTACAGCATCTTATATTGATATCTTGCAATGCAATTCTTGTGTCTTCCTCTTACCTGGCACTTCTAGCACAAATGACCAGTACCAGTTCTGCTAAATAGCTACTTAGAAAGTTACCTTCCTACTTCATTTTGCATTTGTGAAGCTAACATCCCCTTCCAAAGTGTGGGACTATACCCATTTATTGCCTTTCTTCAGGTTGATGTTTTGATGCACATGTCAAACTTAAAACAATTCTTCTGAATTCCAATCACATCCTTCAGGTGGTAGGAAGTCTCTCCCTAGCAGATTTGTTAGCAGATTTGATAAATTAACTTTCACCCTTGTAGTTATTAGTCTGGTCAGTATCTAAACCAGACCTAACATCAAGATATGTTTCAAATGTTCTTCTGGTTCTTATGGCAAACCTTTTGATAATATCTAAAAGGTTTTTCACCTAGGCTGCACACACTGAACAAGGGTTGCAATGAATGTTTTCTTACCTTGCTTATGAAATCAGAATTGAAGGCATAAGCATCAGAACCCAACAGTGTCACTATAATTAAGCTTTTCTGTGCGGGTACATTGGTTTGCCAGTACAGTTGTTTCAGTGTACTTTATTCAGAATTGTTCAGAAGGTAATTTTTTGAAAAAGTTTTTGACTGGTTAGTGCAATTTAAAACAGCTACCAAATTGGATCTTTGTAATTTTGTGCCACCACCATTGTTTCACTTGTCATATATTTTTTAGCTTCAGGTTGTTAGGTATGGATTCATGCTTAAACAGCTGGCTAGGTAATTAACTGAAAGTTGTATCAAATTATTTTTGAAAGATTTGTCAGCATTCAGTCCCTTTATCCCAAATGTAGTTCACTTCGTGCATAACGACACTGGAGCTAAATATCACAACCTCAATTATTTTAGCAGGCTTTGCTTTATAGCAAAGGAAACACTGATGGCTAGTGAATCCTCCCTTTGTAAAGCAGACTCTACCTCTGACATCATAGGAAAAATATAATTAGCCTTCTTAAATGGTCAATAAAAAACTTTCCTTTTATCATAGTCTTCAGTTGTTTTTTCTTTGTTCGTATCCATTAAAACCTGCTGAAAAATGTCATGTGTGTCAATAAAATTGACGTTGCAGCCATGTCAGGAATTTTTACACAAGTTTTTTAATTGATGATGCTGATTCATTAGATTTTTTTTTTTTTTTCCCTCTGAAACATTTTTGAGAATATTTCTTCACCAGAATACCATACTATCATATAACTAGGACATAGGTCTGAAAAGCAAATAGAGGTAAGTTTCTTACTCTGATTCTTACCAAAGACCTGCAATAATCTCCCATTTCTCAGGCAAATTAGACTGTTTGGTGGTTGTTGCTTGCTCTTCATTTGCTCTTTCTCCTGAGGAATTTTCAGTGACTTCCATTTTCCTGATGTTTTTTTTCCCAACTTCTAAAACTTAAGTTTTAGAGGATGATAAAGCCCTATTACTTCCAGCTCTACTTAAAATAGAAAACTGTTAGGTCTATTGGCGAGGCACAATGGATCTAAAAGCATTTTTGGCAAAGGGATGTTTGCTTTTTACCTGAAGGAAAATAACTAGCAAGTCCATCTACTCCAGGGTATAGTGTATTTTATGAATGGTTAGATTCAAATTAGCTTGAACCAGACTTCTAGGCTTCCTAGGAGTCTTTTCCCTAAATATTTAATTTCTTCTGCCAGTTAAAATCCCAGTCTGAAAAACTATCTATAACATGCAGAAAATTGTGTTATCTCCTTTCTCTGGTTTTGTGAGTTGATTTATTGTTGTTGGTTTGGGTTGGGTTTTTTTTCCCTTTTTCCAGTTTAATGTTTTTCTTGTCTAGATTTGTGACTTCAGGTGCTTGCACACTGAAATCTAAGGCTGATGACTTTTGAGGCCATGCCATACAACATTTAATTTTTATCTAACTCAAATATTTCTACTCATGCCAGACTATTTATTTCAGTCTGAATTTCACTGAGCCTACAAATAGGCTTCTAGTAGCCTGTGTCCAGGGTGCAGAGGGTAAGAACACTATCTTCCTTGATAGAAAACTGGGCTACATTCTGACCTCCCCACAAGTGTGCTGTCCCAGAGGAGTGGCCGTTTTCAAAGATCAACTGCAGTGTGGCTTTAAAAGTAAATAGGAGAAACTGCTATTTAGTAGCATTCAAAACAACTTTGAGTTCTTGAGTCGTAGTGTTAAATCCTGAGGAAGCACCCACTCCAGGCGTGAAGATGTAAACCTTAAGCAGATGGGTAAGGACATTCAGATCTCACTGCTTGGTTTAGTGGTTTTCCTGATGGACTGTTTGTAGTAATTCTGAAGTAATCCTTTCTGGCTTACGCTGTTCACCGACCTTGGTATAATCTGGCTCTCCTACGTGGAAGACCAGTGCTGCTTCACTGAAAGATGTTAGAATGGTTGCAAAGGCTTTACACGTTTGTCTGAATTCACCTAGTTCCCTAAGTGAAAGGAAAAGCTCTTTTCAGAGAGTGTACCTGACTTGGCTGTTGTTCTGTTCAAATCCTGTTGTTCTACAGTCATCCAACAGACAGTAAAGCTTAGCCTTACTCATGTGATGTGAAGGAAGTGGATTTCCCTGATGCTCAGGAGAGATTTCATGTGGAACGCCATGTGTCTTCAGGTTGGTTGTGAACTGTGCAATGAAAGGGATTTACTGCCCAGTATTTGCTTATATGGAAAATAACTTCCGCTTTTACAAACTTAGAAAATTAGCTATAGCAAGTGTTTCTACTACTTCCTTCAAGGAGGAGCCGTTGTACACTTTCTTCTGTCAGCCAGTGTGATCTGCAGAGTGGAAAGCAGTAGTAGGCTGTACCCAGGACTACTTCTTCAGTGGAACCAAATTCCATTACCAATTCATTTTTTTTTTCTGGCTTCAGATCTTAAATAGAGCAACCTGCATGAGGTGTATCTCTTGACTGTTTTTTGGGTTGTGATTTTTTTTTTTTACTTGCTAGGTAAGGGCCCCCATCTAACAGTAGCTTTGTTTTTCCTTTTTAAACATGCCTATGCAAATATGACACACTTAAGACAATTGTATATAACCTGGGATATTGTCTAGATGTTACTGCAGATCACCTTTCATAGGTGATGTAGAGGACGAGTGCAGAACTCACTCTTGTCCAGCTGCATGTGGTACATGATATCAGAGAAGGACTGCAGAAACTAGTAGGGCTTTCAGCTGTTTTGTTCTTGGATTTCCTACCTTTTTATTCCCATCTAACTGCAGAACCCAAGAGAAAATGTGTATCTAAATGATGGCACTGCGTTTGCTTGTGCACTCTGGTGTTGTCCTGAACTCGAACTCTGACAAGCCCTGACTGTGCAATGTCGTTTCCCACTTCTCACCCTTTGTTTTCTTTGGAAATGGATCATGCTCATGTATCTGAGCCGCAGATTGGTCCCCAGTCTGGGCCATTGGGTGATTAGAACTAGGCAGTCATCTTCCACGGCATCCTTGCAGCCCCAGTCTTCTGTAAATGATTGTACAGGAAAACTCTTTGCTGCAGCTGCTTACTGTCCACAAAGATAAATGTTTGCATGAGGTTGTGTGGTTTTCAGCTCAGTTGATATGATTTAAGGGCTCAACTAGACATACATGCTACAGTCAGCGGTCGCTGATATGTGAAAATAAAACCCTAAAGCTGAATGTGCAGAACTGATAGATGAGAAGAAACAACTGAAGAAAATTGTTCTCTTGTAGGTGAGAGACTAGTAAACTTCCCAAACAGTTTCTAAATGGACTTCTTCAGGAGTACTTGAACATAACTGAAGGAGCAGTTGTGGAATGATGTGAAAGAGGGTTACTCAAACATTATAGCTATAACATTAGTTCTTCTTGCTCACTGTAGGCGAGAGCTGACCCCAACTTTCTGATTGGTGTCAAGTTAGAATCTGGGACAAGAACAACTACCCTGACTGAGGAAAGATCCTGAAATATGGGGTTCAAGTGCTCATCTAGACATCCAGTGTCACCTCGGACACTATAACATATCCAGTACACTGCATGGGGCTGGCAGCCGTGGTACATGTCCTATAAGGCACCTGCATCCTTCCAGAGTGATAGCTCGAGGCCAGCACTCATGTAAAAGACCTTAGGCTGTCTAAAATGTCACTAGGTGTCTGTTCAGGTGGGATTTGGATCCTTCAACAATGTCTTTCTGTTCACTTCATGACTGACCAGTAGTTTCTCTGGGCTTTCAGTTTTTCTGTAGAAAGCATGTACTTGAAACAAACGCAGTGAGACACAAACTCATTGTTTAAGTGATACAAATAAAGAGCAAGGCCCTAACTCGCAAAAGACTTAGCCCATGCGTGAGCATGTGAAAAGTGCTCTTTACCACATGTATGCTGTATGCCTTAGCTTCTACTGAAGAATGTATCAACTTGTTACCAAGTGTGAAATGGTTCAAATACTTCAGGAAAAATAATTTGTCTGGAGTGTCAGGTCAAACTTTAATTTATTTTCATGTAAGTGTATTGCATTCTATTATTATTATCATCAGACCATAAGTTTCTGGCTGTGGCACAGCTTACTGTACATCTGAAGAGAAAAGAAGAGGAAATCTCTTAGGAGAGTGGTTTGGTTTGGGGAGGTAGGGAGAGTTCTGGCTTCTTTCACCAAAATATGCATGTCTTAAACTCTCTGCTGACCTGCCAGGTCAGTCGCTAAAACACCTATGTCGTGCTCTGGTCTGGAGTAATTGGTTTAAATATGTGCATTGTAATATGGCTGTCTTTAAAAATTGATGTCCTTGAAAATTTGGGAAATAAATGCATGCAAGTCTCTGGGCAGGAACAGAAAACAACTACTGTTCTGGTGCTTAACTGCAGGGGTAACTAGCTGTTTATAGGCAGCATGTCATACGCTCCATTTCTGAAAACCAAAATTCCCAAGCATATCCCTCTGCAACAGTTAACATATTAGTAATGCTATTTGGCTTTGAACAACGTACTGTATATGTTGTTGGTTTTTTTAACCTGAGGACACTTGTTATAAAAGTTGCACTTGAGAATACAGTGCTGCTTCCTCATAAGCAAATCTCAGGCTGTCACTAATGCTATTTGCATTAAATAAACATATTACACCATTTTTCCATTAAAAAGGAATTGCCAGGTATGCATATAAATGTAAGCATGTTTAATTTTTATGTCAAAGTGTCTGTTACAGCAGACTCCAGAAAATCTTGCTTATTTTAGATAAGCATTTTCCTCCATCTCTCACTTGGCTATTAAGCTAAATTGTATTTTTGCGTCATCATTATATCCTTTATTAAGCAGTGTAGGGTTTGCCCCTGTAAGGCTGTGTGAACAGGTCTATTAGAGAAAGGCAAAAGAAATAGTTTTGGATCACCCTAAGAAGCTGGAAAGGTCTTACTTGAGCCCTATTGTGCAACAGTGGCTCCTTCAGTATCTTAAACCAAAATCCGAGTTCCTTTTACTGAAGGAGGGAATAAGCCAAAATACGTCGTATATGAGGATGCTTATTTCATTGTAACCCCCTTCACCTGATAAATGTAATTGAAACATTCCTGAGCTGTCTGTGATTCTGCTTTTATCTAGGTTCATAGGGGAAAGGGAGGAAGTCTTGTGCACCCTTTCTCCCATTTCCTTCTTGTATGCAACCAGGAAGGGAGAAACCGCTATAATAATTTCAGAAAACTTGTTACCTGTAGAGTAAGCAAGTGAAAAATGGTCTATGTTCATTTTCATGCTGACAAAGGTGATCGGGTAGAGGTAATGTGGAGGTGAGGGGGTCCTTGCCTGGACAGAGTTCCAATCCACCCAGCTTCTTTTAGAGGGACAAAAAAAAAAAAATCTTAATTTTTGAACACTCCTAAATACAAAACTACTACCTTGCCATTTTGTGTCTACAAAACTGTGAGTGGCACGTGCCAAAACTATGTGAAGCTTAGGCTGATCTGATTTAAAAAGTGGTCTAGTAGCAGTGCTGTGAAAGAACTGACAGACTGTTGTGTGAATCTTACCCACCGCTGAATGGTCTATACCAAAATCTTTGAAGTCCTTTAAATATGCAGAAGCAGTTGAACAGTGAAATATGTCAGTAGACCTGGTCACTCATGCCCAATTTGTTTGGGGCTTGTGATACCCCTTATTCCTTTCCCCAGCTGCCCCCTTAACTGTATTGCAGTTGTCAGCGTGGAGCAGTTTCCTGCTGCTTTGTGTTCAGGAATTGAAGAAACAAAACACAGTTTGGTTCTTTGCTGGAAATTGATATTTTGCCAGCATAGTCGCAGGCCACAGCTGTACCACCTCCAGACCTCACTGGTCTATGGGTTGCAGGGGGAGCATTTTGCAAAGAGGTGAGGGTGTGGAATGGGGAAAATGGAACGGGAATTCCCTGTGACTCTGAAGGATGGACAGACAGACAGGCAAAGAAACAGGGTAGAAATTCCAGGCAGTTTTTGTGCTGGAAAAGTGAATATAAACTTGTGCTGTAACACGGAGCTACAAGATGGAAAGCGGAGGTTAGTGTAAGCCCACATACAGAATTGTTATTTTTTTTGTGATAGAAAACCTCATATGTCAGAGTTGTAGGGTGGCTGCAGGTCCTTCCCTCCTTCCTAATAATACCGGAACTTTAATTGTTTTTTCTTTCTGTAAATTGAAAGCCTTGGACAGAGCCAGGAATTCCCTGGTGCCCACCTGTCAGTGACAGGTTAGAATTAGTCAGGGCATATAGCTGAAACCTTCACCTGCCCTCTGGGGAAGGTCAGTCTTGAAAGCTGGTGGAGGATGGGGGGAAGGCGAGTCTGTATCTTGGCAGTTGAAAACGTGCTCGAGCTGGAAGCCCCGCAAACACACAACTTTCACAAACCACAAGTGGCAGGGTTTTTTTATGTTGGAGTCAAGGAAGAAATTAGATTGTTCCAATTTTAAAGCTCAAAAAAACAAGTAGCTCTGAAGCTAGTGGAGGTACCATCCACACGATGGCTGAGGAAAAGCTGTATATCTAATGGGAACATAATTGAAATGGTCTATATAAGTATTTGAACCACCTCAAAGGACTATTGCAATTTCTGAATTTCATATTGGCGTTTTATATTTGACAAGGTGACATTGTGTAAGAAATGTATTGTAAAACACTGCTGTACTGTAGGAAAATGATTGAATGTAAATATTTCAAGATGTGGACCACTGTTCAAACGTTATCATAAATCTTTGCCATTGTTTTAGGGGATAATTCTTCATGCATATTTGAGTTGAATTGATAGAACCAGCCCCTGGAAGGGTAATCTGCTTGTTACTGCCTTACTACCACTAATAGTTTAATTTTGACTTTTCAGGTATTCACCTCCACCTGTACATACATGATGATTTTTTTTTATTTTTTTTTTCATAACTAGCAGAGAAAAGTTTTGACTTTTGACTTCAAATTAACACAGTATTTAATAGCTTTGTTGTTTCTTGCAAAGCAAGCTTGTAAAGCACCATGAAAATGTCTTTTTCCAGCTTAATATTTTCTTTCTTTTTTACTTCTTGCAGGTTTGGTAGGTTTACAGTAGCTGCACTTCAGTCCAAAGTAGAACAAAGTGAACGTGAAATGAACCGTCTAAAAAAGGCACTGGAAAGAAGTGATAAATACATAGAAGAAATGGAGTGTCAGCTGTTGCAGCTGAAAAATGCAGGCGAAGGAACCCAGACAGTGAATGCTGTTAGTGAGAGAGCGCTTTCCACAGATGCCACAGGAGCTGAGAGCAGTGAAGATACAACATGTTTGAAAAGCCAAGTTGAGGAGAAAAAACCTTTGACTACCAGTCAGAGTCCTGACAGTCTTGAACAGCTGACAGGTGGTGGAACTTGTTTAAGCTCTTCTAGTCAAGGGGGCTCAAATGGCTCAAATACCCAGAGTGCCCCAAAGAAAGAACTATTTCCAGGATGTCAGGGGGTTCTCCTGGATGAAAATACTACTAATATGGATACCTGCTTAGAAGAGCAGTGGAATAAAATTGAGGAATGTACCCCATATAAGGATGAAGAACTTTATGATCTTCCACCACCATGTACTCCTTTTCTGTCTCTTAGTCGCCTTCAATTGAACACTCCTGATGGAAAAGAAAATGCAAGGAAACCATCAACATTCCTGAGAAAACTGAAATTTGAAGAGTTTTGTGACACTTCAGATGATTGCAGCAAAGATTCTTCAGAGCACAGCACAAGCAGCTGTAGTAGCGACAAGAAGCTAAACTGTTTTACTACAGGAAAATCAGGTTTTTGGGGGACCTGTCCAACAAATTTTGCTGAGAACTTAGATTTTGATGAGTCAGACCAAAATTCAGTAGCTGGTCAGTCGGATGAGACATCAGCAAAGTCCAGTGATAAAACAAGTTCTTGCATACCTAAAAGATTACATACTATCTGCGCTTCTGAAATGAATCGCACAAGAACCTCCAGTGAGGCATCTATGGATGCTGCCTACCTCGATAAAATTTCCGAGTTGGACTCAATGATGTCCGAATCGGACAACAGCAAGAGTCCGTGCTACAATTTCAAGTCCTCCGATCTTGATAATTCTTCAAAGTCAACAGAGTGCTCTAAGCTTCTGAATGAAACTGAGAAGAAACTGGAAGAGATGAACGAGGAAGAGAGTATGAAGTGTCCAGAGACAAGCGATCTGGCAGTTGACAGAACTGGCTGGAAACCTGCTATGTTTTCCATCCTCTCCCCGTCTGAGCTAGATATGAATGACCACTTTCCACTGTTTACAGGCCAAAACGTAGCGGCTAGTGATACCAAACCTCCAAACTGTTTATTTCAAAGAGACTTTTCCCAGAGTTTACTGTTCAGTAATTCACAAAGGTTGTTTGAAGAACAAAAGTTTGGTTCTTGCTTTTTAAAGATGTCATCTGATCTGCACAACCAGCTTAATCCTCCTTGGGTATCTTCCTTTATAGCTGAAAGGAAAAATAAAAATGTCAGTCAGTCGACAAAGAGGAAAATTCAAAGCAGCCTTTCCAGTGCTAGTCCATCAAAAACCACCAAAAACTGACTCTGCTTGGAAACCAAATGTGACTCGGTCATCAACCTGCAAATGTTTAATATTTACAGGTGAACTTAATTTTTAATGACTTCCATGCAATCTGATCCTGTCTCTTTCGACTATGTGAAAACTGAACGTTCCCTTGCCCATTGCAAGCTCTTTCCTAGGGAAGAACCATTTGAGATTCTTTTCTTTGGCTGGGCATTGTGTTTACTTGGGGGTTTGGAGGGTTTGGGTATTTTTTTTTTTTAAGTTTTCAGGTTACATGATCTTTGAGTTGTGAGCACAGCTAATGGCTCCCTTGAATGGGACAGTTTTAAGTGGTCTTGTCAAATCAGTCATTTATGTAAGAATTTGTTTTAAAGGTTACGTTTCCCATTCCTAAAGATTACATTTTGTGCGTGTAAGGCAGCTACTGGCTATATATCCTATGGAATCATGGAATTGTTTTATAGCAACGTCAGTTTTGCCATAAAACTTGCCTCCCAGAGGAAATGTTGCTGCTTGGACTATTTCATAGCACTGTACTGTACTGAAACTCTTGTTTTAAGTGGGTATAAGGTAACGGCCTCTTTTCTTTTCAGGGTTACTGCACTTCAGTTAGAAAACATCTCTTTAACACTGCAAACGTGGCTTGTCTTTTTTGAACTTAAGCACAATTTTTAATTTAGTTCCCAAAAAAGCATTGTTATTCTAAATGTGTTCAGTATGCCTGTATAGACCATAAAAATGGGTTTGTATGCTAATGACTTGTTTACCTAATGTGCACTGAACATTTTACATTAATACTGTACCGTTTTACATTAATACTGCATGCTTTTCTATGTGAATTGAATAAAACATGTTATAAGCACTGTAATCCTTGATGTTGCCTCAAATATTGAATTAGGAAAAAGAGAATGGGGAAACTTTTTTTTTTTCATAATTTGGAAAACACCTGAGTTTTGTAAAACATAAATGTGGCCTTATTCACACAAAAAAAAAAAATCAAATTCCCTTCCTCCTTGTTAGACATATTACCATTCTACTGTCAGCATCGATACAGTTGATGGAAATGGCTTTCGGCCTCTCTGGAGGTGACTCTTCCATGTAGTATTGCATAGGTCAACATAATGTGATGGCCTACTTCAGGCAGGAGACCTAATTAAGCAGCAGGGCAAAATTGGTTTCTTTGCATTATTGTGTTTAAGTTTTTTTTAAGGGCATATTTAATTGTAAGATGCAGGTTTTTCTTTCTGTATAGGCCTCTGATGGCATATCTTACAAACAGACATCCTTGCTTCATCAATACCTATGATGTGAAAAATCCATATGCTGCCTTTCGTCCCTTTGCAAAGAGGGGTAGTCACTTGGAGAAATCCAGTCCACTGGCTCATCTCCTCCAAAGTTAAGTCCTAAAGCAGTTTGAACAAGAACCACATTTCACATTGTAATGTGTGCATGCATTCATGCAAGTGGTGTGTCCGTTCCACACTGGGACTTTTCTTTTTTTGAGAAATATCTTTACAAAAAAGAAAAATCATCGTTCAAGCCATACATGTAAGGACCCTTTCCTAGTGACAGGCAGAATGACCGTTGTGCTTTCATATACCGCTTTCAGTCTACCACCCAAATTTTAATCACAGAAAAATCTAATTCAATTTTAACATATTTTTCATAAGTTAGGGAGCTGACAAAACCATCTGGACCTGAGCTGCTACTTGATTTGGCTAGTTTTACTAGTAAGTAAAAAAAAAAAAAAATAAAAAATGCTGCTTTGATTTAACCCTTTGGGAGAAGAGGCAAGGGCTTCTCAAACACATTCTTAAAACATCCTTGTATTGCAAAGCAATCACAAATATGCAGTAAAGAAGTATTAAAGTCATTGTTTTGTTTCATTGTGGGGTTTGGGGAGGGGAGGGTTTATGGGCTTCATTTTGTATTCCAGTATACTGATACACAAGTAATTTCTAATGATGGAAACACAAATACAACTGGTATACTCAAAATCAAACTAGAATAAAGGAAAATGTTGGGGTTTTTTTTCATGCTGCTTTGTAGTCCTTTGGCAGGAACACTGCTTATGGGCTTGCTCTTCAATATGGGTATTTTGACTTTACGTGTCATGCAACTCGAATGGATAGAGGAGCTGAGCCTAAGGTTAAAAAAGATGCTGAAGGTAAAGGTCATAAACTTCATGTCTTATTCTCAAGTGGGGACAGAGAGGCATTTCAGGCCAGGTACTGGCTCCTCACTTGGAACAGTTGTTGGACCACGTACATTGTCACCTACAGCCTCCCAGCTCCGGGCTGGTAACTTCCTACGTTGTCACAAGAAAGTTGTTGCAATTATCCATAATTACTTGATTTCCACACTCTCTCGTACCCTCAGATCTCAGCTGCAGATACAGTGAGCAGATTGTGGTTGTGTCCAGTGCTGTAAGTAGGAACATTTTATGTGTCAGAAGTTGTAAAGCTGAAAAAGATCTGAATTCTTCTATCTTAGTCTTGTTTGGCTGGGGTTTGGTTTGTTTTGGTGGTTGTTTTGGGAGTTTGTTTTGTTAAATTGAGTGCCTTTAAAACAACTACCACACTCTAAATTCCACATTTGATTTGGTTAATGTCGATTGTGTTCCTTTTGGCTTAAAGTTTGACAGAGTGTTTGGCGCAATGTTGGAAATTTAAGCAGTATGTAATGAATGGCATTTCTTCAGTTATAAATTTCTTGGCCATAGGTGGGGTTTCAATTCTCCAGGCTGCATTCTGTCAATGCTGCACTTGCTTAATCCCGTGCTGTGCTTACCATGTTCTCTGCATAAAAGGGCCTAAATGAGAGTCCATTGATAATTTTTACAGTAGTTACCTAGTTATGTAGTAATGCAGAACAGGAATATACAAGATCTAAAACTTACCTATTACAATTTTGATTAAGACAATAGACATTTCAAAGTGATGTTAAGATGAGACCTATGATGTCTAATAATATTTAATAGCTCATAAAATTTTTTACTTCATCTAGTGATACTTACTGTACTAAATACCAGGTAACTTGCAGGTTTTGACACAGGAGAGCACTCTCCAGGAGTATTGGTAACACAGGAGAGATTGCTGCTGGCCTCAGGTCAGTGAAATCCATTGAGTTACACCTAAGAGCAAGAATGCCAGGGTCAGTTTTTCACTTCGTTGTAGGCTGTTTTACCTACACGCAGTCTGGCAAGTGACCTGCTCCTCCTCTGTGATTCTCTGAAGGGCTCTTGAGAGCTCGGTTCTGCTTGGTGTTGCTTCCTCAGGTGAAGGGCTGCTGGAACGGCTCTGCCTACCAGCACCAAATACTGACTTGGGCTGTGTTCGGCTTTTAATTTCATTTTTTGGCTTTTTGAAAAATCTTTAAAAAGGGGGCAAGGGGGACAATGCATAGCTTGTGTACGCAATACAAGGTATGCTAACTGGCGTTTCCCTTTCTGCCCCCTTCTTCATTTTCCAACTGTTTCCCTCACCAAATAATGCCATTTAAAGGCAGTTTAAACGAACTAAGTCTGCTCCAAATTCTTGCACAGCATCAAAGTCCTGCCTCTGACTTCCAGCAGCCACAGGCTCGAAAAACAGTCTATACACCTGTTCTGTACTGTGGTTACAGTAAATAGTTTGCAAACAGTGAAGATGAAACTCTTTCCTTGCTGCTTTCGGCGTAGGACTGTCCCATGTGAATAGACTAAGGCTTCTCCTCCCCTCCCAGGTTTGGATGAGAGAAAAAAGGCGCTCCAAGGTAATTTGATGTGAGGTTCATGGTTATTCCATGCATTATTGCCTGCAGTCGAAGATGGTAAGCAGTCCTCTCTGGCTACTAATCCAGGTCTGGCCCTTCCTGCGCCTTGGTCCCTTGCCGCAGTCCCGTACCACTGTGACAAGCCACCAGCTTGTCAAGCCTGGCCCGAAGGGATGCCCTGTCTGTCCTGCCTTCGGAGCCCAACATCGAGCTATTGCTTCAGCCTCCCTTCCCTCTAACTGGAAAAGCCGTCTTCATTAGCTGAAGGATGGAGAGAAAAGCACAGCTGGCACGGGGGAAAGCCTGCGTGGGCTTTGGCAGTCCTGAATGTAGTGGGAGCTAGCAGGGGAGGATGAAAGTGGGCTGAAAGACAAATGAAGTTTAGTATTCCTGAATTTTTTTCAGCTTTTCTTGGTAGAAAGCACAGTCTCCTTTCTAATGCTCTTAGAGGCTCTGTGGGTGCTGTCTGCTGTTTTTCAGGGAAGCCAGACGGACTTTGTCCGAATACATCAGGCGACTACTATTTGCGCCTGATGCTCATCAGCCAGGTCATCCGGTGCTGGTTTCAAGCCGGCAAAATGTGCCGGGGAAGTCTGGGGGACCGGACACGGATGAGAGAGGTCCCTGTCCCTTTCCCGGGTCACTGTCCCCTTGAAGCACACCTGAGGGCTGGGGGTCCAGGCCGGACCATCGGGGACCAGCCTCAGGGCTGGGGATCCGGACCTCACCGAAAACGTTGTCAGTGATGATGTTTCCCCGGGTGACTTAGAGCTGGCTTCAAATTTTGAGGGAGAGAAGCGTTCGCACTGGCTTCCAGCTTCCGGCAGGACGGCGGCGCGGAGTCCTTATTCCCCGCCCGGTGGGTGGTGCGGGGATGCGCCTGTCCCCATCACCCCCCCGCCGGGGCACCCGCCTCCACCTGCTCGGCCAGGATCCGGTTAATTAACCGGCCCGGGCACCACCGCCGGCCCATCCGACCCCAGCGACGAAAAAAAGGCCGAGGGAG